>CM055265.1:144323818-144373020 GCA_029237695.1 Conchocele bisecta | reverse complement strand
CTGCATATATTTGATGATTAAAAGTATGCATAATTATGATACTGAATTGATTACATTATCACCGCCAAACTGGCTGTGATAATGTAATAAATTCAGTAAAATAAAAAATAATAAATTTATCCTTAAATTGAAAATTTCTCCCTCAAAGTGTACTTAGCAAGATAAGTATACTAAATGCAATTTTGGTGAAATAGGCTACACTGTAAAAAATGACGTTCCCAAATTGCACACATATTAAAACACCATTTCTGTTACACTTTTAAAACATGTTTCAAAACAGCACGTGTAAGGTGTTTTGCTATGGAACACGTTTGACGTCTCACGTGTTTTGCTTTGCAACACCAACAGTTCGTCCAGAAAACACCAGATGTTTAGTTATGGAACGTCTAGGGTTTCAGGTGTTTTGCTTTGGAACACCAACAGTTTGGTTAGAAAACACCAGGTGTTTTATATGGAACGTCTCGGACGTCTCAGGTGTTTTGCTTTGGAACACCAACAGTTTGGTTAGAAAACACCAGGTGTTTTATATGGAACGTCTATGACGTTTCAGGTGTTTTGGTTTGGAACATGTAACATGTTTAAAAACAAAACATGAAGAATGTTTCGAAGCAAAACACCTCTCTTGTTACACTTTTAAAACGCCTGCACGCGTAACATGTTTTGCTTTAAAACACAATTCAGTACAAGGTGTTTTGCTATGGAACACCTCCCAAGATAACATAAACAAGAAATGCAGCTATCGAACGCGAATGCAATCCTAGTATCGTCACATAACTTCAATTAAGCCACTTTACGCAGGGCCATGATGAAAATCCATTTTTATTTTTTATATTTTTTTTTTATAAAAATTCTATAAAGCCCCTTTAATATGAGCCGCGTCGTGAGAAAACATGTCTTCGGGAAATGTTTGGTCAAATTGACATTTTGTTACTATGACAATGGTATTTGTCTTATGATATTTGAATGCTTTTTATTTGATCATGATATCTGCAATATTCATTAAGACATTACATTTTATACAACACCACTATTCAGGTCGTTTGAGCAAATATGACGTAAATATCACGTAAAAGCGACGTCAAACGACGTTACAGTAACAACGTATCTACCGGTACACATACAGTATACGCACATTTACAACATTTTGATACAAATGTATATGTCTATACATCATTCTAATACAGCAGCATCTTTAATGTGTAACATTAGCGTAATTGCCATAAATATTCGGACAGATGTGCCAGAGTGAACAGTGTAGACCCAGACCAGCCTGCTCTTGAAGGAGCAATCAGGGGCTGTGACCACCAAATTTTTGGAGTACGTTCTCCAATCTCAATCTCGAAATCCGCAAATTTGATTGGCCGAGGCTGAGCACAGCTGCACTGCGCTGTTTGCACCTTGACAGAATGCCTTGATGGCATAACATGACAACATACAGTTTAGGACACTTAGAGCAATTGAATAGGTCGTCCGAATATTTAGGGTAATTACGGTAATACCATCACCTGTTCAGTCACTATCCTCTACAATTGGGATATTGCTGCACGTTTCCCCAAGACATGTCCCACACATAGGTGTACATGCACGCCCTGCCTTCCTACATTTGCAAGAGGCCATTTTGCATCCCATTTTACAATTGCAATTGTACATCTGCACGCAACTCCCAGCCCCATTTGGTGCAATCCAGCTCAGCACCGCGACATTGCTGAACAAGGTAATGTGCTCGTAGACTGTGTTGCTTAGATGAACCTGAAGTTGGAGGGAGGACAGCAAGATTGATAGGTTTTGAGACTGACTGTTTGGCAATCATCTGTTTCAGCTTGAAGAATCTAGCCTTGTTTAGTGATCCGAAACGCTCTATGTCATACCATGCTAGAAAAAAGTGTTCACCAGCAACAGCAATTTCCTCTTGTGATGCATCAGTCTTGTAGAATACTGACATTTCCTCTCTCAGAGATGGCCTCTTTTTCAGTAGATCACATGCCTGTGCCTTACCACGGCGGTATGCTGCAGTGTTGTATCTGTTCCTGTGAAGGCATGGGCGAAGAGGATTACATCTTTCAGCTTTCCCATAGAGATCTGAAGCTTGTCAATGTCGACATACCGAGCGTTGCCAGCAGGCTGAGGGTGAATGAGTATAACCGATTCATTTGGAGGTTTGCGGTCAAGCAAGGAAATCAGGACATCCGTATCATTGCACAAAACATGAACACCAGGGTCGGTATCACTGTAACCTAGGGATGTGCTGACAATAAGGTTGTCTGCATCAGCTGAAGCTTGTCGAGTAGCAATGCCAACAGTGCTGAGCTCTTTAGAAAGAAGCTTAATGAGAGATGCCTTGTTGCTGCCATTTCCCAGAAACTCTTCCTGCTTTGTGGATGTGCTGATCTGTGGAGACACTTCGATGGTTGCAGATGTGTTCTTGTTGGATCTCCGAGATTGTTCCACTACCTTTGTGCTATGATTGGAATCATATCCATCAAATACTACAGTGACAGGGCGATTTATGTAATGCCTTTGTAAATAGGTGACATACCCCTCTATCACATCCGCATATAAGCAGGGCGTTTTCCAGACAACTGCATGCAGAAGGTACCCGCCATCAATAACTATAGGAACTGATTCTGGAGCAGGTGGATCAACAAGATGAGACTCTACATCAAGGATACGATTTAGAGCAGTCTTTGCTGTCTTTCTCATGGACACTGCATCAAACAGAGAAGGGGCATAGTTCACAAACTCGTAATGGACGAAGTTTCTCAACTCGTTGCTGTTTGTAATACAGCTATAATTCTGTTCAACATCTGTTGTTCATTGACGACGACTGGCTCATTGCGCACCTTTATAGTGGCCCTCATTGCCGACAGTGGTACAACTCTGTTCTTGCGCTTTAGCTTCAGGTCTGCTACACTCTTCCCCAATATGTCTTGTTGTTGTTTCATCCCGATGTTGACAGCATCGTCACATGTTACACTGGAATCTGCCTCAACTCCGCTGAAGATTGATACAAGCTTGTCTGTATAATGGGCTGTGTGTCCTTCTTAACCACTCAACCAGGTGCTTCCTGTCAGTATTGTCTTGTGTCAGTCTGGCAGGCTTCAGTTCTGCATGATCTTTTTGCGGACGATGTTGGTTTGCTGATTCGTAGTTCACACCCGAGAGATCCTCCAGTGCCTCACACATTGGTAGACAAAGTGGTACGGCGCCAATCCACTGTGCGACTGTGCTGTCAGTTATATGGCGTCCACGTGTAAGTCCTCCACTGGTCTTCATCCCTCTCATCAAGACCTGTTCTATAGTCATGTCGGACCATACACCTGACCAAAACTTGCTTGTTCTACGAATGGTGAAATAGCCTTCTTCAGTGAACTTCTTCCAGTCTTCCGGTGGTATTTTCTTCTCCAGATCCTCCATTACCTGTAGGTACACCTGTGATGACTTTGCATATGGAAGACGCCCTGCAGCATGGAAGAATGGCTGCATTTTGACTGATGGTTTGAATGTGAAGTGAAAAGTAGCCGCTGCGCTCGGCACGCACAAACTGTAGCATCAGAGATACTTGCTCCATATATTGTATCCACAATTTAGCTGTCCTACTTTGACTACTGGCTTTCTGGAATAATTGGTTTCAATCTTTCAGTGAGTTGTAGCACAGCAGGGGTGAACAACTGCATTACTATGTGCTATCTCCTCGGACATCATATTCTTCCATAACTGATGTAACGTGCCCAGATCGACTCCATCCATTGCTTCTGGCTTCTCCAGCAGGATCGTGATGAGTGCCTGAGCGGTGAGCCTATGGATCCGCAATGCACGTGCATATGAATGGCCATCAAGCATGTGTGTGACACTTTCATTACCATACACAGTTCTCCATAACTCTTCCAGTCCACTTCCTGACATTATGAAACCAGTGCCCCCCATAAATGACATGAGCAAATGAAATCCACCAAGCCGAGCAACTACACTCGATAGTTCAGGACTAGCAGCTATGACATCTATGGCTTTGATAAACAATGGTTGATCAAATGTGACAACACAGTACTTGCGGTTGTATTTGGTTGACTCGTTCTGAGCAAAGAGCAATGCTGTGTATACTGCACTGAGGTTGTTTGGATCTAAGTTAATGAATGGGAGGGCAACCACATCACTTACTTGAAACACACTGTCTAGTTCTGTAACTAGATGATTGAAACCACCCCAGCCGGGGATAGACTTGATACCTAGAGCTGGAGATGCGAGCCACATAGAATCAAGGTGTATTGTTGCCTTCACCTCTGGGTTCACTTTAAACTTGCCAAGATCAATCTTACGACCAATGACCATTTTGAGACCAGTCTTTGCAGGTTTGCTGTACACCTTGACAGGGATATAACCAAATGTTCCCATTTCTGCTGCAGGTGGAACATGTTTCAGGCGCGGTACATCGAGGGAATTAGATGAGGTTTCATCACTGCGTGGTGTAGTGCATTTGATTCCACCCATACTGTGAAATGATTTATTTCCATCCAATGAGGATACATTCCAGTCTGCATTATCAAATGCAAACTGTATAAATGCCTCTTCGTTGTCTGGAAATGTACTTTCTGCAAGTAAAAGTGATGATTGGTAGCGTCTAGCTTCATCATATGAGCAACACATTCCAAATGCATGTAACATGTCTAACATCATTTTCGAGTCATACTTTCTGTACAAATATACACCTAGAGCAATTAGAAATGGTGACAAATATGACCTTGGACGCACTGCAGACAGTATCATTTGTTCTATGGCCAAACATTTTTTCTCATTTACTTTGGATACACTTTTGCCTGGCTGACTGATAATACCTTTAATCAATGTTTCAAGAGTTTCAGGAACTGTATCCTCCTCCATCGTATTGAGTGAAGAAGGAGACGGGTATTTGTCACAATCATTTATAGTTGCTTTAATGTCGGCTGCTACAAGCTTGGATGCTGCAAGAGTTATACGTTTTTTTTCAGCATTCTGATCAACTAGTTTGTCTGTATACCACTTATCATGTACAATATTACTGAATGCACTCTAAACACCACTAAGCTGTCCTTTCCATTCAACTGGGTTACAAGTATGGATGTTTGGAAGTGTGATTTTAGTTTTGTGATCAAAGTTTTGCGCGAATATCCTTCAACTCCATCATCAAGGTATTCTGTCATGATATCCTCCAGCTCACAAATGGAATATTGACACTCCTCATTTTCCTTAAGGAATTCTATCAGACAGTCAAATGCTTTGTCTTTGTTGGCAACACTTTCTGATTTTGGCCTTGTTGTGCGAAAAAAATTGATTCGACAATTATTATGATAACGTCCTTCTGCTGCAACCAAGTCTATCGTGTTTGATAACCGGGCCAGAACTTCTTAAACCCCAACTTTGTCATTACGCTGTACTGCATGTTTCTTAATTTTGTCCCCAAATGGTAATGTTTGACACTGGTATACAGTATTGTGTTTCCGCTTAAGCCCACCAACTTCCTGGGCTCCTGAGCCTCAAGACCACAAAATAGACAGTGTTTTTGGAAATCAAAAGTTTATCAATGCATTTTGAACGTAAATTTGGGTTGGATCCAACTGTTACATGTACTTCATCTCTTTCATGCTGGTTCTTGATATGTGCCTAATGTGTATAATTTTTGCGACAATCACTGTGCACTATCACAGGATCAGTATCTTGAATGGCTGCTGCTATACCGTCATTCCTGCGATTGCTAGCGGCTATGATGGTAGATCGGCCCAGCTGGCTAACTCGATTAACATCTCGTCCATCTTCCAATGATAGGGAGCAGAATATACAGCAATGGCAAGTCTCCATGAGCCTGCAAAATAAAGTTGATGGTGTGAATTTCAGTTTGGAGCATGAATGAGACGACATGTGTCACACGGGTGTTGCCAGCTTTTCACAAACTTTGGTTTAAAAATTAATGTGGCTGCAAATAATTACAACAAAATAAATTTCCATTTGATACAGATACCATGAACCGAACACCCAGGCCCGTGATCATAAAACAATTTGAGTACGTTCTCCATTCTTATACTGAATCAGCAAATAAATTTTATTCGACCAACCAATTTCCCAGATTTCCAGTATGAGTTTGGAGAATGTGCTTGAAGTTTTATGATCACGGACCCTGTAAACACCCTCACAACATGTGATCTCATAACATGTACATAATGTAATGAAATATATTTACAAGAATTGCATTTTATCAAATTTCACAATTTCGCTCTACCCCACCCCACCCCTTTCTATGCCGCTCTCCCCCTCTCCATTCCACTAATCCCTCTCCAAATCTCGCACCTCTCTCTCGCATTCTCTCTCTATCTGACATTCGTGTAACTCTCTGTGTCAGTTGAACATGATACTTTTACTGTATTATGCACCCTGTCCATATGAAAATGTAAACAAATGTAACCTGCCACTGTAATAATTAATAATAATTCTAAGATCTATCCTTCAAACCATTAATTCTCTTAATGATTTGATACATGATTTGATACATGGAATGTACAACAGTTTATCGGAACTAGTTATTACCAGGGAGGGTGTGTGGGACCTAAATTGTATTTGACTTTGCCCGCTCAAGAACTTTTGTTTGTTGTTGTTGTTGCTCTTGTTGTTGTTGTTTTCAATTTCAGCCGCTGAGTTTTCGGCACCCACAGTAACATGAGGATACAAACCAAAATAAACAGGTACATTTGAAGTGTGGAATAACTTTCTGGACTTGTATTCTCTGATCCCAGGAGTCGAAGTCACTGCTGTTGATCTTGTTACGAAATATGGCTGCAATGTATTAATTGTACATGTACATTGTAGGCCTACATGCCACTGTATGCAGGCCATTCAATTTCATGTTTCAGTCCATTATTCAAGCTTATGTTTATTTCAGTACATGAATATACTCACCCAAAAACTTCCAAAAATGTATTTTCATCATCATTCCAGTCAGCTTAGTTGGCTTGATCACGTGTCTGGTCCTCCCAATTCAAATGTTAAGATTTTGGCTTTTCAGATGGCGGACATTTTGAAAATATGCAAATTAGGTGCATTGCGATTTTTAAATCCACTCAGAAACCTAAAAAAATACAGTTTCCATACTTAAATTAGTGAAATTAGACACCCAGAACATTTTTCTAGCCGTTTTTGTTTAAAACCACCTTTTTTTTACTATTTTTATGGCGGCCATCTTGAAAATATGCAAATTAGATGACTTATAGTTTTTAAATAAATCCTCTCAGAAACCTCAACAATTAGTTTCCCATACTTTAATTAGATAAATTAGACACATTGAAACTGTTTCTAGCTGTTTCCGTTCAAAACCTGTATTTTTACTATTTTTATGGCGACCATCTTGAAAATATGCAAATTAGATGCCTTCCACCCCCGGGAAACTCGGGGAACTTTTTTTACTTCCTTTACATATTATTCTAGTCATTCTGGCAAAGTTTAAACTGTGTCCGCAATTTTTCCGGGTTCACCCCTATTTAGGGCTAAATACACCATACTATAAGCCAAGTACACTGTAAAAAATCGGAACGTCTAAGACATACCGTAGGACGTTGTTCGTGTTCTAAAATAAAACAACAAATATCATCTGCCGTGCATTTTCAAAACACCATTGTTTTCATGGTGTTTACAATTGTAGAGTCGTTTTGTTTTAGAACGGCGGCGTTTTGCTTTACAACACCATACAATGTGGCAACGTCGAAGGCGTGATAGAATAAAACAGCAGGCGTTTTAGATGTCGTTCCAATCAAGCACGCCTTGTGGAATTACTCAGAAAAAATCTCTAAACGACTAAATGGCTGTGATAATGTAATAAATTCAGTATAATAAAAATTGATAAATTTATCATAAAATTTCTCCCTCAAAGTATACTTTGCTAGAAAAGTATACTTTGCAATGTTGGTGAAATAGGCTACTGGTTTGGCCCTCACATACGTCTTTGGCATTTTGTATGTGACAGTTGAATCTGGTTATACCCCTTATGTGAGTATTACGATATTCGTAATCCTATTTTAGGGGAAGGGGCCAAGTGACTGGTGTGGTATGGACCTGGCACCAGGTCAGGTTATTTTAATTTCAGGGCTGAATATATTTGTTCTCGATGTAAATATTCCGTTCTGATTTTGGGATTTTCCCCCCAATGCAGCAGGTTAAAATGGGATTGAACCCCTTTGCCCGGCCTTGCATGACCTTAGCTGTTGATAGGCCGTTAAACACTAATAAACAAACGTAGTTAGCCAATATTAATTCTGGAAACAAATATGATAATTTCTATAAATAGCTATGAAATTTACGAACATTTTAGAAATGTAAATTTTTTGTCAACTTTTACAGTCAAACAAAAGATATTAGAGATCTTGAAAATCAATTTCTAAAAAATTATCATATATTATAAGGGAGACAATCTTGTATAATGACCCATACGTAATGTTCGCATATGATAGTACATGTTCAATATTACTTTTATTGTTTAAATATATGTATGTATCCAATTATCTTCTGTCTGCCACATGCTTGAGGACTAATTGGACGAATTATGCATTGACTTGATGAAACCAAATACATACATGTAGAACATGTAGCTGTAAATATTTAACAATTTTATTTTATAAAGTTTCAAACAACACTTCAGTTTATTGTTTTCATTCTACTGCATAAAACATTACCTGATAAATTAAACACCAGGCTAGTGTCATTTGGTATCAAGTTTATCAAGCTCGACTCGGAAACGGTAGGAATTCCGAGGCTCACATTGGTATTCCTCAGGGCTCCAGATAAGGAATTAGTAATCAAGTATTGTCACTATCATTTCTGAAGCAATTCGGTATTTCAAAATTTTAATTGGGTAAAATAAAATCACACTACTGTTTACACATTAACAGACAGCAATTATTGAATAGTTTGCTTCGAAATTAAAACATATCTTGGCATTTCATTAGAATTGTCTCCTTGGAGACAATTCTAATGCAATACCAAGATGTGTTTTTCATGGAAAATAAGAAAAATATGCCATATTTGTGGTCTGTTTATTCTTTTCTGCAGCATGATAAAGGTACCATAACATTTGTATTGCTTTTTGATACTCGCTACTTCTGATGTCAGTTGGGTTTTTGGCAATTTGAATTGGGTATTTAAGCAAATACGCAGCTTATCTGGAGCGCTGATTCCTACATGTTTCCTAGCCTTGCCTGATATTGAAAACACACTAGCGTCTGTTCTCTGTTTGTTTCTTTACAGGATAAAGTCCCTACAGACGGAGCCATATACACAGGAAGAAGCGGAGCGGGCGGCAGGCATGGGATCATATGTGGCACCGAAACCTGTAGATGTGAAAACACAAAGTCAGACAATGACAGGAAAGAAATCAACAACAGAAATGGATAAGTCCGAGGACTTATGACATACATGTATATCAGTGTACATGTATAAATTCTGTTTTTTAAACATGATGAATGTGGGAACCAATATATGAATGAATGGCCTTTTTGTGGAATTTATTGGGGTGGGGTAATAAACTTGGAAAAGTCGCGGGAATACTGGACGAAGGCCGGAAGGCCTCGTCCAGTATTCCTGCGACTTTTCCAAGTTTATATCCCCGATAAATTCACAAAAACGGCCATTCATTCCTTATAATTCCAGCATTTGAAATAAATTCATCAATAAAATGTGTTTATTTTCCATTTTCTTAAGAATTATTTTAACTGCGCATCACAGTTACGGAAAGTAGTTTGGCGTGGGAGTTTACTGGGATATAAATTTTGGACAGAGACTTGCTACGGTCCAATCAAATGTTAGGGAATTGTGTAAATATTTTTGTGCTGGAATTATTTACTATTCTCAGCAAGATTTTCTTGATTTCTCTTCATAAACATGCTTCAGCAGCACATGAGAATCAAGTGTTGTAAAGGATGCGTTTTTTTGTCAAACAATAAAGAAGGTTTGGAAATTTCAGAAAACAAATATTTACCCCACCTTTAACCCTTAGACCGATACTCACAACAAATGTCATCTGCTGTTGCTTTTATATATGCCTTATTTCTCAATAAAAACATGGTTTGACAGCACGTCAGCATCATTTCCAATGGAAGTGATTCTGAAGTGCTGTCGAAGCATGTTGTAAATTATTCTAAAGTGCTGTAAAAGCATGTTTTTGATGATAAAAATGGAAAATAGAAAATAAACAGCAGATGACAAAAAAAATAAGATAGCGGTCTAAGAGTTAAAGGGGAAAATTGCAGTATGTGGTTAAAAAACGGGTCATGGTAATAGTTTTAACATTTATTTTTATATGCTAAATATAATCTGTAATGAATGTCCAGAAATTGTATGTGCATTAAAACATGTATTACATAATAGATGTACATACTTTTTCAATTGACATTGCAACATTCACTGCCGTGACTTGTTTTAGCCTAGATATTGCTGGAGTTGTTGTTACTGTGGTTCCAAGTTCTTTGGAGGATTTGGGGAACGGGTGTTGGGGGGGGGGTGTCTAGGTAACTCTTGCAATCTACTCCCGTCCGTCGGTAGCTAGCTACGGACGGTACAGGAGGAATTGCAAGAGTTACCGTTTGCAACTAGGGGGTTGTCCTATTTTTGAGCTCTTCGAAATGCACTTTCCTGTGTTTTACGGCATTTAAATTCAGACTCCAACTGGTGGTAGACTGTGATCTATGTAAACTCTCTGTGGCTGAACGGGTGGGGGGGGTGGCAACCCCGGGAGCCCCCCCCCCCCCCCCCCTCCGGATCCGCCCCTGCAGAGACATTGGGAAATGAGCATGTTTTATGATACTACTGACTGTTCTAAGTTTTGCTGCCGACAAACTTTTGGCAATTAAACACATTAAATCTAAAAAATATTTAAATCCAAGTACTTTTTCATCAATAACAAAAGTCACCTTCCCCAAAAAAAAATTATTTGGAGAAATTCCATCAACTATTGATTTTATTGAGAAAATGGGAATTTAATATGTGGGCTAAAAATATTTTTTATTTGTGGACCGATTTTAAAAATCTAACTTGTTTTCTTCTTATTTACATCATTTCCAAGCTATCTAGCCAAGTTTCGGAGTCAATTTCCACAATTTTTTTCTCGTCCTCCACCTCTTTTTCCCCCCTGTCAAATTCCTATAGGAAAATCTTTTTTTATGCCCCACCACAATAGTGGAGGGGGCATTTAGTGTTACCCTTGTCCGTTCGTCCTTCCGTCTGTCTGTCACCAACCTTGTAAGTCGTAAAAATTTTGAACCATACTCGCTACAGACTTCAAACTTGGTATGTAGCTTCCTTATGATGAGTAGATGCTCAAAGTATATTTAAATTTTTTATTCGACCCCGGGGTCATGGCGTATCTCCCCTTTTTTGACTTAGAATTTTCCAATTTTGGCTTGTAAGTCGTAAAACTTTTAAACCGTAATAGCTACAGAGCTAAAACTTGGTATGTAGCTTCCTTACGATGAGTAGATGCGCAAAGTTTATTTTGATTTGACCCCCGGATCATGGATTATTTCCCCCTTTTTGACTTAGAAATTTCCAATTTTGCTTTGTAACTCGTAAAACTTTGAAACCGTACTAGCTACAGATCTGAAACTTGGTATGTGTAAAACATTTAAACCATACTAGCTATATACCTGAAACTTAGTATGTAGTTTCCTTATGATGAGTAGATGCACAAAGTTTATTTTGAGTTTGATTCGGCCCGGGTCATGGATTATGTCCCCTTTTGGACATGGAATTTTTCCTTGTTTATTATCAAAGCGGTATGTGGGGCATCCGTGTTCTATGAATACATTTTCTTGTTTCTGGTTTTGGGATTTTTTCCCATCCCCATCCGTACAGGTGAAATATTGGATATGACGCCATTAACCCGGCCTAAAATGACCTTAGCTGTTGACAGGCCATTACACACCATTAAATAAATAAACACCATTAAATAGATAAATATAACAGTTTGTCTTGTATGGTAAACTCGACATATTGTCACAGTTACTTGCATGACCATCAGCAGTTTCAAAGACCTCACTTCATGGGCCTTTGATGAATCCAGTATAAAAATAAACACCTGAAATTGTGTTTATATAACATGTAGGTTTTCTGCCAAAATTAGCCAGCACATGTTCAGGTGCAGATACAGAAAATCTCCCAGGCATTATCTGGCACAATGGGACTACATAGATCGTACTGAACGCCACATCTACATAAACTCCAATAATTAATGCTAGCTGTAAACAATTAGAGATTAGCATTAAATATTTAGAGCTAGCTCCAAATCATCTGAAGATCTCTCTAAATTATTTGGTGCTAGCTCTAATTATAGCAATTTATTTTTATGCCACCGGGTTTCGAAGAAACGGGTGGCATATAGTGTTTGGACCGTCCGTCTGTCCGTCCGTCTGTGACACTTTTCGGTTAACCACTTTGTCACAGTTTCTCAAATATGCTGCAGGTGGCATCCGCGTTCGACAGACGCATTTCTTGTTGAGTTTATGTATATTTGGCGTTCCATTGGAACGGGCCCTATATACAGTGTAGGTAGCATTTTTGTGTTTTTAGAAAAAATTTGAACTCAGTCGCTGTCAATATAAATGTGGCTGTGACTGGAGAAATTGGGCTTATGGTATTTGCGAGCAGTGTAGACGCAGATCAGCCTGCGCATGCGCGTAGTCTGATCAGCGTCTGCACTGTTCGCCATTTCATCAATGAAATGCCCATCATGCTTCTAACAGGCAATGTGTATCGTTAGGATTCTGGAGTGCGTTGGGTGGTTGGTCAGCCGAATGACCCTCCTTATAGGAATCACGATTTGCCTGGTTTGGCCCTCGGGGGTACATTTTTATCTTTGGCTTTTTGTTACCTTGGAGTTGAATTGGGTTATTGCCCATTATAAAGTAGAAGATTATTACTGATCCTACTTCTTTTGGGAAGGGGCAAAGTGATTCTGGTGTAGCAAGGACCTGGCATCAAGACCAGGATTATTCTGATTTCAGAGCTCAATATATAATTTTTTTATTGTAAATATTCAGTTCTGATTTTGAGATTTTCCCCCCATTTGTACAGGTAATATATGGGATTTAGTACTAAACCCATAGACCTGGCCTTAAATGACCTAGGCCGTTAAACCCCAACAAACAAACTTGAGTGTGATGTTTGATTATGAGTTACAGTGGTCACACATTCCATAAACTCCATTTCTTCAATAGTTGGTGGCATGCGATGGGTAATTTAACGATCAGGGTTCATTTTTAACGGAATCCCGACCAGAGACCTGGTTTGGCCCTCATAATCGCTGTTGATATGCAGTTAAACACCGTTAAACAAACAAACATTTCTCCAGTCACAGCCGCAATGTAGCTTATTGAATTACTAACACAATCCTAACAGGGCCTACACCTTTTACCTGTTGTGTAGGTGAAACAATACTGCTTAATACTGTAACGAAATCTGTCCGTGACCTACGCTGGCCAAAACATTAACCCTTAGATCGCTACACACAACAATTGTTGTCTGCTGTTGCTTTTATATCTTGCCTTATTTCTCAATAAAAACATGGTTTGACAGCACTTCAGAATCATTTCCAATGGAAAGTCATGTTGTAAAAAATTATGCTAAACTGCTGTCAAAGCATGGTTTTAATGATAAAAATGGAAAATAGAAAATAAACAGCAGACGACAAAAAATGAAGATAGCGATCTAAGGGTTAATAATCCGCAATTTCAGGTGGCGGCTCGAAAGTTGTTTTAGTACAAAACTATAGGGGTTGATCTGGGATGCCGTATGCATCGTATAGTAAGTATTCTTAAGTCTCTAAGCTGCAGGAACAATGAATTTAATCAGTTCTAGATGTACATACTTTAGTACTGACAGAATGATATACGTTTTAATGTGTCAACTAAATTCCACCCGTTTTGGCATTTTAATTCAAAGTGGCAGTATATTTTATGCGGATGTCGCATACTAAATAGATCAAGGTACCTGTGTACATGTATACGCAGTTTGTGTAAAATGGTGTTGCTTGCAAAGTGAATATAAAAGTAAGCTTTCTGTATTAATACGATATGTTGAACGATACTTCAGTAACCACGGACCCACTCTTCTAACGTTTCGGCACAATGCCTTTATAAAAGAATTAATTAATTCCTTGATAAAGGCCATGAGCCGAAACGTTGGAAGAAGGGGTTCGTTGTTAAGGACTGACTATATAAAATATGACCTTTGTTTCAAATGTAGTTGAATCATACATGTGACTGAATATCTATATAAAGTATATCTGACCCTGTTCTTCTTGAGTATATTATACAGGGCATTGATTTGCCATCTCATTCGGTCTGATCTGCTCAGATATTACATTTTCAAGGGGGTAGGAGGCATCAGCCTTGTTTTCAGTTTTCAGGGGATTTTCAGACTTTTTTTGCCGAATGTGGCTCTCATCCCTGATTATTGTGCAACCATGGCTTGAGGAATTATTGTGCATTTGGCTTGCCATACGTGCCTGTGACTGGGGAGATTGGGTTATTCTAGCTCCTGATATCATCTGCCATCGCTCTTCTCCTGCATGAATGATGGCGTTAATAGCATGCCCGTCTTGTTCATCGCCTGAATTAACTCTTTCATTTTGTTTATGAAATCCATTCCTATTGATTTGTGTGTGCCATACATTGCTAAAACCATGCTACACATAATTCCATCCAACAATCACTCAAATGTGTGCTACAGTGGAACCTCGCTAAACCGAACACCCTGGAAGGTTCCCAGGGTGTTCGGTTTAGAGAGGTACCACTGTAATCCATGTATATGAGCTCTCTAACACCTGTGTATGACCAGGCATCATTAGACCACCAGCCTACGAAGTATGTCGATGGGGTATATATGTTTTCGTAATTTCGTCTGTCCATTTGTCCATCCATCCATCTGTCCACATTAAAGTTTTTGGGCATTTTTATTTGACCTACTAACGGCACGCACTCATGCGTTGGATGAAATCAACAACAGACAAACTACTAGTAATTCATCACCAGTGTGTATTTTTTTTCAATCTGTTCTTTTCAATATTGTGTTGTAAAACCTTTACCATTCATTATATACATTGGCAAGGACAAATAATGAGAACAGAAACAAAAGATATCGGTAACCACTATGCAGACATGGTTGATTTCTATCACAAGTAAACCATCAGGTATCCATAATGCGTCCATGCCATCCAGCTCTTCTTCACTTGCTTGGAACAAAATGTCTCCAGTCGCCGAAAATCCAGTCATATTTGTGAGCTGTAAATATATAATTCAATACAATTAATACATATCTTTGCACAACAGTTTTGGCATACACACCTTTCTGAGCTGATTAACGTACTCAAAAACTGGCCGTCCCGGCTGGTCGATGTTGATCTGTGCTCCGTCTCGAACAATTAAGCTTTCAGATTTTGAGTATGGAAGTACATTCATCTTGGATTAGTGGGTATATTTAGGATCATGAAAACAAGTCTAACAAGACGGTGAAACCTCTCTAAACCGGACACCCTGGGGACCTCCCAGGGTGTCCGGTTTAGAGAGGTTTCACTGTAAATTGTGAATATGATCATTCTGAGCCTTAGATGTGCGCTGTGTGATCATGAACAGACATTATCACCTGAGATAAATGACCACGAAACTCATCAAAAATAAGATCACAGATGTTTTCTTGTGTTCGGTATAGAGAGGTTCTACCGTACTTCTATTGCCATGAATATTTTGACCATGTTTTTTTTTTTCTTTTACTGAGGTGAGAAGTAAATGATTGGTGGATAAATAAGAAACACGAGGTTAAATTGAATCACATTTTACATTGGATTTAATAATTCCAGAAATTCGCTAGAATAAACAAACAAGGCGATCGCCGGCGAGTGTCTCACCCACGAAGGTCAATATCACCCGAATGACACTGGGTTGATATAGCCTACAATGTGAGGAAGTTATTGATGAAGTTTGGTACATATCAGACTAACATATTCTGAGGTGTACAACATGTGGACGTAACTCCATATATTTCTAGATGTGACCTATATTTAAAAAAGTAGGTCAAGGCCACGCGAATGACACAGAGTGTTAGACACCAAGCGCTATTGAGAAGTTTTTATGCAACATTTGGAATATTTTACATTTTTTCGTCGATAATGATTGTTGAAAAAATGTAAATATTCCGTAAATGACGTCCAAACTTGACATACATCACAGCGCTCAGCGGAATTATTTGCTTCTGTGAAACTATGGATCATTTTCAAAATAAATATCAGCGAAAATCTCGTGAAGCCACAGTTAGATCACGGTTCGTCCGCATGTACGAGGAGATAATCCGCGAGCTTTAGCGTACATGCGGACAAAGTCATATAACTGTGTTATCACATTCACATGTCCATACATTGTCCATGTGATGTGTAAATGCAGAAACAAAACTCGAAAATGCATCAAATATGTGATAATAACAGAAAAATAAAATTCCATATTTATTTTAAAAATTCAAAGTAAACAACGAGACATAACTGTTAGCCTACTGTCTGTTCACGAAAGCTGCCCAAATTTTACGGCTATATAAACAATTCAAAAACAATATTTTTTTCGATAATATTAAATTAAAGGAAAATTTAAGAATGAGCCTTCTTTTTATTTTGTCAAATATTGGTTTTATTACGAAAAATTGATTTCTCTATGGGAATTTAACATGGGGGGAAAACAGGTAGAGGACTTGTGGGAGGAGTAAAAAAACAATTTTGTCCAGTATTTATGAAATTCTAAAAAATTTCCCCATGTTAAATCCCCATAGACATCTTCACTCCGTGAAGATGTCTATGGGGATTTAACATGGGGAAATTTTGTTTTCGCAATAAAATCAATATTTGACCAAATTTCACGAAATAAAAAGAAGGCTCATTCTTAAATTTTCTATTAATTTAATACTATCGAAAAAAATATTGTTTTTGAATTGTTTATATGGCCGTAAAATTTGGGCAGCTTTCGTGAAACAGACTGTAGGTCCACTTACGATTGTATTTTGTGAAGCAGATATCGTTGATTCCCCCCTTGAAGTGGTCAGCCTTCACATCGGGTATTTTCACGCTACCCGGTCCATCCAGTATTGCGTCACCGAGGATTGCATCTAGTACAGTGACCGCCCTGTACACATGGCGGTTGTCTTCGCCTGCACAATAAAATGAAAAGGCGATCAAGCTAAGTTGTTAGAACTATTTTTATGACTAAGACCCGTGTTTTCAAAAAGTTCAACCCGCAAAATATGTGCTGTGACCGACATAAGCTCATTTGCATAAAAGCTGGATGTTGGTTGTATAATTCTTAGCTAGCGCTCGAATAAAAACAACAATTGACTAGTTGAAGATAAAGCTAAATAGAAATCCACGCTTTGACCTTGCTATGACTACAGAAGTTTACAACCGATCTTTATTGAAATTTGAATATACCATGCAGCTCTACACAAGAAGGTAGAACACGTATGTCTAATAATTATTTCTGTTGGTTGTACTGTGTACCGGACGGTCGAACGGTACATAAAACCATTACACTAGTAGAACAACCATACGTTAGACGATACTATTCCGAGTACGTATGTGTTCATAATATGCCTTCTGTGAGCCGGCAGCCCAGTTATTAGCGATGTATTCAGTTCAAATGCTAACTAACTCAAAACTTGTTCTACCCGCTGTCACGGCCGCGGTTGAGAAAAAGGTACATTACAACACGATTAGAACATTGTAATCATTTTGCTGATGAAAGTTAGATTTCACCAAACTTATCTAGCTAAGTATACTTTTTTCCGAAATGCATTTTTTCAAGTAGAACTAACATATATTTGATGATTAAAAGTATGCAGAATTATTATACTGAATTTATTGCATTATCACAGCCAAAATGGCTGTGATAATGTAATCAATTCAGTATATAAAAACAAGAATTCCGCCACGGAAGCGGTATCGCGCCTGCCGATGCATTTGACCAGAACATGATCATGGGTATGTGCTAAAGTAAGCATTACAATAACCGTCAGAGAAGTGCATGCTTAAAACACGAAAAAGGTCAAAGTTGAAAAAACCTTTTGACATAAACAAAATGGCTAAGTGTTTCCACAACCATGTGAAGGTCAAAACTAGCAAGGTCATGTTAATGGCGGCATGATTGTGGTCCAAATGCTCACATGTATCAAGTGTCCAAATATTGAAGCAATCCGTCAAGTAATATGAAATATTACCATGATGAAGAAGCTTGTAAAAACATGTTGACGCCAACAAAATGGCTAAGTGTTTCCGCAAAAAATGTGAAGATAAAAAAGGTCCAGGTCATGTTAATGGCGGCATAAGTGTGTTCCAAATGCTCACATATATCAAGTGTCCAAATATTGAAGTGATCCCGCAAGTATATTAAAGTTATACCATGATGACGAAGCTTGTACAAACCTTTTGACATTTCGGACAACGACGACGACGACGACGGAAAAAGCTGCGACTATAGTCGCGACTTCTGCGAAAGCAGGCGCAACAATAATAAATGTATACTTAAATGAAAATTTCTCCCTCAAAGTATACTTAGCAAGATAAGTAGTATACTTTTCAATTTTGGTGAATTATGCACCTGATCAGACTGCGCAAATGCGCAAGCTGATCTGGGGTTATGCTGGAACCAAACGGCGGCGCAATATCCATTGCGTCAGGCAGTGGCACACAGACTTTCTGACTTACCTAAGTGACCCGTCATCGCCAGAAGAGGGTGGGTTTACGTCAACATCCATGTCGTTTGCAGCCGTATTGGCGTTTACCATATGCTTTGTCTGACTGGCCTGACACTTGGAAGCACGAACGCTGATATCAGGCTCTGCGTGGTCGCTCTTGGAAGCACAAACGTCGACACCATGCTTTATGGGGTCACTCTTAGATGCACGAACGCCAATACCAGCTTTTGTATGGTCGCTCTTGGATGCACGAACTTCGACACCAGCCTTTGTATGGTCGCTCTTGGATGCACGAATCTTCGACTCCAGCCTTTGTATGGTTGCTCTTGGATGCATGAACTTCGTACAGTCTTTGTATGGTCGCTCTTGGATGCACGAACTTCGACACCAGCCTTTGTATACTTGGATGCACGAACTTCGACACCAGCCTTTGTATGGTTGCTCTTGGATGCATGAACTTCGGTACCAGGCTTTGTATGGTCGCTCTTGGATGCACGAACTTCGACACCAGCCTTTGTATGGTCGCTCTTGGATGCACGAACTTCGACACCAGCCTTTGTATGGTCGCTCTTGGATGCACGTACTTCGACACCAGCCTTTGTATGGTCGCTCTTGGATGCACGAACTTCTACACCTGCCTTTGTATGGTCGCTCTTGGACGCACGAACTTCTACACCAGCCTTTGTATGGTCGCTCTTGGATGCACGAACTTCGACACCAGCCATTGTATGGTCGTTCTTGGATGCACGAACTTCTACACCAGCCTTTGTATGGTCGCTCTTGGACGCACGAACTTCTACACCAGCCTTTGTATGGTCGCTCTTGGATGTATGTACTTCGACACCAGCCTTTGTATGGTCGCTCTTGGATGCATGAACTTCGGCACCAGCCTGTGTATGGTCGTTCTTGGATGCACGAACTTCGACACCAGCCTTTGTATGGTTGCTCTTGGATGCATGAACTTCGGCACCAGGTTTTGTATGGTCGCTCTTGGATGCACGAACTTCTACACCAGCCTTTGTATGGTCGCTCTTGGATGCACGAACTTCTACACCAGCCTTTGTATGGTCGCTCTTGGATGTACGAACTTCTACACCAGCCTTTGTATGGTTGCTCTTGGATGCACGGACTTCTACACCAGCCTGTGTATGGTCGCTCTTGGATGCACGAACTTCTACACCAGCCTTTGTATGGTCGCTCTTGGATGCACGAACTTCTACACCAGCCTTTGTATGGTCGCTTTCTTGGATGTACGAACTTCTACACCAGCCTTGGTATGGTTGCTCTTGGATGCACGGACTTCTACACCAGCCTGTGTATGGTCGCTCTTGGATGCACGAACTTCTACACCAGCCTTTGTATGGTTGCTCTTGGATGCACGGACTTCTACACCAGCCTGTGTATGGTCGTTCTTGGATGCACGAACTTCGACACCAGCCTTTGTATGGTTGCTCTTGGATGCATGAACTTCGGCACCAGGCTTTGTATGGTCGCTCTTGGATGCACGAACTTCTACACCAGCCTTTGTATGGTCGCTCTTGGATGCCCGAACTTCTACACCAGCCTTTGTATGTTCGCTCTTGGATGCACGAACTTACTACAGCTACTTTGTATGGTCGCTCTTGGATGCACGAATCTTCTACACCAGCCTTTGTATGGTCGCTCTTGGATGCACGAACTTCTACACCAACCAATTTGTATGGTCGCTCTTGGATGCACGTACTTCTACACCAGCCATTTCCTTTGTATGGTCGCTCTTGGATGCACGAACTTCTAAACCAGCCTTTGTATGGTCGCTCTTGGATGCACGAACTTCTACACCAGCCTTTGTATGGTCGCTCTTGGACACACGAACTTCTACACCAGCCTTTGTATGGTCGCTCTTGGATGTATGTACTTCGACACCAGCCTTTGTATGGTCGCTCTTGGATGCACGAACTTCGACACCAGCCTTTGTATGGTCGCTCTTGGATGCACGAACTTTGACACCAGCCTTTGTATGGTCGCTCTTGGATGCACGAACTTTGACACCAGCCTTTGTATGGTCGCTCTTGGACGCACGTACTTCTACACCAGCGCTTGTATGGTCGCTCTTGGATGCATGTACTTCGACACCAGCCTTTGTATGGTCGCTCTTGGATGCATGTACTTCGACACCAGCCTGTGTATGGTCGCACTTGGATGCACGAACTTCTACACCAGCTTTTGTATGGTCGCTCATGGATGCAGCCTTTGTATGGTCGCTCTTGGAAGCACGAACTTCGACACCAGCCTTTGTATGGTCGCTCTTGGATGCATGAACTTCGGCACCAGGCTTTGTATGGTCGCTCTTGGATGCACGTACTTCGACACCAGCCTTTGTATGGTCGCTCTTGGATGTATGAACTTCGGCACCAGGCTTTGTATGGTCGCTCTTGGACGCATGAACTTCGGCACCAGGCTTTGTATGGTCGCTCTTGGACGCATGAACTTCGGCACAGGCTTTGTGATTGATTGCTTTTGGCTGTATGAACTTCGGCACCAGGCTTTGTATGGTCGCTATTGGACGCATGAACTTCGGCACCAGACTTTGTATGGTCGCTCTTGGACGCATGAACTTCGGCACTAGGCTTTGTATGGTCGCTCTTGGATGCATGAACTTCTACACCAGGCTTTGTATGGTTGCTCTTGGATGTATGAACTTCGGCACCAGGCTTTGTATGGTCGCTCTTGGACGCATGAACTTCGGCATCAGGCTTTGTATGGTCGCTCTTGAGCGCATGAACTTCGACACGAGGCTTTGTATGGTCGCTCTGGACGCAATGAACTTCGGCACCAGGCTGTGTATGTTCGCTCTTGGACGCATGTACTTCGACACCAAGTTTTCTATGGTTGCTCTCGGACGCATGAACTTCGATAGCAGGCTTTGAATGGTCGCTCTTGAAAGCATAGACTTCAGGCTTTGTATGAACGCTCATGGACGCATGAACTTCAGTCTTTGTATGGTCGCTCTTGGACGCATGTATTTCGATAGCAGGCTTTGTATGGTCGCTCCTGGAATCTTCGGCAGAAGGTTTGGCAACTCCACGATGTACCTGTTCCGTGATATCATCACGGTGACTGTGTTCCCTCGGCGACGCCTGTTGTCTGGCCTGTTGTTGCCGCCATGACTTCCTCGTTTCAGCTGTATCCATGGATACATGTAGGCTGTGTTCATTGCCCTCTCTGGGTCGTGTGGTCATGTTTCCCATTCCCCGCCTTCTGTGCCATCCACTGGCCCCACCGTGACCGCAACAATTCGGCGTTTACCGCGATCTCCTGGTCACTCTTAGACGCATCGACCTCTCTCGCAGGCGTTGCCTGGTCTTTCTCTGAAGGGCAGTTAGCGAGGGTTGACTTTTTCTGCTCAATCAGACTCTTCTGAAATAATAAAACCGATAAACGTATATTACCATTTCTCATTAAATACAAAACAATACAATGTGATAACATGCACTGCCACGACAAATATATGGTTAGCATGCATGTGTTGGTTGCCTTCTACATGAACATGAACACTTGATATACAATACTTGTTTGCAAAACGATTGTCCACAAGAGTATTACGGATACGCGGATATTAACCATATCAACACGACACAAGAAACACAATGTATATTTGCATAGCTAAACTAAACTGCAATATAAGTCAAAGTCCAGTAACTTCTGATTTATAAAACAAAACCAACGGTTAGGGTTGTGTCTGCAACATAGTCTTAGCTTTCGCAACTGACTAGTAAATACATGTATCTCCTTTCAAATTGCAAACAATAATCAACAATGTACCTGGTTTGTGCGCTGACCATGTTGTTGTCGCCATGACTTCCTCTTCTCGGCAGTATCCTTGGCCACCCGTAGACTGTGGTCGTGGCCCTCTCTCGCTCTCCTTGTCGTGCCCTCTGGTTTATCCTCTCTCTTCTTCTGGCCATCCATTGGCCCCATCGGGACCGCAACAACAACTCGACGTTTACCGCAATCTCCTGCTCACTCTTGGAAACACTGACTTTCCCTTTGATCGATGGTATCTTTGCTTTGGTAGTCGGATGTTTCTGTTTTCCTGTCGTGCCGTCAGGTTTGGGAACGGAAGGTTTTGCGGCTGCGGTTTTCACCTGAAATATTGAGAAATGACGTGTTATTGATGTGGAATTGTTATCACTAACAAATCATTTAGGTACCAATTCGATATTGATTTGCTATGTTACTGTAATAGGGTCGGGGATATATTGTTTCAAATGCAAGCTCCCTTTGGCCCTCGGATTGGAAAAGGAACCATGCATATACCGATCAGGGGCCGAGCTGGGCATACGCTATTGGCGTAGTAAGATATGTTTGCTCTAAAATGCGCCAGAACGCAGCAAAATGGGGTGTAGATATCAAAAATATTCCGGAAGGCATACCGCCGCACACACCTAGCAGTCTCCTGAGCTCTGCTCGGTCGACGAACAAACGGTGCTAGTACGAAAATATAGTAAACTATTTCAATTAAGAAGTCGCCCCCCCCCCCCCCCCCCCCCCTCCCCAACCTGAAATACTAGATCCGCCCCTGGAGACCGTTAGCAAAACTAGCCTACTCCGCGATGTGAATGTGCAAGGTTATACATACAAATACAATATCTACAATTTATTGCATACATTGGGTTTTGCAGTGCATTAACACGGTGTAATAAAATGCATAATACACTAGTGTAATACATAAGCAAATTAGCTTGTTACTGCAAACAGGTCTGGTGACCAGTATTGCTTCAATGTGTGATGGAGTGTGTGTGAAATAAATATAATCTAACAAGTGTGGTGATCTAATATGGTATTTATTAAACTCGTTGACTGATTTCATAAGCACGAGGCTATGGCTCGTTTCTTATGAAATCTGTAAACGAGTAATACATATCATATTACATCATCACTCATGTAAGATCCATATATGGCACAACTGCAGCAAGATCCATTGTCAACCTGCAGCCTATATACGAACTATATAGTATGGTGGCGGTTTGTGTGGATGCGTACACGTACTAAATGGATGTAGACGGACAAAATCAAGACATGTGTATTGTTATTTCCATTTATATACACATAATTTCCACGAAAGCAAATTAAATATCCACATCCAACTCAACTCAACTCAACATATCTTTATTTACATCCCATTACAGTGAATACAATCAAATATTTAATGGTAACATGCAAGTTGTTGCATAAATAATAGACCACATTTGTTCATGGAATAAAGGTAAATAATACAATTAAAGAGTGAATTTTAAAACCAAATATATGTGAATTATGATACGTGTTTCTAAGGTGTATGTGTGGGAATGTATGTTGCGTTACAACCACGTTACTAAGAGAGGACATTAACCTTTCCAATATGTCAATTATTAAAACATTGAAAGTCAGCCACCAGTCATTATGAACAGTACCATTCTTCCACAGCTGAATGATCCGGGACCATGCCAATGAAAATGGGCAATTATAAAACAATTGCATACCCCACCCACTTACATATGTACATTACAGTACGTTTGCAGTAATTAATAATGTATCATACTGTACAAAAATAGATGGGTGGGGCAATATGACTTTTTAATGTCCCATCTCCAAATACATGTATTTCACTTATGCATCCTTCAGGTTTAAAGAATTTCAGTTTGAACTCCTTCAACATCACCGAAGTACAGTAATAATTATTTCCCATGGTGTCTGTTGAGAGAGAGTTCAATGTAGGCTATATTTTATAATTAAATAATTGACAAACCTTCTGTGCAGCTGCACGTTTTCCCATCGATTTATTCTTCCGAGCTCCCTTTTTCTTCCTTATGTGTTTCCTCCAAGGACATTTAGTTTCCTTCACAACCTTCGAAAGTTCGGCCGACTTTCGCTTCTTTTTCCTCCATATATTCCATCACAAACTCGTTATCCTGCTTCCTCACTTTCTTCGCCATCCATTTTCCCCATCTCGATCTCAGCAAATCCGGGTTGATCGTGAGTTTTCCACCCATTCCAGTGGTAATATCTTCCGATACATCAACAGCACCCTCCGATGCATCGATATCGGCTTTTTCTTCAATATGATTCATCTTTTACGCGCGTATTGGCGTCTTGTATTGCTTTATCAGTAGCAGCGACTGTGAATGCAGCTTCACTGTGAAAGCGGGACATGTAGTCTGACGTTGACGTCATATTGCAGCTATGGCAACGATGTCGCGGGTTTAGTTAAATTTCCGACGTAAAAATGAAACGAACTTTACTAAAATAAAAGAAACTATGTTACGTCATGTTGTCAACAGCTGATTTCATGCGCTACTCGTGAAGAGAAAATGACGTTGTTGTGTTTACGATCAGCGTACTGTAGCCCTAGATTAGCCAATGCAATCGCGTAATCTGAGCAGGGACTACAATATTATCTAATATTAGCTTGGAGGGCATGGGGAGACGTCCGTAGCCGATTTCACCAACATTGCAAAGTGTACTTATCTAGCAAAGTATACTTTGAGTGAGTAATCATTTATTTGTTCCGAAATGCATTATTTCATATAGTACTTAACGACTGCATATAGTTGATGATTAAAAGTATGCAGAATTATTATACTGAATGTATTACATTATCACAGCAAAAATGGCTGTGATAATGTAATAAATTCAGTATAATAAAAATTAATAAATGTATCTTTAAATTGAAAATTTCTCCCTCAAAGTATACTTTGCTAGATAAGTATACTTTCCAATGTTGGTGAAATAGGCTACCGGAAGCCTCCGAAACATAAAAAATAGCTCCTCGAAGCCAGGTTCAGTTAAATGCAGTGGACTATGTTGTTAGCAAACACACTGGTGCTGTACTCCGCGCGGGCGTAGAATGTTTCGCGTCGAACAATGCACTTCCTCGTGAGATGCCACTCAGCTCTACTTAGATCTATCGCCGCATAAATGTCTAGTAACCTGCGAAACATTATTGCGACGGTTACTAGACGAACATGTGTTTATGAAGCACTGCATTAGACTATCAGGACTAGACACGATTATTTTATTAATTTAATGGTGTTTAACGGCCTGTCAACAGCTAATGTCATTTTAGGCTGGGTTTAATTGCACCTGCGAGTACTAATATTTATAATTTAATGTTTTTTATTCTCTTTGCTACTGAATGAAAGGGGAACACTGTAGACCCTGATCAGCCATACTGATATTGGTATGCACAAGTTGGTTGGAATATTGGTCATATGCACACTTTCTCCAGTCAGACAATGTGTCCCTACCACACCAAAGTCACTTGGCCCCTTCACCTAAAGGTAATACCAGATTCAACTCTCACATACAAGACAGTATTTGTCAAGAAACCGACACATATCCTCGTTTCTTCGTTTAATAACTATCATATTAAATCATTACTCATGTAAAATGCTCTATGTATTCCATGGGCAGGTAGATAATAATTAAATCTACTGTATGCCAGGGTCCAAACATGCTTCACCCCGGGGGAGAGATATGCCACCCGGTACCGGACGGTGGAGGAGTGTTGCCCCGGTTGGACTGACGCGGGGGCACGCTCGTGCTCATCCCGTAAGGAGTTACTGTTATCACAATGACCACAAATGAAAGAATCGAACCTAACACCCAAACAATTGTCCACCGGAGGTTGCATGGACTGACCGGTTATGCCTTGGATTCCTAGCCTGCGGTCCGAGTGCATTGTCGGAAGAAAACACCGTCATTAATAATTATCCAATCACAGGCATTCGGCGTGTTTCGGCTTTCATCGGTATAGAATTTATGTGTGGCTATGACTGAAGTAATGGGGGTTATGGCCTTTGCGACCAGTGCAGACCCAGAGAAGCCTGAGCATCCGGGTCTGCACCGTTCATCGTTCAGTCGCTGAAACAGCTACCATGCTTCTGCGAAACAATAAACATAATGTCCATACATGTATCTAGTTAAAAGGAGTGATGGCAGACCCGCAGATAGACTGTCAACAAATGTAATAAGCTCTATTTCTCCAGTCACAGCCACATCTCGCTGTCTCTAGCATACACTACCGTCTGCGCTAATCCTGCCAATATTTGTCAATTTCATTATTTCAAAATACTTGAATATTGTGCTTGAAGTTAAGAAGCTTGATTGACTGAGTCTGAGCTGTGCTGAATATTGTGCTTGAAGTTAAGCAGCTTGATTGACTGAGTCTGAGCTGTGCTGAATATTGTGCTTGAAGTTAAGCAGCTTGATTGACTGAATCTGTGCGGTGCTGAATAATGTGATTGTGATCAAGCAGCCTGATTAACTGGGCCTGAGCTGTGCTGAATATTGTGCCAGGTTACAATATAGTAAGACAGATAGTTTTGTATATTCTGAAGATATGACTTCACTGGAAAGCAGACACCTCTGCAAATGATGAGTGTTCCATATACATTGTACATGTACTAAGATCGACGAAACGATAATTCAAACAGGACGTCAAAATAAACATTCATTCAGCATTACCCCACGTATTGATTGGCATTATTATACACTTTATATCAGACGAAAATTTCCACACGGATATCAGTGGCGATAACCGTGTTTCCTTAACATATTAACGGACATTACCGTTTATTCTCTGTATTTATTTTTGATGTGCAATGACAATTTATAATCTGCCGAAAATATTTTAGTTTTTTCAGGTGACGCATTTAATTAGTATAAATAATTAAAAAATGTGCCTTATTTGCGATCACGGACAGACATTATAACCTGTGATAAATGACCAAGAAACTCATCAAAAATAAGATCACCTGTGTTTTTTCTTAGAGGGGTTCCACTGTATCAAAATCCAGAGTGGCCGACTAGGAGATTGTAGATATGCCACCTGTAACAATGCTATGGAGCCCCGCAGGGGACATGGATTTTTTTATTAATTCATTCCCACGAAATACGAATTCGTTCCCTCAATTTAACAATTCGTTCCATCGAATTAAGAATTCGTTCCCACGATATGACAATTCGTTCCCTCGAATTAACAATTCATTCCCACGATATAACAATTCGTTCCCATGAATTAACAATTCGTTCCCGTGGGAACGAATTGTTATTTCGTGGGAACGAATTGTTAAATTGAGGGAACAAATTGTTAATTCGTGGGAACGAATTGCTAAATTGAAGGAACGAATTGTTATTTCGTGTGAACGAATTAATAAAAAAAAAGAAGTCTACGTCCTCTGCGGGGCTCCGTACAATGCCAGCTCTTGCTTATTTCACACATTTACAGCCTGAAATGAAGTCGATGCGTGAAACGTCGTTCGTCTGTCTCGTCTGTCTGTTGGCGGTGTTGGTGATTGCCGCCTTTGTCCTCCTATACAGACGACTCCGATTGCCGTAAGTAGCCCTATAATTATACGTCGAGGTGTATTTAGTTTTGTCATTCCGTTCATTCCTTCGTCTGTTCGTCCGTCCGTAATATTTGTGTTTTTGTAGTTGTCGGTTCAGGCGGCGGCCGGGGGTATCCGTGAGCCTCTGCTCACTTGCTCTAGTTGAGACAAGCCATGTGATTTTGTACATAAGAAGATATGCGATTTTTTCAGGGATTATGTACAAAATTTTACGATATTTTCCGTAAATGGCGTCAAAAAGTTGACGAAATATTCAGAGTATATTGCTCTGAATATTTCGTCAACTTTCGACGCCATTTACAAAAAAATTCTGTAAATGGTTTTAATGAAAAATCGCACATCTCATATTTAACCCTTACAACGCTGAATTAAATTTTATCGTCTGCTGGAAATGTTTCATTTTCAAATTTTTCGACAAAAACCTGGTGTTGACAGCACATGAGAATCGTCTCCAGTGGAGACGATTCTCATGTGATGTCAAAACCAGGTTTTTGTTAAGAATTAAAGCAAAATGAAAAACAGCAGACGTCAATTTCCGTCAACAGCGTAGGATTTATATATTACGTACGCAAGAAACAACATTGCATGCGAGTTTTCTCTAGCACAACTACACCACCGCCTGTGCTAATCTTCTCATTATTTGTCAATTCGATGGTCTAGTAACATAAGGTCGTAACTGCTATGCTAAAGCATAGCAGTTACGACATTATGTTACTAGACCATCGAATTGTTGTATACTTTTCAAAATAGCCTACTCCAATATTGTGCGTGGAATCAAATTGCTGGTTGAGTTGCGAGTTGAGATTGCCAACAGATGTTCAGACTCGTTGACATCTGGGCAAGATTAACGCATGCAGTAGTGTAGTTTCTAGCATGCTAGACGCCAGCGCGTTACTTTCTAGTGTTTCAACAACTAATTCGCAGCTTATTGAGCGGTTTTGACATTTTCCACTTTATAAGCTGTCTTAATTGCATGTGCTGGTGAAATAAGTGGACCAATACGTGTTCGATTTAACACCCTTCTTGCAAAATCCTCTTTTCATAATATATTATATAGTACACGCTTGCCAATCGGTGATTTTCAGACTTCCAATCGCATATGCTGACGGAATACATACATCAAAACATTAAAACGTTAATATCGTTAAATAAGGGGGGTAAGTCTTGTGCTTTGACTGACATAACAGGAGGTAGTTGTGGGCCTTATGTCTATCGTGTTTGGTTTCATTTGATTTGGAAAATCACCAGTATGATATGCCCGCGAAAATACCCTACACTTGTCGTTATTATTTGGACCATCAGTTGACAAAAGAGTCGTGACAGCATTTACAATGGCTCGTTGCTCTTTCACGCCTAAATAACTGGAATGGATTTTGATATGTTAATTTTCCGACCATTCCTATAGTCGCAAAATCATTTTCAGACTAATCCATTTATGAAAAGGTGTGTGTGTGATTTTCTAAAGAATATGAACATTTATTTTACATAGTTCAGATGTAGAACTTGCTGAAACGGCTCGTTATATGAGCCGTCTCATATGTATCTGCACTGTTTCCAAACACCTCTATTGTGTTTACTCGCCATGCAAATTAGTAAAAGTATAAATATTACATAAGGCTATCGTATCTTCAAGGGGAAAAGCGAATATTAAGGCGCCGAAATGTCACTTCTTCCTTTTCTACGCCTCTTTCGCTGCATTGAAACGAAACTGAAAGTTCTTAATTATCGTTTCTACTCATTGTAGAAACTATTAACGATACTTTGGGACTGTTACTGGAGAGATTGGGGCTTATGGAATTTGTGACCAGTGTTTATCCAGATCAGCCTGTGCATCCGCACAGTCTGATCAGAATCTGCACCGTTCACCATTCCATCAATGAAACACCCGTCATGCTTCAAAAACAATAAATATATATGTAGACCACTATCCGCTACAGGAGTGTGTTATTCGATCAGGATCTACACTGATAACAAATCCCATAAACCCAATTTGTCCAGTCACAGTCACATTTAAGGTTCTTAATTGTCGTTTTATGTTGTGTAGAAACGAACATACGAAATGTTCGTGACGAGCCATCATAATGTATTGCAGCGGGCAGTCGTCAAATCAAGTAGGCCTGGCTGGTACGACGCGGATTTTCGCCAGTCCCCGAAGGCTGGGATACAGGCGGCTAAGCTGGGACGCAGGCATAGAGCTGAGTGAAGCCACGCCTTCCGCTCCAACTGACGAATGACATGCTGGCAGAAAACATTGACGCTACATTCCGCTCGGCGTAACATATTTGCGTCGTAATATGCGCCGGATTCCTGACGAATTCCTATTCAGCTATATGCAGAACACACTGCATACATAAACACATGTTTCGTCTAGTAACCGGCGGAAGAAATAATTTGCGCCGGTTTACTAGACGAACATGCATTTATGCGATAGTTCTAAGTAAAACTGAATGGCATCTCGTCAGGACACTGGTTCATTTTTCGACGTGAAACATTTACGCCGACGCGGAGTGCAGCACCAGTGGAAATGTAAAAACAATAAAAATGTCTTTATTAGTTCGCTGACGGTTCATTGGTCGAATGACGTCACCTAGCGTACGGAATGACGTCAGTGTGATGTTACAACGTAAACAAGTTCTTGTTCCAAACCACATTATACATTACTCCTGTTGTCACAGAAAACAAAAATTGAAAAATAAATGGGAGACTAGGTCAGAGTCTTTTGATATCAAGTTTACCAGGCTCGGCTCGGAAATGGTAAGAATTCTTCGGCAAGCCTCGGAATTCCTACGCGTTTCCTAGCCCTGTCTGATGAACTTGATATTAAAGGACGCTAGTCTGGTATCATCTGTATATTTCCATCTCATTTATCCGGGAAAGTATTTGTTGTGTTGCCGAAATGTCAAATACTTTTGACAAAAAAAAAGTTTACCGTTCTTCACTCACATAAAAGCCAAGACCCGACCGTGTAATGCTCCACTATAAAAGAGATACCAACTGTAAACAAAATAGTTCCGGGTATGGAAGGTCTTCGAGCCATTTCCCACCCTTAAATATAAGAATACATAAACAAAATAGGCTACGTCACATGTGCATAACGTGTGGCTGGGATGGTAAAACGGGTAAACAAATCCTAATTATGTTTACAAACCAGCTGAAAGTCTGGGCCCGGTTGTTCAAAACACCAGTTAGCTTAACGGACTGTTAAATCCTTAACGGACTGTTAAATCCTTAACTGAATGGTTAAAATCTCTGTTTAAAACACGGATGTTTTGAGAAACCGGGCCCAGATAAATAAAATTGCCATGAAAAGATGATATTTAGAATAAGTTAGATGTAGGATGGGATGCTACAAGAAGCAAACTGTTTAGAATATAGTTGAAATTTAAGAATCAATACGTATTGAGACAATCCATATCATCTTGTACCTAAGAAGATGTGACATGTTTCATGAAATATATTTACAAAATGTATGATATCTTCCGTAAAAGACGTCGAAAGTTGACGAAATGTTCAGAGCAAATTTGTAATTTTGCTATTATAACACTTTTGTCAACTTTCGACGTCATTTTCATAAATAATTCTCTCATACCTGCATCTACCAAATTTACATTGATATACATGTAAACTTATATAGAGAGATGTGCTTAGAAACACTGCAATTGTGTAGCAGATTTCATCAAAATTGCAAAGTATACTTATCTACCAAAGTATACATTGAGGGAGTAATCATTTATCTTTCCCGAAATGCATTATTTCCCCCTCAAAGTATACTTTGCTAGATAAGAATAATTTGCAATGTTGGTGAAATTGGCTACTGGTATTGTGTAATGCACGGGTCTATCAATTTCCGGCACATTCATGCTTCCCATGTGATTCAACCACCACAGCGATCACTCGGAAACCCTCGCACCATTTCCTAAATCGATCCCGTTTTAACTAACCAGCTGCATTGTGGGGGGGGGGGGGGTCCCAAAATCAGAACGGAATATTTACATCGAGAACAAAAAATATTCAGCCCTGAAATTAGAATAACCTGACTGTGGGTGGGGGCCGTTTCACTAAACTTCTTACGACTAAAATGTTCGTAAGTGCAAATTCAGAATCGTTTGGAAATCGAACATTTTAGTCGTACGAAGTTTAGTGAAACGGCCCCCAGTTTTCTTTGTCAAACGCACATGTAGTTTCTAATACGTGTATAAAGTATACTTATTCTAGTGACGATTCTGACATGCGATTTTTTTCAGTCATCTGTGGTTAAGCGCACATGTAACCCGAATGTTCTGGTTGTCAAAATCATTGCGTATTTTAGTTTTACAAATGGATTATTGATTTTCTTCATTACAAAATAGGGAACAAATGATAAAAAAATATAACAAATTTAAACATTCACTTATTTGAGCTGCAAAAAGCAAACACTGTTTGCTTTTTGCAGCTCAACTAAGTGAATTTTTAACTTTATGACAGTACTTTCACTAACTACTCAATTGGAAAATCAATTTGTATTTTCACATTGCTGTGCGTATTTTGTACTCCCACTTTTGATAATCAATGCGTATTCAGCTAAAACAATCGCGTAAAATACGCCAATACGCCAATACGCCAATACGCCAATACGCACCTTATCTGGAGATCTGATTACATAACTGATTTTGGCGTAATTTTAGTGCTAAACCTACAGTACTCCGGCCATACAGGTGCATCCAATCGGTATGTGACCTGTCAAACAGATATAAATCCTCAATGAATCCATCAATTTGTGTTTACAGGGCTGGCTATACGTGCCACGGTACAGACCGTGATGGCCTGGATGTGTTTGGTGTCTACTCTGACTACGTGTACAGGTGTCGCTCACTCAGCCTGGCCCAGTGTCAACGTCGGGAGACCCAGCAGGGAAACTATGTCGTCAAGTTCTCCCGTGGGAAACACTGCGATGACTCGAAATGTGAGGAAAACTGCGGATGTTTATACAATGGCAAGACGTACAGTCACGGGGAATCATTCAAAATCGGGTGTCAGTATTGTAAGTGTACACTGACTGGTAGTGTTGAGTGTAGCTGCGCAGAGATTTACCGCCGGAAAGAGGTTCGCGATATGACACAGGAGGAAATGGAGAAATATCAAGACGCAGTTAAGCAGTTGAGTAAGACAGAACATCCGTCCGCATGGTTCCGGTTTGCTCAGATGTTTGCAGATTATAAACCACAGGCTGTCGGGAATCCCGGGTCGCTGCCGTGGCACCGATACTTCCTGCGAATGGTGGAACGAGAATTACAGACAATTGACTGCTCTATCACTATCCCCTACTATGACTGGACTTTAAACGCGGGCGACCAACAACGGTCGAGAATCTGGGCAGCTAACAAGTTTGGTGGTAACGGTGAGGGCGTGACTGGGTGTGTGACACACCACCCGTTCAAGGAGTACTACCCACCTTACTGGGCCCCATGCCTGAGGAGGCAGTTTAACCCCAGCATCATGTTGCCAGATGTCATCGATGTCCAGTATGCTTTGAATGAAGACAGCTACGAGAAATTTAGACTGAGTATGGAATTATACATGAATATATTTAAGTTGTGGGTGGGCGGTCACATGGCCTCAGACCTTTGCTCCCCTAATGACCCGTTGTATCTGTCTGTGGCGGCCATTTGTAGTCTGGGATCTGGTGGGGAGGACTGGGAAACAAAAACAGGAAGAGAGATTTCTCGCCTACCCCCAGGAGCTGCGGTTTGTACCCATGTCACCATTCAGGACAACACCAGATGATGTGATGGACAGTAAGAAACAGATGTGTGTCACTTACTTCCCATGACTGAAGGAGCTGTGTGTAATATCACTGAGCCGACTTACGGCTTTAGCACGGCAGCTACGATCGTCATGGGTTTGACAGAGAGGGGTATGTGTCGATGGATATGATGTTCATGGAGTGGATCGCAATGGCAAACTTGACGAACGAGGCTTGTTCAACACAAAATGGATATGATCGTCTTGGGTATATGAGAAGCGGGTTTGACAGCAGTGGATTTGATCGTTTTGGATTCTCCACCAATAACTACAACATTGATGGGTATGATCCGGCAGGCTATGACAGATCTGGCTACGATCGGCATGGGTTTAACAGAAATGCGTAACAGCATCTGGTTTCCACAGAAATGGATCTTCGGAGACGAACGCCATTTCTGAAAGTTATGAATCGTTATGGTTACAATCGTTACGGACGTGATCGTTATGGATTTGATCGACAAGGATACGACGTATACGGATTTGACTCGACAGGTTACGATAGGAATAGATGTAATCGCTACTATCTAGGGCCGATGCTTGTTATCATCAAGCGATGGGTGAGGTGGAGTTGAACAATATAGACGATAAAACGATGCGGATCATCACAAGAATTTGTCCAGCTGTAACTCCGCTGCCCGAGTGGAGGTATGTAACCAAGGATACCATGACACAAATGCACTACTACTGTCTAAAGTCTTAGACTTAAATTTTGTCGTCTGCTGTTTATTTTTCTATTTTCCTCGTCAAAAACATGATTTGACAGCCCTTTAGAATCATTTCCATTGGAAATGATTCTAAAGTGCTCTCAAGCAATGTTTTTATTGACAAAGAAGGCAAAATATAAAACAACAACAATTTCCGTTCTCTGCTTTCTAAGGGCTAACCTATTCTGCGCATATTCACAATGTGTCTGAGCCTACACTGTCATTCATTTATTGAAATACCCCTACAAGCACACAATATCGTGATTTGTTTGGGACTCCGTATAACAAAGGGTTGGACGGTTGTGGCCAGTGTTACAACAAGTCACCCTGCATTTCTGATCAGGGCCTACATTTTGATCAAGGTCAAGATCAATTGAGTTTTAAATTTCTGGTTCAGTAGATTAAATCTGCTATAACTACATTACGGTATGAATGATTTGCTTGAAAGATCTTGTGCAGGTTTATCATCATATATATTTTCATTGACCCATGCTCTCATTTTTTTGCTCCAGGGTCAAGGTCAAATGACTGACATTTTTGGTTCAGTAGATGCATGCACGTTTCTCTATTCTTTAGAATCTCGTCAAAAACACGCGTCTCGTCCTGAATCTCGTGACACGAATCTCGTCATGTTTTCTTTAGAACTTCTTTACCATATCAATGTTTGGTGTGAAACTTCATTTGCATGTTTATGATCCAGCCACCACAGTGATTGGATACATGTAGTTTAAATATACCAGAGCTCTAGATAAGTTTGTATCTAAAGAGTATTATACCCCCATATTTCAAATTCAATGCGTATTTTACGTTTACAAATGTATTATTGATTTTCTTCTTATTAAATAGGGAACAAATGATAAAAAAATGAACAAATTTAAAAATTGACTTATTTCAGCTGCAGTGTTTGCTTTTTGCAGCCCAACTAAGTAAACTTTCAACTTTATTAAAGTATTTTCACTACTCAGTTTCAAAATAAATGCCTATTTTCACATTGCTGTGAGTGTTTTGTACTCTCACTTTTGATAATCAATGCTTATTCTGCTAAAATAAGTACGTAAAATATGCCAATATGCACCTTAGCTGGAGTTCTGATTTACATCACACAGGTACACGGTGAACTGGCTGCAACGCGGGGATCAGGTGCCCCTGATAGAGGGGATACTGGGCCGCGCCCAGCAGAGAGCTCACTCCCTGGAAACGACCACTCGCGCTGATAACGTCATCGTTGGACCCACGACAGGAGGTATTGTTCATCCTGGCCACACTACACACCCTCTTATTTCACAGCAATGAGGGAACGTAGCTAGTTATCTCCCTTTTAATTTATTTATAGAAATCTGGTCCAAATTGTATATGTTATGGCATTACTGTTTGTAAAAAAAGGTCAAATGTAGCTCGAGTTGTTCTGAAAATGAGCTATTATAGTGTTTTTGACTAGCGCTGATCCAGATCATCCTACATATTTGTGAAATCTGAACTGGGACTGTGTTATTTGTCACATTCATTCTTACTTTCGCGCTTATTATCATTGCAAACAGTGTAGACTCAGATCAGACTGCACAGTCTAACTTTTGGTCCATTCAGTAAGAAGTAAAATATTTGTTGTATAAAACTCTTCAACACTTGACCGTGTGTTTTAGCCTGTGCTTTGTGACATACTACTATGCGGAGTGTCCATTCGGCAAGTTCCCTGTAAGCTGTAGAGAAGACCTCTGTGCTGACAGAAAATGCCCAGGTTTGTCCAGTTTGATACCATATCACCCGTATATATCCAGCTTTGGCTTGCCCATGCTAACTTTTTTACTATTCAATTAATAACAAAATGCAGATGCAATACTGAAAAATGCTGCAGATCCTGGTAGACAGTTTGTAATTAACTAGATGACCACAAATGCCATAAACCCCATTCTCCAGCCACAGATCAGGAGCTAGACTGGCCACAGATGTCATAAGCCCCATTCTTCAATCACATATCAGGAGCTAGACTGGCCACAGATGTCATAAGCCCCATTCTTCAATCACAGGTCAGGAGCTAGACTGGCCACAGATGTCATAAGCCCCATTCTTCAATCACAGGTCAGGAGCTAGACTGGCCACAGATGTCATAAGCCCCATTCTTCAATCACATATCAGGAGCTAGACTGGCCACAGATGTCATAAGCCCCATTCTTCAATCACATATCAGGAGCTAGACTGGCCACAGATGTCATAAGCCCCATTCTTCAATCACAGGTCAGGAGCTAGACTGGCCACAGATGTCATAAGCCCCATTCTTCAATCATATCAGGAGCTAGACTGGCCACAGATGTCATAAGCCCCATTCTTCAATCACATATCAGGAGCTAGACTGGCCACAGATGTCATAAGCCCCATTCTTCAATCACATATCAGGAGCTAGACTGGCCACAGATGTCATAAGCCCCATTCTTCAATCACATATCAGGAGCTAGACTGGCCACAGATGTCATAAGCCCCATTCTTCAATCACATATCAGGAGCTAGACTGGCCACAAATAACATTAGCCCCATTATCCAGCCACAGCTCCGGAGCTGAACTGGCCAAAAATGCCATACGCCCATTATCCTGCCACTGATCAGGAGTTGTACTGGCCACAAATGGCATTAGCCCCATTCTTCAGCCACAGATCAGGAGCTGGCTGGCCACAAATGCCACAAGTCCCATTCTCCAGCCACAGATCAGGAGCTGGACTGGCCACAGATGTCATAAGCCCCATTCTCCAGCCACAAATCAGGAGCTGGACTGGCCACAAATGTCATAAGTCCCATTCTGCAGCCACAGATCAGGAGCTGTACTGGCCACAAATGCCATTAGCCCCATTCTCCAGTCAGACTGTGTGTATTGTATTCCAGAGTACCCGGACGCTGTGTGCCGGTGAACCGGTGTGGCGAGTGTTCGTATGAGTGGTACCACGGTCACACCGGAAACATAGTCCAATGTGAAGGTCGGTATATATAGCTCATTTATTGATGCTACATGTATTTAGATTGAATAGACATTCAAAAACATAATTAAACATGCAATCAATATTGGCTTAAACAATATTTATTTCATGAAGGATAGGTGATTCATGATACATACTATTTCAAACAGGAATAGAAAACAAGCTTTTACACTTTATGAACATAGCTAAGGAACATATAGGGGAAGTAAAGTAACATTGATTATATGTTTTAATATATAATGTTCAATTGCACAATTTATTAAGAACATTTGTTCTGAGACTGCATTTGCTTAATACAGGTATTAACTTGAAACGTGGCGTATATCTGAATTAATCTCAAAGTACCCCTGTGCAAAGTATACCTTGAGGGAGAAATTTTCAATTTAAGGATAAATTTATTTGTTTTTATTACACTGAATGTATTACATTATCACAGCCATTTTGGCTGTGATAATGTAATAAATTCAGTATAATAATTCTGCATACTTTTAATCATCAAATATATGCAGTCGTTAGTTCTATATGAAATAATGCATTTCGGGGAAAATAAATGATTACTCCCTCAAAGTATACTTTGCTAGATAAATATGCTTCGCAATTTTGATGAAATCGCCTACAGGAGCTACTCTGATTGTTTGCTAAATCTATTCTCTAATTCTAATGAATGTGATTACGCCAGTTTGCTTCTAAATATATAGATTTATAGCAGATAGCTTAGCATACATGCTGAGCATTTTCTTCAAATTCGAGCAGTACATGGTCAGTAGGTGTTCCAGTAGCAGATTTCATCAAAATTGCAAAGTATACTTATCTAGTAAAGTTTACTTTGAGGGAGTAATCATTTATTTTTCCCAAAATGCATTATTTCATATAGAACTAACCACTGCATATATTTGATGATTGAAAGTATGCAGAATTATTATACTGAATGTATTACATTATCACAGCCAAAATGGCTGTGATAATGTAATACATTCAGTATAATAAAAAATAATAAATTTATCCTTAAATGGAACATTTCTCCCTCAAAGTATGCTTTGCTAGATAAGTATACTTTGCAATGTTGATGAAATAGGCTACTGACCTACACTGATTTTGCACCTGACTAATGTTGATGTTTCCCTGCCGACATCCAGGTTGTATAGACCGAGATGGCATGGAGCGAGGGGAAGGACATTCGTGGCCAGTCTCTGTGTGCGAAACTTGCTCCTGTCAGGTATGTATGTACAGTGAAACCTCTCTTAAACCGGACACCCTGGGGACATCCCAGGGTGTCCGGTTTAGAGAGGTTCCACTGTGAAACTTGCATATGTTTCTTAGAGACATGCATAGGTGCTTTGCGATCATGAACATACATTATCCTAGGAGATAAATGTCAACGAAGCATATCAAAATTAACTTACTTGTCTCTCTGTCCGGATTACAGGGGTTCGACTGTAGCTAATATGGCCAGTTAGTGAGCCAATAAATGTAAATCCAACAATTGTATACAAGAAAACATTGTTAAAGGTACATGCCCACGCAGTAGATTATAATATAGTGATTCAGATACTTTTGTATATTCTGTACGTATGACATTTTCTGGCAAAATAAACATTCATTCACCATTACCCCACATATTGATTGGCATTATTATGCATTTTATTTTAGACACATTTTCACACTGATATCAGGGGCGATAACCTTGTTTTCTTAAAATGTTAACGGACATTACTATTAAATCGCTGTATTTATTTTTTGATGTGCAATGATCATACTTTATAATCTGTCGAAAATATTATTTTTTCAGGTATAAATAAGTAAAAAATATCTTGCCTCATTTGCATATGAAAATAGCCTGATACCAACGCGCGTCACTATGAGTAAAATAAATATTACTAAATGATTATATCTGTTTTCCGGGCACTTGTAATTTTTAGAACTGGTGGAATAGTGACACAATTATACACTTATTTAAAGGTACATGCCCACACAGTAGGCACAAAATGTTCTTTATAGGAATTACATAAGTGTATAATTATGTCACTATTCCATCAGTTCTAAAAATTACGAGTGCCCGCTATACAAATATAATCATTTATTAATTATCAATTTACTGTTAGCGACGCGCGGCGGTAACAGTCTATTTTGATAATGTGCGGGGACGACGACTTTCACATCACGGCTTGCGGTGCGCATGCGCAGTACACTACGCGTGCCAGTAGGCTTCCCAATATGTAAACAAGAATATCAACATGTCGAAACGTCCAGGACGGAAATTGTATGAAACGGCGTCGGCCAAAAAAAAAGGCGAAATGTCTGAGGGACAGGCAGTACAGAGAGAGAGTGGTTAATATTGGTGACCAGATCACCGAATGGAAAGAGTTACGTGGAGATTTAGATTTGGACTCGAACAGAGATTTTTCTTCTCAACTTCACTGCGTATGTCAAAGATGTGATATGATTGACTGTGTCACGTGACGCGTGTTGGTAAAAATAGCACGAGGTCGGAAAATACCCTTTCTGGTCGCGGCATATAAAATGCGATTTAACACCAATTAACACGCGCCGTAATTAAAAATAACTCGTTAGTGGGTAGACAAATGGCTCATATAAGGCATGACAGAAAATGAAAAGTAGTAGTACAGAGTAACCTGCTGCCTGGACCATGTACCTTTAATTCCTAAAAAAGAACATTTTGTGCTTACTGAGTGGGCATGTACCTTTAATGTGAAATGTACAGACTATCATAATTTTGCACTTACAAACATTTTAGTTGTACAAATTTTAGTGAAACGACCCACAGATGTTTAGAGATTAGCGTGTCTCATAAGTCAAACCTGGCTAGCACTTTCAATGGGGGCGACACTATAATAAACAACACTCTTTATAGCTGGGAAGCAATACTATACACATTTATGGCTGTGACTAGAGAAATGGGACTTATCGGTTTTGTGACCAGTGTGGATCCAGATCAGCCTGAGCATCCGCACAGTCTGATCAGGATCTGCACTATTCGACATTCCATCAATGAAACGCCTGTCGTGCTTCTAACAAGGAATATAGCTTGTTATCAGGCTACAGGAGTTTTGTATTTCATCCGGAGCTACACTGGTCACAACTCCCATAGGCCCCATTTATTCATTCATGGCCACATTTATTACTGGCTACTAGAGAAATTGTGCTTATGGCTTGTAGTCAGATTTCTTATCTACTTGTGCAGTCTTGCAGTCAAATAATGATATATTATTTGTACGGGAACTTGATACACGGGCCAGGCAAGCTCGAGTTGGTCTTCAACACATGTGCCCAAGACTGAGTATACAATGATAGGAATTGCTCAGCAAGTCTATAAATTCCTCTGTGTTTTCTGTAGCCTATTTCACCAACATTGCAAAGTATACATATCAAAGTATACTTTGAGGGAGAAATGTTCAATTTAAGGATAAATTTATTATTTTTTATTATACTGAATTTATTACATTATCACAGCCATTTTGGCTGTGATAATGTAATAAATTCAGTATAATAATTCTGCATACTTTTTAATCATCAAATATATGCAGTCGTTAGTTCTATATCACATAATACATTTCGGGAAAAATAAATGATTACTCCCTCAAAGTATACTTTGCTAGATAAGTATACTTTGAAATCGGCTACTGGCCTTCTGATGAACTCAATATCAAAAGACACTATCCTGGTAGTGGTATTCACTACACAATGCATTGCTTGTATTATGCTGTTTGTACGAGGCTTGGCTCAGAAACTGCTGAGGAATTCCTACAGTTTGCAAGCCATCGGTAATAAACTTGATAGCAAAAGACACTATATATACTCTATACAATGTATTACTTGTATTTGTACGAGGCTTAGCTTGGAAACTGTCCTATGGCATTCAAGTAATTCCTACAGTTTTCGAGCCAAAGCTAGATTGATAAGCTCCAGATAAGTTTTGTATCTAAAGAGTATTATACCCCCAGATATTCAAATTCAATGCGTGTTTTACTATTACAAATGTATTATTGATTTTCTTTCTTTTTAAATAGGGAACAAATGATAAAAAAAGAAATAAAACTCATTTAAAAATTCACTTATTTGAGCTGCAAAAAGCAAACGGTGTAAACGTTTGCTTTTTGCAGCTCAACTTAGTAAATTTCAAATTTATTTTCACTACTCATTTTTCACTACTTGAAAATCAATGCATATTTTCACATTGGTGTGAGGAATTTGTACTCCCACTTTTGATAATCAGTGCGTATCTGCTTGATACTAACAGACCGTATTCTCTATATTTCCAGGAAGGCCGGGTGTCCTGCACGGAGACCCGGTGTATCCCGCCGGACTGTGGCCACCCGTCACTGATCCCCGGCCAGTGCTGCCCATCCTGTGATAGTGCGTATACATGGCATACATTGAATAGCGCTTCCATATAGAAAACTATCTGGAGAGGCTCACAAATCATTTGACTTTTCCACAGATCAGTAGCCTATTTCATCAACATTGCAAAGTATACTTTAGTAGCAAAGTATACTTTGAGAGAGAAATTTTCAATTTTAAAATAAATTTATTAATTTTTATTATACTGAATTTATTACATTATCACAGCCAATTTTGGCTGTGATAATGTAATAAATTCAGTATAATAATTCTGCATAGTTTTAATCATCAAATATATGCAATCGTTAGTTCTGCATGAAATAATGCATTTCGGAAAAATCAATGATTGCTCCCTCAAAGTATACTTTGCTAGGAAAGTATACTTTGCAATTTTGATGAAATCGGCTACTGAATGCCACATCAATGTTTCCCATAATTTGACCTTGATGTTTTCTTGTTTACTGCTGATTATCCATTATGAACCACAGGTTTCTATGATCTGATAAATGGCTCATTTGTAAACCGCTATACCCACCCACCAATTTCCGTACAATAGTCACTATAGCCTTTTCAAGGTATTAAAGCAAGAGCTTGGAAAAATGCTGTAGTTTCGGACTCACTCAAACAAGTCGCATCAAGTCTGTATCCTTTTTTAATGAAAACCCCCTTATATGTGCCCATCTTGTAACATTAAACGTTACCTGATAAATAGAATGCATGAGTGTTTGATATCAAGTATCAAGCTCGGCTCGGATCGGAAACAGTAGGAATTCCTTAACAAGTCTCGTTAATCCAATGGATTTCCTAGCCTGACCTGATATGATAACTTTGACATAAAACACACTACTGTCTTGTTTCACGAAAGCTGCCCAAATTTTACGGCCATATAAACAATTCAAAAACTATTTTTTTCAATAATATTAAATTAAAGGAAAATTAAAAAATGAGCCTTCTTTTTATTTGTTAAATTTGGTCAAATATTGATTTTATTACGAATTTTTTGTTTTCCCATGTTAAATCCCCATAGACATCTTCACATCTTGGCAAAATGTTTTAGAATTTCAGAAATACTGGACCGATTTTTATGCCCCCGCCACCGAATGGTGAGGGGGGCATATAGTGTTACCGGTGTCCGTACGTACGTACGTACGTCCCGAAACCTTAACGCTAGGTAAATGGCTTATAATTTCTGTTTCCTTGCTTGGATCTGCTTCACATTTCACACACGCATTGCTCCAATGGTCCTCTACCGCCCTGTGACAAATCCACATTCGTCCCGCCCCCGCTAAGCCCAGGGTCAAGGTCACAGGCTTGGTGCTTTCAAAACCTTAACGCTGGGTAAATGACTTATAATTTCTGTTTCCTTGCTCGGATCTGCTTCACATTTCACACACGCATTGCTCCAATGGTCCTCTACCGCCCTGTGACAAATCCACATTCGTCCCGCCCCCGCTAAGCCCAGGGTCAAGGTCACAGACTTGGTGCGTTCGAAACCTTAACGCTGGGTAAATGGCTTATAATTTCTGTTTCCTTGCTCGCATCTGCTTCACATTTCACACACGCATTGCTCCAATGGTCCTCTACCGCCCTGTGACAAATCCACATTCGTCCCGGCCCCGCTAAGCCCAGGCTCAAGGTCACAGACTTGGTGCTTTCGAAACCTTAACGCTGGGTAAATGGCTTATAATTTCTGTTTCCTTGCTCGGATCTGCTTCACATTTCACACACGCATTGCTCCAATAGTCCTCTACCGCCCTGTGACAAATCCACATTCGTCCCGCCCCCTCTAAGCCCAGGGTCAAGGTCACAGACTTGGTGCGTTCGAAACCTTAACGCTGGGTAAATGGCTTATAATTTCTGTTTCCTTGCTCGCATCTGCTTCACATTTCACACACACATTGCTCCAATGGTCCTCTACCGCCCTGTGACAAATCCACATTGGTCCCGCCCCCGCTAAGCCCAGGGTCAAGGTCACAGACTTGGTGCGTTCCAAACCTTAACGCTTTGGTAAATGCCTTATAATTTCTGTTTCCTTGCTCGGATCTGCTTCACATTTCACACACGCATTGCTCCAATGGTCCTCTGCCACCCTGTGACAAATCCACATTCGTGCCGCCCCCGCTAAGCCCAGGGTCAAGGTCACAGACTTGGTGCGTTCGAAACCTTAACGCTGGGTAAATGCCTTATAATTTCTGTTTCCTTGCTCGGATCTGCTTCATTTCATTTCACACGCATTGCTCCAATGGTCCTCTGCCACCCTGTGACAAATCCACATTTGTACCGCCCCCGCTAAGCCCAGGGTCAAGGTCACAGACTTGGTGCGTTCCAAACCTTAACGCTGGGTAAATGCCTTATAATTTCTGTTTCCTTGCTCGCATCTGCTTCACATTTCACACACACATTGCTCCAATAGTCCTCTGCCACCCTGTGACAAATCCACATTCGTCCCGCCCCCGCTAAGCCATGGTCAAGGTCGCAGACTTGGTGCATTTCGAAACCTTAACGCTCCAGTAAATGGCTTATAATTTCTGTTTCCTTGCTCGGATCTGCTTCACATTTCACACACGCATTGCTCCAATGGTCCTCTGCCACCCTGTGACAAATCTACATTCGTCCCGCCCCGCTAAGCCCAGGGTCAAGGTCACAGACTTGGTGCGTTCGAAACCTTAACGCTCGGGTAAATGGCTTATAATTTATGTTTCCTTGCTCAGATATGCTTCACATTTCACACACGCATTGCTCCACAATGTTCCTCTACCACCCTGTTACAAATCCACATTCGTCCCGCCCCCACCAAGCCCAGGGTCAAGGTTACAGACTTGGTGCGTTCGAAACCTTAACGCTCGGGTAAATGGCTTATAATTTATGTTTCCTTGCTCGGATCTGCTTCACATTTCACATTTCACACACACATTGCTCCAATGGTCCTCTGCCACCCTGTGACAAATCCACATTCAAATATGCCTTGTTTTCTTTGGCTGCCAGCGGGGGCATTCGTGTGCCGACAGGCCACATTTCTAGTTGAAATTTAACTTTGTTTTCCAAAAAGTTTTGTTCTTTGACTCCTCCCACAACTCCTCTACCTCTTTTTCCCGGCTCCTCCATGTTAAATTCCCATAGAGAAATAAATTTTTCGTAATAAAATCAATATTTGACCAAATTTCACGAAATAAAAAGAAGGCTCGTTCTTAAATTTTAATAAAATTTAACATTATCAAAAAACTTTTTTTTTTGCATTGTCTATAGCCGTAAAATGTGGGCAGGTTTCATGAAACAGACAGTAGTCTGGTATTCTCTACATAACATTTTCCCTGTCCTAGGCTGTCTGTATGAGGACCAACTACGCATGACTGGCGACAGATTTACCCCGGCCAGTGACGCGTGTGATGTGTGCGATTGTCGCGATGGCACGGTCAGATGTCAGCATGTACCGTGTGCCCCGGTTCAGACATGTCAGACCTTGGTGACCTTGGAAGGTGAATGCTGCCCCTCATGCATCGACTGTGGTCTCCATGGTAACGGGACCGTATGGAAGGAGACACCGTGTCAGAGGTGTAAATGCTTGGTTAGTACTGTCAAATATATTGCTGTGATACATGTTATTTTGAGATATTACAATAATTATAGCCCCAGCATACAAAGTATGTCAAGGGGTTTATTGTTTACACAATTCTGTCCGTTCGTCTGTCTGCGTATGTTTTTGGGAACCCATTATCTCTGTAATGGTATGTCCAATTGACCTCAAACTTCATATAATTCCTTATTATCATCCACATTTTCGTTCCATACCACCACACTCGTGCGGCTGTCATCTCCAAGGTAAAGGTCAAATTACTTAGAAATTTGTGTTAACGTTTTCAGGTATCTCTGCAACAGTAAGTTGGATTGACTTCAAACTTCATATACTTCCTCATCGTCATCCATATTTTCATTCCATACCACACCCATGCGTCCTTCATGTACACGGTCTAGGTCAAATTACTTAGAAACTTGCGTTCAATTTTTAAAAATATTTGCATTAAAGTTTTTATTTGTCGGTCCAGGCGGCGGTCGGGGGTATACGTGAGCCCCTGCTCACTTTCCCTAGTAAATATAAATCGCCATTTATTACGATTATTCATAACCCTATTTTAGGGGAAGGGGCCACGTGACTTTGGTATGGTATGAACCTGGCACCAGGTCAGGTTATTCTAATTTCAGGGCTGAATATATTTTTTCTCGATGTAAATATTCCGTTCTGATTTTTGGATTTTCCCCCCAATGCAGCAGGTTTGACCGGCCTTACATTACCTTAGCAGTTGATAGGCCATTAAACACCAATAAACAAACAAACTGCTCTATATGGTTGACATGCCATTTTAGTGTTTTCCCCCAGCACCTCTGCGTCATACCCTCCTATGGTAGCGTTGTGCATGAATTAGTAATCCCATGCTGCCGTATCAAAATCCTGCAAATTAACCTTTTCAATACCACAGGCTTGTATAGTGGTATTGGCAAATAGTGTAGATCCAGATGAGCCGGCTCGTGACGAGCCATCTCATCAGGATCTGCACTTTTTGCAAGTAAACTTCATATTTTTGAGAACAAAAACACTCCTTTTTAATAAATGGACCAGTCTGATAATTATTTTGTGACAGTTGAATTGGTGTCAAAATTAACATATCAAATTCCATTCCAGTTACTTAGGGGTGAAAGGGTTAAGGGTCCATCCACAGATACTTGGGCACGAATGGTTGACTTGTTTCTGTATTGTAGTCGGGGGCGGTGGAGTGTGAGAGGATCCGGTGTATTCCGCCCGACTGTAGCCACCCTGTGACTCCGCCCGGCGAATGTTGTCCTGCATGTGATGGTACGTTCTTTCTACAGGCTGTTATATAGGAGACACGCCGTGTGATTTTGTACCCAAAAATATCCGGCAAGGCTCAAGAATTTCTTCCTTTTTCCTCATCATAAGTATATGTTGTGACCACTCATTTGAACCGTCTCGCTGAGACGGTTCAAATGAGTGGTCACAACATATATTTTGGTTCAGAAATAAGGAAAACAGATAGAGAATAATAGGTTAGTGCCGTGAATGGGAAAAAATATCTGGCAAGGCTCAGAAAACGGGATGGGCGAGGCTCTGCCGAGCACATCCGTTTATGTGCCGCGCCAGATATTTTTTCCCATTCATGGCACTAACCTACTATCTATTTATACCCGTCAACACCTACAAATGGCTGTAAAATGCATAATAGTATTGACTGGATATCAAAATTGTTTCACGGCACATACGCACTGTGTTGACGGGATAAATAGGAGACAGCCGTGTGATTTTGTACCCAAGAACATGTGTGATTTTTCTTGAAATATATTTACAGAAACTGTGATATTTTCTGTAAATGACGTCGAAAGACGACTCGATTTTCATAGCCAATGCGAAACTATCGCCAACTTTCAACGTCATTTACAGAAAATATCGTAAATATTTTTAAGGAGACATCGCACATGTTCTTGGGTACAAAATCACATGTCGCTGTGACTGGAGAAATGGGGTTTATGGAATCTGTGACCAGTGTACTCGTTTCTATATGACTAGATGTTGCTGGGGCGTAAAACCCATTCACTTTCACTATTTTGTAACCAGTGTAGCTCCTGATAAATAGCACACGCTTGTCGCCTGATAGCGATCTATATTACTTGCTAGAATCATGACAGGTGTTTTATTGTTTGGACTAGCGAACAGTGTAGATCCAGACCAGACTGCGGATGCACAGGCTGATCTGGACCTACACTGGTCACAAAACCCATAAGCCCCATTTCTCTAAGTCACATGTAACTTGCACCCTTGGTATTATTAACCTTTAATATAGAGGATCTTAACACGAGTGATGGTTTAATATAACCAAGGGCAGATTCACGTAGCAGAAAACCAAGCACGCGCCCCCCTTAAAATTTGGCGAGTAAAGATATTTTTGCTTTAAAATGTGCCAGAACGCATCACAATGTGGTGTAGATATCAAAAATATTCCAGATGGCATGCAGCCGGACCCACCTAGCAGTCTCCTGAGCTCTGCTCGGTCGACGAACAAACGGTGCTAGTTCTAAAATATAGTAAACTATTTCAATTAAGAAGTCCGACCCCCCTAACCTGAAATCCTAAATCCACCCCTGATAACAATACAAGTTCACTGATTTCATAAAGAAACAAGTCAACAAGTTTACTTTAACATGTATATGCCAGTTACATTCGGAGTGCCCGTTTAGGCTTAAACAAAATTTCTTTCTGTTTTCTATATTCAATGAAATTATATTTCTCGTCCGACAAATATTTGGAATTCTAATTAAACTTTTACTTTTACAGTCTGCTAGTTGATCATGAGTTGTATTGGTCTAAATGTGACACCTGGATTCTAAATTCTATGTAGATACATTTTGGTTCTGGATACATTGGAATCAATACATGTTAATAGCATGAGTGCCTTATTTTATGACACAATAATTACCAAATACATGACAATATGCTTGTAATTTACATGCTCTATATGTTGTATGAAAATACCTCGTAATTTGCAGGTTGTTTGGCGGATGGCCGTACATTCTACAACGGTGAAACATACTTCCCGGATGACTGCAACATGTGTACATGTCGGGACGGCAATTTCCGGTGTGACCCAACGCCGTGTCCCGAGGCTCGGTGCAGGAACCCCATCACTCCCCCCGGGCAATGCTGCCCGGTCTGTGATAATGGTAACTTGTTATATAGAATATTCTGAGGTTCGTTAACCGTTTCAACCCTACAGACCATCCATCCCCAGAGTGCCGGTACGAGGGTCGAGCCTTTCGTCATGGGACCTACTTTCTCTACTGTATAGTAAATAAATGACTGAGAATTACTAAACTTACCAAAGCCCGGAGCTTGGTCTTGATTGCCCATCTGATCTCTCTGGTAGATGGAAGCAGAATGACTCAGATTGACTGTAAAAACAATAAGACATGGGTAAATTTGCTGAGATTCAATTTGAGTTGTATTTTCTTTTGACAGTCTTCCATAAACAATGGAATATACAAGTTTCTGCCAATTATTGTTAATTGGGTGAGATATTGGTGAGATGTTCTCAGGAAATGTCACACTTTGTCCGAGCAGTAATTTCATATTTCCTCACCTGTTGCCAACATGAGACCTTATGACGGTCGTCACCAGCCTAGGCCATATTCATGATGCACATTCACACTGTTGTCCTAGTTAATCAGTGATATTAATTAGTACTTAATTTATCTTTATGGACTGAATTGTGACCAGGGTAGGTAGGCCC
>CM055265.1:144054752-144323318 GCA_029237695.1 Conchocele bisecta | reverse complement strand
TTATCCCCGGGCCAACGGGTTCGATCCCGTATTTCACTTGCTGTATTGGGGGGAAATTCCAAAAATCAGACTTGGGAACATTTTGGCAGTGTCAGAATTTAAGTCAGAGGGTCGCCATATTGAATTTCAAGATGGCCGCCACATGTTTTACATTACTTCGTATCTCCCTTGCTATAGCACTTAGGAAGAAAAATCAAGACTATACCCAGTTCTTGATACCTAGGAACATTTTTAATATGTGAAAATTGTCATCATAGGGCCGTCATATTGGAATTCAAGATGACCGCCACATTATTAGACATGCATTTTTCCATAATTGTCTGTTGCTCTAACACATGTCAGTTCACTTTCTTTCAGGATCATGTGGTAGATGGCAAAAGTTTAAACTAGTAAAGCCTGGCGAGTTGACACTATTCATAGGATGTCGGTCACTTCGACACCTAGCCAACTCACACGTAGCCAGGGCAAGGAGAGCCCATCAGGTTTCAGCTTCCTCACTCTATATTCTCCAAAGACAAAGCTTTCGAAAGGGATAAAGAATCAGCCGATCGTGAGGTTCCAGTCTCCGAGGAGAGCTTAACAGAATGGTGTGAACGGAGAAGCAAGGCTCACCCTATGTTTCGATTTTGGAGCACAGTGCTTGATCTGGAGTTGACATTGTTGGCATTTGTGCGAGCCATTCGGACATCGGACTTTGACTTGTACATGCAGATATTGTCTCGACTAGCCCTATGGTTCTTTGCTTTGGACCATGTCCACTATGCCCATTGTATCTCTGTACACATAAGGGACATGACAAGCATTGATTAGCAGTGCCCAGATGTTCATGAACACTTCATGTGTGGTGCATTCACATCAACTACGACTGGAAATATCTACTCCGCGATTGGTCTGGATCATGCGCATGTGCAGATGAATGCTCAAGTCAAGGGTGATGGTGGAGCCATCGGGTTGACAGAAGATCCAGGTGCCCTACGACGCTGGATGGTAGCCGGACCACATCTAGCCATGATCATCGGGGAGTACGAGAGCAGTATTAACAACTCGCATGTGGACACCAACCCAAAACATCATGAACCGAGCACAACTCGGCAAAAAGCATTTGCCGATGATGTGCGTTCCCTCGTTGCAGTGATGGATGAGTTGGGGAATCCATTTCTTGATAGCACTAAGGACTTGTTAACAATTGATTCGCAGGATGTCATGCCGCCGAGTATGGTGGAAGGTCTGGAGCAAATTCACACTCTAGGAGAGAGCAAGTACCGAACCTTCATTGAGGAACGCGTTCTGAAAAACGAGGCACCAATCAGTGCAACGATTACACGGAATTCACTTCCGCTTTTCCACAAACCAAAAATGCGGATCCATCCGAGGATAAGCAGAACATCACGGAACTGAAGAGTGACTGTGCATTGTTTTCCCGACTCTACATTGCTAGCCAGACATCCAGTTCTTCAACCATGAAAACCAGAAATATCCTCCATCACTGTCTTCATCTGAAAAACTGAAACAGGGAAAGAAATCAGATCTAGTTCGATGCCTCTCGACTAAGAATGATTCAGCTATCGCAAATACCCCGTCTGTAGAAGTAACAGTCCTGGATGGTGCAGCTGTTGTGCATTTTCTTCCAATTAGGGAAACAAAAACATTCGCCGAATATGCAAAGGACGTATTCATCCCACGTGTGTTTTGGAACTGGAACAAAACCAACGCGTGGATCTCGTTTGGGATGTATACCTAAAGGACAGTCTGAAACTTTCAACGAGAGCAAACAGAGGGACAGGAACACACAAGCGAGTGTCTAGCCATGCCAAGCTTCCAGGGAACTGGAAAAACTTCTTACGAAATGATGACAATAAGGATGAACTCTTCCAGTTCCTGGGGCAGGAGTGTGTTTCCAAGGACACAGGAGACAAGGTCATCGTATCCACCATATTGGACTCTGTCATTAGCTCTAGAGATGGTCAGAACACAGACGGACTTCAACCATGCTCACATGAAGAGGCAGAAACCCGGATGCTTCTTCATGTCAAAGACGCCATGAACTGCGGTTTCAAGTCGGTGATGATAAGAACAGTTGATACAGATGTCGTTGTGCTCGCTGTTGCTCATTTCCAGGGTTTACCAAACATTGAACAACTCGGGATAGCATTTGAACTGGCAAGGATTTCAGATACATCCCGATCCATGAGATTGCCTCTGCACTATGTCCTCGGATAACCAAAGGATTGTTGTTTGTTCATGCATTCACCGGCTGCGACGTAACTTCCTACTTCGCCAACCATGGGAAGAAATCCGTATGGAAGACATGGCTTGCATGGCCAGAGATCACAGACAGTTTTGTTACCCTGTCATTGCCATGCACATTAAACATACCAGAGGAAGTCATTCTGAAGCTGGAACGATTCGTTGTCCTTATGTACTGCCGGACCAGTGATCAGACGCATGTCAATGTGGCACGGATGACACTATTCTCAAAAATGTCACGTAACATTGAGAACATCCCTCCAACACGAGCTGCCTTAGAGCAACATATTAAGAGATCATCCTACCAATCATGGCATGTGTGGGGACAATCACTAGAATTACAGCCTGTAATTCCAGACGTTACTGATTGGGGATGGGAGACATCCCAAACTGCCGGTTATATTCCGAATTGGACCACCTTGCCTATCGCTGAGGCAGCTTGCCTTGAACTGATATCATGCAAATGCGCTAAGACTTGCAAGGGGAATTTCAAGTGCTTCAAGGCAAACCTGGAATGCACCCCACTTTGCAAATGTGATGGGACCTGCTATAAGTAGGAGACGGGAACAATGATATGTGGACAGGTATCTTGGTATTCTCATTGACACTGAAAAGGACCTGTAATGCAGCCATCTGAACGAAATTGAGATGCTACTAATTACCCATATATCGACATAACAACTTTCTCAGTGACATAGTACGCGACATCAGTCTATCATGGAAAAATGCATGTCTAATAATGTGGCGGCCATCTTGAATTCCAATATGGCGGCCCTATGATGACAATTTTCACATATTGAAAATGTTCCTAGGTATCGAGAACATGGGTATAGAGTCTTGATTTTTCTTTCGAAGTGTTATAGCAAGGGAGATATGAAGTAATGTAAAACATATGGCGGCCATCTTGAAATACAATATGGCGGCCCTTTGACATAAATTCTGACACTGCCAAAATGTTCCCAGACATCGAGAACATAGGTATAGTCACTTGAAGTTTGGTCCTAGATACAATAGAACAGGAGATATGGGCAAAAATATGCTAATTTTGGCGGCCATATTTTAATTCAATATGACGGCCATCAGGGGGGCGCAAATTGTTGGGGTCCATTTTTTTTAATGATCTTTAGGTACCATAGAACCCTTGTGCAATGTTTCATGCTTACTTCAAGAAGTGAACGATTCTGATGCTTAGCCGCTCTACTAATATGTCTTGTGATCAATTCTAATTTTGAAAGGCTATTTATTCCATGTTGATGAAGATGTTGGAACAATAGAAAAAATCAATTAAGCATTTACTTTCATCCACATGTGATTCTTGCGTGTCTTGGATGGTCACTTATTGTTTGTATATACAGTCAAACCTGTGAATAAAGGCCAGCCATGGGAAGTGAAAAATGTGGTCTTTTATTCGCAGGGTCATTTCTATAGTAATTGTGCCATTTGGACAACAAAAGTGTGGCCTTTACAGTCAGGTGATTGCTATTCGGAGGTGGTCTTTAGCACAGGTTCGACTGTACAGGAAACACCTTTTACACTCAACACCTTTTACAGCGAATAGTGAGGGGGGCATGTAGTGTTACCGGCGTCCGTACGTACGTACGTACGTCCCGAAACCTTAACATTCGGGTAAATGGCTTATAATTTCTGTTTCCTTGCTTGGATCTGCTTCACATTTCACACAAACATTGCTCCAATGGTCCTCTACCGCCCTGTGACAAATCCACATTCGTCCCGCCCCCGATAAGCCCAGGGTCAAGGTCACAGACTTGGTGCGTTCGAAACCTTAACGCTCGGGTAAATGACTTATAATTTCTGTGGCCTTGCTCGGATCTGCTTCACATTTCACACACGCATTGCTCCAATGGTTCTCTACTGCCCTGTGGCAAATCCACATTCGTCCCGCCCCCGCCAATTCCAGGGTCAAGGTCACATACTTTGTGTGTTTGAAACCTTAACGCTAAATGGCTTATAATTTATGTTGCCTTATTCGGATATGCTTCACATTTCACACACACATTACTCCAATGGTCCTCTACCGCCCTGTGACAAATCCATTCGTCCCGCCCCCACCAAGCCCAGGGTCAAGGTCACAGACTTGGTGCGTTTGAAACCTTAGCGCTCGGGTAAATGGCTTATAATTGATGTTGCCTTGTTCGGACCTGCTTCACATTTCACACACGCTTTGCTTAAATGGTACTCTACCGCCCTGTGACAAATCCACATTCGTCCTGCCCCCGCCAAACACAGGGTGAAGGTCACAGACTTGGTGCGTTTCAAACCTTAACGCTCGAGTAAATGGCTTATAATTTATGTTTCCTTGTTTTCAAATGTGTCTCGTTTTCTTTGGCTGCCAGCGGGGGCATTCGTGTGCCGACAGGCCACATTTCTAGTTGAGATTTATGTTAATGTATTAGCAACTGTAAACTCTATGCCGAAAACCCACCCCAAACAGCGGTTTCGACACGCTGTAACACGTTGTATAGGCGAGTAAAAAATACGACTTCGTGTGGGATTTTCTTACAAAAGTGACGAATGCCAGTTTAGTACTTTTCACAATTACAGAATCTTCAGACCCGGGCGCATTTGAATTGTTTTGTAAATTGTTTAGAAAGGTGTTTCATGTATATACAAACAATAATTGACGCTAGAATCACCTTAATAAGATTATACATTTTTTACAGACAAAAGAAAGAGACAAAATTCTTCAACATGATAATTATGACAAAAATAATACATATTGATATGGCAACAATTATCACATGCACAGATTCCTATTTCACGCCCACCAGCTAATAACGAGGATTTCATGTGACAATTCATCATCATCAAATGTAACTATGACATGAGAATCGCGTTTTTTCATTTGTGATCAGTCTAGTGCCTGATCTGTGAGCACACTTCTGGGGGCCGTTTCACTAAACTTCGTAGGACTAAAATGTTCATAACTGCAAAATTATGATAGTCTGTAAATTTCACATTAACACTGCTTTCTTGTAAACAATTATTGGATTTACATTTATTGAGCATAGGCTGCATATGCAGCCTATGCTCAATAAATGTAAATCCATCAATTGAAATTTCCAGACGATCCTAAATTTGCACTGACGAACATTTTAGTCGTACAAAGTTTAGTGAAACGGGCCCCAGCAGTGTGTGAAGGATCAATATCACTTGTTATACTGATTAATTGAACATAGTTTTATGTCCAGTCAACAGCATGTGGCTGTGACTGGAGAAATGGGTCTTACCATGTCTAACCCTGACCTGCCATCATATTCGTTCAACAAGATATGGGCATTAATATGCTGTTTGTCAGAAGCATGACGGGCTTCAATGACGAACAGTGCAGACCCAGAACAGACTGCGCGGATGCGCAGGCTGGTCTAGGACTACATTGGTCGCAAATACCATAATCTCAATTTCTCCAGTCACAGCCACATATACAGACAGGAATACAAGTGTCTTGGGGAGCACTGCAATGTCAGCACTGAAACTACATTATTTTCCCAACACTGAATCCACAATATCCCAATCTGGTGACAGGTGCCCTTACCACACCAGTAGCCGATTTCATAAAAATTGCAAAGTACACTTATCTAGCAAAGTATACTTTGAGGGAGTAATCATTTATTTTTCCCCGAAATGCATTATGTCATAGAACTAACGACTGCATATATTTGATGATTAAAAGTATGCAGAATTATTATACTGAATTTATTACATTATCACAGCCAAAATGGCTGTGATAATGTAATAAATTCAGTATAATAAAAATTAATAAATTTATCCTTAAATTGAAAATTTCTCCGTCAAAGTATACTTTGCTAGATAAGTATACTTTGCAATGTTGGTGAAATCGGCTACTGGTCACTTGACCCATGGTATGAATAATTATGGAGGTGTGAATCCCAGCAATGAGTGTACCATCCCATCCTCCATAGCTGCTTAGCAGCATTATGGGTATTCCCTTGCCTTAATGACGAACCGGGCCAACCCTGATCCGACTTGTGTTACTGTAAACCAACTAATACTCGCACGCTAGATACCTTCGCGTTCTTCACGAGAGATTGAAGATCGCGAATGTAAATCTTAACAAATATGTCCACATGTCCTAGCCTAAGATAGTTAACAATATTTTGCTATATAACATCGGGTCTCTTGTTAAATATATTTACCTTTCCCATATAGGTCGGTGTCATTTGGTGACATTAGCAAATCCTGGTTGTTTTGAATGAAATATGTTGGTAAGCAGGGCCTGAAAATAGCAGCTGTTACCAGTAGGTGCGGGACCATCCAAGGAAGAGTGAAAGGTCCGAGAAATTTGTCCAAGAGGACAATCTCAAGAAAAACGGTAGAACTATGTGTCTGTTTCATATTAAATGACTTGTCACACCATGTGTAAATATTCGACCGTGTCACCAAAAATTAAATGATAATCAGAACGGATTTAGCATCGCCACTGAATGATGATCGCAATTTCAATTTTATCACAGGTCCGACATTAAAATTTGCAGGTCCAGGACCTCGGACCAGTGCTATTTTCAGGCCCTGGTAAGTGTTCTATATTGTGTATTCCAATAGACATAATATAATTCTTACCATCTATGAACATTTTGTAAGCTCCTACAAAATAGCTTCAGCATAAATTTACAACAACACAAGCTTTTATTGTTTACCCGACGCTGATTGGTCTAAAAGTGATCAGCCTGTGACAAGTCCGCTTGTTGTGTTGTCCTGTAGCCTATTTCACCAACATTGCAAAGTATACTTTCCTAACAAAGCAAACTTTGATAGAGAAATTTTCAATTTAAGGATAAATTTATTAATTTTTATTATAATGAATTTATTACATTATCACAGCCATTTTGGCTGTGATAATGTAATAAATTCAGTATAATAATTCTGCATACTTTTAATCATCAAATATATGCAGTCGTTAGTTCTATATGAAATAATGCATTTCGGCAAAAATAAATGATTCCTCCCTCAAAGTATACTTTGTTAGAAAAGTATACTTTGCAATGTTGGTGAAATAGGCTACTGGTCAAAGAGCTACTGCGGCATCAATTTTAAGCAAGTCAAGTGTAAATTCCATGCCATGAACATTTAGTCGGACCGATAATTTAAAGATTAATACACACTGTTGCTGACGTCATTCACACATGTGACACGGCTTACCAAGCGGCTTGTGTTTTCTTAATCAGACCACTATCCTGAAAAAGCACGGCTTATTGCATCAACGGGCAGTCCAGGAGAAAACCAGTTTGCAGATTCTCGTCATAGTTTACAATGTGCGACATTAATATATGTGAAGCAAACAATGCGAATCAGTACTAGGCCGTGTATATACCTAAGCTAGCCAGGTTCTACATAGGTACAAAAACAAACGAGTCTGATCTTGGGCCATACTGGCATTCAGACTGGTTTTCCGTACATGATCTGTCATCTGTACTGTAGTCCTGTATGTTGTTTAAAAATCGTAATGAAAATGCAAGGATTTGAAACACAGATACACTGGTCGCGAAAGTTAGTAATAAGATCTGTTAAATCGCGAAGGAAAATCGTCTCGAAAATGTCCAAGTATGAAAATCGCGAAATTTCAAAGCCGCGAAACATAGTTTGTTTACAGTAATTCCCAGACTGATCTCCGTCTATACTGGTCATTGGCCCATTTCTCGACACAGTCACAAATATCAAAAGATAGTATGAATTTATATTCATACAACAATTATCACATAATATATCAGTCATCACATGATTGTTTACATTCACATAATGGTGATTCACTTAATGTTGAAGTACAAAATTCACGTGATACTCATTCACATACTTACACAAGCAACATTGTTGATACATGTGATCAACCTCACCTCATAACACATCCACAAAATGGAAATTTTGGCTTTAATATTGCATCTCGTGAGATTCCTTCATTCGGCCAACTGACTGAAAACAAGTGGTCCACATAGGTCTGTATCACTCACTAGAGATACCGACGTTGACTAAACGTATCATTCTAATATTAATGTGATTTTATCACATGACTACCTTTGGTACTTTATGACATATGCCACCAGCATAGCCCCTGATCAGCCTGCGTATCCGCGAAGTCTGATCAGGTGCTACGCTGTTCGCCATTCAGTTATTGAAGCTACTTTACTGCTCTCAGTCAGGGTGGGTGGCAGGTCGGAGCATGCGATGGGTAATCTTTTGTTTGTTTGTTTGTTTGTTGGGGCTTAACAGCTTATCAACAGCTAAGGTAATTTAAGGCCGGGTCAATGCCCATATATTGCCTTAACAAATGGGGGGGGGGGAAGATTCCAAAATCAGAACTGAATATTTACAATAAAAAATCTATAATATTCAGCCCTGAAATCAGAATAATCCTGATCTGATGCCAGGTCCTCGCCACACCAGCATCATTTGGCCCCCTCCCAAAAGCAGTAGGATCAGTAATAATCTTACTACTTTTTATAATGGGCAATAACCCAATTCAACTCCCAGGTGACAAAAGAGCCAAAGATAAAAACGTACCTGAGGGACAAACCAGGCAAATCGTGATTCCTATAAAGAGGAACCCTTACCGTTTATTTACGCCGTCGCGTTCGCCCGACCAACCTCCCACACGATGGGTAATTTAACGATCGGGGTCCGTCCTTACAAGAATCCCGACTGGAGACCTGTTTTGGCCCTCACATATGTCTTTGGCATTTTGTATGTGACAGTTGAATCTGGTTATACCCCTTATGTGAGTATTATGATTATTCATAATCCTATTTTAGGGGAAGCGGCCCAAGTGTCTTGGTGTGGTATGGACCTGGCAACAGGTCAGGTTATTCTAATAGAGGGCTGAATATATTTTTTCTCAATGTAAATATTAATATTCTGTTCTGATTTTGGGATTTTCTCCCCAATGGAGCAGATTAAAACGGGATCGAACCCGTTTGCCCGGCCTTACATGACCTTAGCTGTTGATAGGCCGTTACACACTAATAAACAAACATACTGCTCTCAGTAAAACAATTAGATGCTACTTTGGCTGTGACGGAGCAAGATGATCAGCATCTACAATCGTGACAATTATTGCAAATCCTGTAAGGTCCAAATATGATATGCCATCCGATTCAGGACTCGTGGCGCTTTTACAGTGACATCTAGTATGCTTCATCAATGGTGGCTCCCTGTCCGAGTAGTGAACAGTGTAGGCCGTGATCAGACAGGTCGCAAAGGTGAAGTGAAACAATATTTTTATTTTCTGGTTTATTATTTAAAATACTATCCATGGTTAATTGAACATAATGTTAAAAGCTGCATGTAAAACTATCAAGAATTTCAGCGGAATCAAATGTCTCGCCTTGTCCCGCCGTTTTGACGTCGAGCCTGGGCCAGAAAGCAATTTTCACTGGCCAGAACATATTATACAATTATTGACTAGTGAGCCATAGAATATCAGATTATATTGTATGGCTAACTACTCAATAATTGTTTTATTATATGATAATAGTCCGTATATAGAACTTACGACCTAATGCTACTAGACAAAAATTGAAAAAGAATTTAAAAATAAAAATGGAAAAAGAAATAAAAAAATAAAAGTTTAAAAATTAACAAAAATAATGCTCGCTACTGGAGCCCAGAATTTTTTTTAATAGTCCTATATTTATCTACATATCATATCTGCACAGGTCCACATATTGCCACAACATTGTCAACACAGTTTACGGAAATGTAATTTACCTGTATAAATACCTGTAATAAGTTTATAGTGGTCAGTCTGGACATTTGCACATGCTAGCACATGCACAGGTGAATGGTTGTCCCGGTCACTATTGTACAACCGGAGAAGGCTATTCTTCTCTCTACAGGTAACGTGTACAGAGCACACGAGAAAACGGGTCTTCATGCATTAATGTTCAGTTTGTAGCATAGAAAGAAATAGAGTTTGACCTTGACCCTGGAGCCCGGAATTTTTTTTAATAGTCCTATTTTCATCTACATATCATAGTAAAGGTATGTATAAAGTTTGATGACTGTAGCTGATAAGGTGTTGAAGTAATGACCGTAACACGAAAACTTAACATTGAATGATGACGCCGATGCCGCCGACGCCGCCGACTCCGGGAAAGCAAAACCTATGTCTCGCTTTCCGCTTCGCGGGCGAGACAACAACAAACTACAAAGGTTTAAACTGTACATGTATTTAAACCTGCATAACTATTGACCGAGATCTAATTTCTGGGTATGATTTTCAAAAAAATTGTTTTAGACAGGTAAAACATGTTTCACTTCTACTTTAAACTGGTGACTAGTATCATATGGTTTCTTTTGCCATTCTGTGGTCCAGGTATAATCCGGATAGCAGCTGATCCTGTTTATTATGATTCTTTGCTTCTCTTATCATGTATCATTAACTGTATTTCTGGATGAATTTGGTGTGGAAGTCTCTAAATGTGTCCATCGTTATCTCAAGTTTGTCCAACGGTGGCAGAATGGTCGTTCTGAAAGAAAAGATGAATGCTGTCAAGTAAACATAATGGCAAACATGAAATTGTGCAGTCAGACTCAAGAGGTCAGTGGAAGAAGGGGGCTAAGTGGCATATGGACTTTGAAGAGGTCAGTGTGGCCCCTCAATTGCGCAGTTCGATTGGGGTCTGGAAAAGAGTCTAGCTGTGGTTTGGCAAAACATGTAGTCTGATTGAAAAAATACCGTAGATGAGACGGATTGTACAACAAAATCTTGCTTACAATGCACTACACATATCCCCCTATTTCCCAGTTGCTCACCTCCTCCCCCATCCAATTGCCTGCCTACCACCTCCCTCCACCCCCGTTACATGAAGTGGAATGTGCCGTCCACCTGCCCAAAGCCGGAGCCCGGTACGACACAGATGCCTGTGTTCTCCAGCAACTGGAAGCAGTAGTACACGTCTGGCTTCTGGCCCGCCGCCTGGAAATGTTGTATGTGACGTCAAGTTCAGTAGCCGATTTCATCAAAATTGCAAAGTATACTTTTCTAGCAAAGTAAACTTTGAGGGAGTAATCATTTATTTTTCCTGAAATGCATTATTTCATATAGAACAAACGACTGCATATATTTGATGATTAAAACTATGCAGAATTATTATACTGAATTTATTACATTATCACAGCCAAAATGGTAAAGATAATGTAATAAATTCAGTATAATAACTAGAAAATGTGTTCATAGAACACGGATGCCCCACATATCGCTTTGATAATATACGAGGCCAAATTCCAAGTCAAAATGTTTTTTACCTGAGCGTTAAAGGTTTTGAAGCACCAAGTATGTCACCTTGACCCTGGGCTTGGCGGGAGCAGGATGAACGTGTATTTGGCACAGGGCAGTAGAGGACCATTAGAGTAATGTGTATATGAAGTATGAAGCTGATCCGTGAAAGGGAACAGAAATGATAATATATTTACCCGCGCGTTAAAATTGTTGAAGCACCAAGTATGTCACATTGACCCTGGGCTTGGCGGGGTCAGGCCAAACGTGGATTTTGCACAGGGCGGTAGAGGACCATTACATCAATGCGTATATGAAGTATGAAGCTGATCCGTGAAAGAAAACAGAAATTATAAGATATTTACCTGAGCGTTAAAGTTTTTGAAGCACTAAGTATGTGACTTTGACCCTGGGCTTGGCGGGGGCAGGACGAACGTGGATTTGGCACAGGACAGTAGAGAACCATTATAGCAATGCGTATATGAAGTATGAAGCTGATCTGTGAAAAGGAACAGAAATTATAAGATATTTACCCGAGCGTTAAAGTTTTTGAAGCACCAAGTATGTGACCTTCACCCTGGATTTGGTACAGGGCGGTAGAGGGCAAATAGAACAATGGATGTATGAAATATGAAGCAGATCGGTCGAAGGATGAAGAAATTATGAGACATTTACCCGAGCGTTAAAATTTTGTGACGGAAGGACGGGACGGACGGACAAGGGTAACACTAAATGACCCCTCCACTATCGTGGTGGGGCGTAACAATTAATAAATTTATCCTAAAATTGAAAATTTCTCCCTCAAAGTATACTTTGCTAGAAATGTATACTTTGCAATGTTGGTGAAATAGGCTACAGATACGGGAGGTCATGTGAACGTAGGACATTTATTGGCCTGTGTCTGTTTTAAAGTTTGACCATCATGTGTGCTCATACAAGCACAGGTGGATCATAACTTATTTCAGGGCCAGGCACCAGGTTCGGTTATTCCAATTTCAGGGCTGTATATACATTGTATATATTTTGTATATATTCAGTTCTGATTTTGGGATTTCTCCATCACAGAAGCTGAAATACGGAAGTTGTTTACCTGGTCTAAAATTAACTTAGCTCTCGACAGGCTGTTAAACACCATTACATAAATATTTCAGGGCACAAACAATGCTCAACCCTTAGACCGCTATCTTCTTTTTTGTTGTTGTCTGCTGTTTATTTTCTATTTTCCACTTTTATCATCAAAAACATGGTTTGACAGCACTTTAGAATAATTTACAACATGGTTTGACAGCACTTCAGAATCATTTCCATGGGATGGGAAATGATTCTGAAGTGCTGCCAAACCATGTTTTTATTTGGAAATAAAGCAAGACATAAAAGCAACAGCAGACGACAATTGTTGTGAGTAGCGGTCTAAAGGTTAATTCATGGAATGGTGACTAGCGTAGGCTGTAATTAGACAACGCGGATGCGCAGGCTGATCTGCGACAACAATAGTCACCCATCTCATGACTGTCAAACTTGTATTTCTTCATGTCATGTGTCTCTAGTTTACCATTTGCCTAGTTCTTTGGTGGTGTATGGACCTGTCACCAGGTCAGGTTATTCTAATTTCAGGGCTGAATATATTTTTTCTCAATGTAAATATTCAGTTCTGATTTTGGGATTTTCCCCTCAATGCAGCAGGTTAAACAGGATCGAATCCGTTTAAACGGCCTTACATAATGACCGTAGCTGTTGATAGGTCGTTAAACACCAATAAACAAACAAACAAGAAACGAGGCAAAGCCACGAAGGCCAGGTTTTTTCCAAACATAGACACTTGGATAACATAATTATACCCACTTTTTGTAGACGAGATGGCCGTGGCCTGCATGTCGTGCCTTGGGGCGAGGCATGGACACTAAAAAAATAGAATAGATATAGTAGATGAAAAAACTTTAACCTGACACACGGACGTACGGACGGACGGATGTATGCCAAAATGCCGACGATATTGCGCTTTCCGCAAGCGGGCGAGACAATGATGATAAACACCCATGTGAAGTATCAAGGTAATGGGTGAAGCAGTTGCAGAGATATAGTACACGAAAAAACATTAACAAAAACATTCAAAATAATTTGACCTTGACATTGGGCACAGGGGCCGCACGGTTGGGGGGTAGAAAATATGGATGATGATAAACACCCATGTGAAGTTTCAAAGTAATGGGCGAAGCAGTTGCAGAGATATAGTATAACGAAAAACATTTAACCAAAAAACTTTAACCAGACGTACGTTAAAAGGTTAACGTTGAAAATGTCATTTACGTAGAAATAATAGGTGAAGGTAAAAAAAATGGTCACATGTTGGATAGTTGTATGTGGTGGGCACCCCTTGGTTATGAAGCTGTGAACGTTTGGTGGTCTTAGGTGGTACAGTACCAAAGAAATAGACTTAAACACGACAACTTAACATTGTAAACGCGAAAAGTTAACATTGAAAATGGCCAAGTCGACTGCTAGAAAAAATGGGTCAAGTTCAAAAAAAGGTAACATGTTGGATAGTGATATGTGGTGGGCACCCCTTGATTATGAAGCTGTGAAAGTTTGGATGTTCTAGGTGGTACAGTAACAAAGAAATGGACTCAAACACGAACACTTAACATTGATTGTAGACTCCGCCCGCCGCCAGCCCGCCCTCCCGCCCGCCGACCCGCCCGGCTTTCGCCAATCCAATAGCCTGGATTTTTTTCTCCAAAACAACCTGGCTAACAAAACCGTTTCCCTAGTTCTGACAATCAAACATTAAGGGGGCTTACTGTCTGCATGTTTACACCTATGGCAGACAGGGTAGAATTCTGGTTTACTTCAAGTAGTATTGACAATTAACTATGAAGGGACTTCGCCCACTTTTTCTACCGACCCCTTTATATCTGTTATAGCATATATTTGTCATTTATTGAACAGGGCTTACTGTCTGCTTTTTATACCAATAAGTGACAGCGGATAATTCAGGTTTGCTTGCAAATGCTATGAAGAAAGATTCAGACACATCAAATACTGATATTGCTTAATGAGGTACATCCAGAAAAGTATGTTTGTAAAACATGGATATGCACCCTTGGCATACTTTACTCTACACAATTGTGAAGTGTTTCAGCGACCTTGTGAAGGCCAGCAAGGTCAAGGTCATGTTACTGATTGCATGAGTGTGTCACATATGTCCAAATAAATCAAGTGTGCGAATATTAAAGTAATCCATCCAGTAATATTGAAGTTATGGCATGATGGAGAAATATTAATATCTTTTTGACGCAAATGAACACGGATGGATGGAACCTCAATAGGAAAGCAATATAACCCCTTGCTATCATACAGGAGGCAGAACTAACAGTGCGTACCTCTGCAGCCTCTATTGCCTTCGTGGGCAGTTTTATATTGGGGAAGGCGTACATCGCGCCCTGCACAACGTTACAGGACACGCCCTGGATGGAGTTGAACGTCTCCGTCACCATTGTAGCCTTCATCTTCAGCTGACCCAGCACTCAGTCTCTCTTCTGCATTACGAGGAAATCTTACTTGTGACCAGTATAGTACCAGTGTTTTGTACTACCGGACTAATTGCTATGACCAGCACATGCCCTGATTGGGCTATTTGATTGATTCCTTCTTTTCTGTCATTGAGACAGTTACAATCTCAATGACGGAAAAGAGTGAATCAAGTAAATTGTTATACCATGATTTATTGAAATTATAAATACAGAAAATTTACACAATAATTGACAAGTAATGGAACCTTTGAATGCCCTAGAATTAATCTCCAATCCTTCTTCTAATCCAATGTAAAGTCCTATCATTCTCAGTGTCCAAATCAAAATTCACAGATGCCAACGTTTATGGCCACGTAATTACAATTATGCGTATTTTCTGTAAATTGAATTTTAGAATTAAGAATGAAATCCAGAGAATGTTAAAATCCACATTTTCACAAGAAATACAACTGTAGAATACACTATTTCTATAACCTGTGGTAAACTATACTAATTAGGCAATTGCATAATCATGTCTATATCATGTTAGGTATCCAAAATATTCTACAATGTTCGATGACATTCTTGATTGTTCTCAAAGTTCACTACACTTCATTAATTTTCTAGAATGTAGTACCGACTTCTATATATAATTCACCAGAATTTTCATCAATATTCTGTCATGATCTACTATTCTCTAGATATGTCAAAGATACAAACCAATAAAGACTTGATCAGCCACCTGCAATGATATCCAACAGAGGACAGTCTACAAAGAGATATCACCAGGCTGGGAATCAATGTTAGTACAGAATTAATGAACAGAACCCCAATGCAGTTCCCTATAAACCACAACTTATTGTAGGACGTGGTGTGTGGCTGTGACTACAGAAATGGGGCTTATGCGATTTGTGATCAGTGTAGTTACTGATAAAATACCATACTCATGTATCCTGCTAACCATTTATATTGCTTGATAGAAGCATGCCTGGTGTTGCATTGGTGTAATGCGAACGGAGCAGATCCTGATCAGTCTGTGCGGATGCATAACCTAGGCTGATCTGGATCTACACAGATCGCACAACCCCATAAGCCCCATTTATGCAGTCACAGCCACATATAAATACACATACCTTGACAAAGAGATCATACGACGGTAGGTAGGTGGGTTGACAACCACATCCATGGCAGCCTGAAACATAAATACATCCTCTTCAAGTGAGGGATGGGTTGTGGCTTAGGAGTTAGAACACCCGACTTCCAATCCGTAGGTTGTGGGTTCAAACCTCGCCTTAGACATCAAAACATACTTTCATAGTACTTCCACCCCACTGGTCTGTCGGATGAGACTTTAAACCGAGATACCGTCCTTAAATGACCTTACCTGTGGCTGTGACATTAAACCCATTCACTTTCACTTATATACTCTTCATGTGCTTCCTCGGCATTTGTTTCATTTCCCAGCCTCACCTGATAATGTGGACACAATACATCAAGGCCCGTTTCACTAAACTTCGTACGACTAAAACGACCAAATTTAGGATCGTCTGTAAATTTCAATTGTTGGATTTATATGCATTGAGCATAGGCTGCATGCTCAATACATGTAAATCAAATAATTATTTACAAGAAAACATTGTTAATGTGAAATTTACAGACTATCATAATTTTGCACTTACAAATATTTTATTTGTACGAAGTTTAGTGAAACAGCCCCCAGAATGGTCGTCTTAACAGTACCTATATTACACACGATACAACAAAGGTTTTCAAACCGTGTAGATCCACATGATCTGGAGCAGTGAGCCATCTCATCAGGATCTTCAATTTGTATTTTCTCATTGATATTTGAAATAAAACAATGAAATGTTGCCTGTCGCCACACAAATGCCCTCGGTGGCAGTTTGGAGAAACTCTGGAAACGTATTAAGCAGACACATAGACACACACGCACGCGCACACAACAATTGCCGTCTGCTCTTGCTTTTACATCTTGCCTCATTTCTCAATAAAAACATGGTTTGACAGCACTTCAATGATTCTAAGGTGCTGTCAAAGCATGTTGGAAATTATTATAAAGTGCTGTCAAAGCATGTGTATGATGATACAAATGTAAAATAGAAAATAAACAGCAGACGACAACAAATTAAGATCGCGGTGTAAGGGTTAAACAAATCATCTGAAAACTAACAAGGAAGACTACATGAAAATTAACTAGTGATGAAAGCATTAATACACAGGTTAACCACAAACATGCCAGCCGGCCCACCTCAGTACCTGTCCAGAGACGGAGGAACACAGTTTGGAGGATATTGCCTTGAGCTGCATGACCTTGACCCCAGGGTCGAGGTTGATGACCTCACAGTACCCACCACGGAACCCACACCTGTAATAGACATCACATGTGTCTGTGACTGGAGAAATGGGGCTTATGGGATTTGTGACCACTGCAGCTACTGATCAAATATCCCTCTTATATAGCCTCATAATGATATATGTTGCTTGTTAGAAGCGTGCCGGGTGTTTCATTCGTGAAATGGCGAACAGTGCAGATCCTGATCAGACTGTGCGCATGCACAGGCTGCTCTGGATCTACACTTGTCGCAAAACCCATAAGCCCCATTTCTCCAGTCACATCCACACATGTGTAACAAGTCACTTGTATCTGTTATGACACAACATTAATGGTTTTATATCACATGCATGCATTGACACAGATCAAAGTTTTTGTTGGTTGCAGCAGAAATATTTCCATAAATGTATAGTATAGACTCTGATCAGACTGATTTGTGGCTATGACTGGCGAAATGGGGACTATGAATTTTGAGACCATTGTAGATCCAGATCAGCCTATGCACCCGCAGAGTCTAATCATGATCTGCACTGTTTGCCATTCCATCAATGGAACACATGTCAAGCTTCTCAAATCCCATAAGCCCAATTTCTCCAGTCACAGTCACATATCTGAGATGTTTGTAAATCCGATAAATTAACAAACATATAGCATAAGTTTATTTATAGGATTTACAAACATCTAGAGAAATAAATCCTGTAGGCCTATTTGAAAATGACAGTGAATGAGTTATATATTGCCGGCACTGAGTACAAGTGATATTGGACTTTGGAATGCTATAAAATCAATACATTTTACACTAGCATTAGAAAATTACATTTGCTGGAAATTAAATCAAAGGTGTGGGATCTAATTTATTTCCTGACCACAGTAATACCGAATGGTGAACTCTGTAGTTGCTGATCTGAATGTTTGTAGAATTGGCAGATAAATGTACTTGAATTAGGGAGTAGACTAGACAATGTTTACCTACTTACCCCCCCCCGCCCCCGCCCCCCCCCCCCCCCCCCACCCCCATATATCCCTTAGACGTGGACATGAACGAGGCGGGGCGAGCTCCTTGTCCTGGTATTCAGGCCCCATCTCCTTCAACACCTTAAATATTGATTTTCTTACAAAAAGAAGAATCTTCTATGGGAATATAACATTGGTGGGGGGGGGGGGGGCAGGTGGTGGAGTCAAAAACAATTAACTCTGAATCTTGACTACTAGATAGCTTGGAAATTATGTAACTAAAAAAAGACAAAAGTTAAATTTTGAAAATCGGTCCACTATTTCTGAAATTTCCCCATGTCAAATCCCCATAGACTTCTCCACTCTTTGAATAAGTCTAGTATGGGGATACAGGACCAAATGTCAGGTCAGAAATGAAAAGATAGCTAAAATTTAATAATATTGAAAACAAATATTGCTTTTGCATTGCTTATATGGTCGTACAATTTGGGCAGGTTTCGTCATATAGACTGTTAGATTCCAACTTTGGGCGCTTTCCCATTTTAAGTGGATGTGCTGTTATATATTTTAGGGCACATTGCTATTTCGAGGTGGAAAAATGTTGCCTGTGCACGCTCTGTGCACAATACTGGGATGATATCTACAACTGAAACTCCATAATTCCATTGTTCATCCATTATTCCAGATTTTATTCCCATGTGATAAATTATGTCACACCTATATATGGGGAAACATATGGTTTTTGGCATGGTTGTCTATCCATCACAAAATTTGTGTCCCGCGTTTATCCAAAAGTATTTGAGTTAGACATTTTACAGGAATATTTGTCATCATGTGAAGTTGCGCACCTGGTCTTTTTACTACCCACTTACTCCACTTGAAATTATATATTTTTTCACAGAAAATCTTTTATGTGGTAACTTGGTATGTGGCTATACAAGATAAAGCAGAACAACGTTAATATTTAATTCCCTGACTTTCGAAGTATGCTGAAGAGCATATAGTTTTTGTCTTTCCGTCAATTCGTCTGTCTGTCTGTTCGTAATACGAAAACTAAGATTTTGAAACCTTGGTTAAACATTCCTTATGTTGGTCTTTCTGATGAGATTTGAAGCGGAGGTCCCGTCCCTAAATGACCGTAGCTGTTGCTGGGACGTTAACCCCATTCACTTTGTCTTTACTTCCTTATGTTGGCCTAACCGTCCGTGTTTTAGATAGTATATTTCATGGATGAAAAAGTCTGTTAAACACTCTGTTTATGGGACTCTGTCAACATTTTCGTTATATAGTATAGCCTTGTATCGGCCACATAAATGCTGGTGGCCTGACCATGTTATGCCATCGTGTAGCTGGGGCCCGTTTCACTAAACTTCGTACGACTAAAATGTTTACAAGTGCAAAATTATGATAGTTTGTACATTTCTCATTATTGTAAGCCTATGGTCAATAAATGTAAATCCATGAATTGAAATTTACAGACGATTCTAAATTTGCACTTACAAACATTTTAGTCGTACAAAGTTTAGTGAAACTGCTCCCTGGACCATTATATCTGTTTATGGGATTCTGTAAACTAAATTTGATTGAACGACGGCACTGGCTCGATGACCATGCATATCGGGACCGACTATTTAAGTCCCCATCCGATAGGACTAGGCTAGCACGAAGTTGTCTTGCCCAAGGACACGCCGAATCGGCCATTCGTAGCGGGTCGAGGTGGGAAGCGATCCCGGGGTCTCCCGATCCGCAGTCCGACGCTCTACCTACTGAGCTAATTCGTCCACCTTATTGCTATTCTGTAAACTTTCTTTTAAATCTTATAGCTTTGTTTGTGACTGGAGAAATGGGGCATATGGGTTTTGCAACCAGTGTAGATCCAGATCCGCACAGTCTGACCAGGACCTGCACTGCTTGCCAGTACATGTACATCAATGAAATATGCAATATATCGTTATCAGGCTACAGTGCTATTAGAACAGGAGCAACACTGGTCACAAATGCCAAAAAGCCTAAATTCTCCAGTCACAGCCACACATATACAGTATATGTTGTTAGCCTGATCATGTTGTACCGTCCCTGTTGTAGATAGGCTACTACCTGGACGAGTCGAACACCTGGAGGCCGTTTCACTAAACTTCCTACGACTAAAATGTTCGTAAGTGCAAAATTATGATAGTCTGTAAATTTCACATTAACAATGTTTTCTTGTAAATAATTGTTGGATTTACATTTATTGAGCATAGGCTGCATATGCAGCCTATGCTCAATAAATATAAATCCTTCAATTGTAATTTGCAGACGATTCTAAATTTGCGCTTACAAACATCTTAGTCGTATGAAGTTTAGTGAAACGGCCCCCTGGGCCCTGAACATGGAGGAGTTGAGGCGGGCGGTCAACGAGGCACGGGGCAAGTGTGTTCCCCGGGCCATGGTTGTCATCAACCCGGGCAACCCAACAGGTCGGCCTTCTGGGGCCTTTTGTAGCGTATATGTGGATGTGACTGGAGAAATGGGGCTTATGGCATTTCTGGTCAGTCTAGATCTTGGTCTTCTAGCATATTTCTGCAGTCTGATATGGATATACATGTATGCTGTTTGTTAGAAGTAGGGCAGGTGATTTATCGACTGAATGACACACAGTGTCGGACCTGATCAGACTACGCGGATGCGCAAGCTGATCTGTTGCTACACTTGTTGCATAATCCATAAGCCCCATTTCTCCAGTCACATAATGTGGATGTGACTGGAGAAATGGGGCTAATGTTTTTTTTGGCCAGACTAGTTCCTGATCAAATAGCACACTTCTGTAGCCTGATAACGATCTATATTGCTTGTTAGAAGCATGATAGGTGTTTCATTGATGGAATGGCGAACAGTGTTAATCCTGATTAGCCTGCTGGGATTCTCAGGCTGTCTGCGGCTACACTTGTCACATAACCCATGAACCACATTTCTTCAGTCATGTATGTGGTGTAGAATGGCATTTGTGCCCACTGTAGCTCATGTTCTTCTAACACAGTGTTTTATTTGTATTTTGAGTTATTGAGTAGAGTTCTTTTTGCAAAAGTTATTCTGTGCAAAAGTAGTAAAATAATGGTCCAGGAGTAATTTTGACTTATGATTTCGAGGTAAATAACACACCATCTGCATACGTAATGTCCTCTGAATATTCTGTTATGCTCACATCATAGGTGCAGTAAATTACCATACATTGGATCCTATCTAAGCTGGACACCCTGGGATGTCCCCGTGGTCCATCTTAGAGAGGTTCCACTGTAATTCAGGCAGACAGTTGTGTTGTGTGCTGTGAAAACATGAACTGGCATTATCATGAGACGCGCCATGTGATTTTGTACATATTTTGAACATATGCGATATTTAATAAAACATATTTATGATAGCTTTTATAAATGACGTTTAAAGTTGACGAAATTCCGCATTTGCTATGAAAATTCTGTCATATTTCGACGTAATTTACAGAAAATATGACAGTTTCTGTAAATACATTTCATGAAAAATAGCACATGTTCTTAGATACAAAATCACATGGAGTGTCTTATGCAAAACACATACAAAATACACACTCTTCCAATCCACCGACAGGTCAAGAGATTCCGCCAGAAAGAACGCGATCAAGTTCGCCAAGGAAGAAAACCTCTTCCTCCTGGCTGATGAGGTAAGGCTCACTGGCCCGTGATCTCGGGATTCTGTGCACATACTCGGTTCTCATGCTCGAAATAACAAAGTTTTATTGGCCGAAACTGAGCTCTGCTCAGTCAGTTGTAGCCAAACAAACTGCCTGATTTCAAGTACATATTCGGAGAGTGTCTTCGGACTTATGCAACAGATGTGAATCATGATAATTCTACATAGTCCCAGCAGGATCTAACCTCTTTGCTGACAATAGCAAAACATGCTCTATCACATTATCGCAAATATCGTGAGGTTACTTTCGTCCGCTTCCAGTTCATTTGAACAGGAAATAAATGGTGTTATCCTTGTCCGTCTGTTCCGCTGGTCACAAGGTTAAAGTTTTTGTTTGAGCTTGTATCTACAATAGTATTATGCCTACAGCCACCATACTTGCACACTATCATGAGCCAGTGATGTCACCACAACCCACGGTGAATCAAATTAACCTTTGTTTGACCTTGACATACACTTGTTATATTTACATATTTATTTCCAATGGTTAAAGTTTTTGTTTGACCTTGTATTTTTGTCACGCCCGCTTGCGGACAGCGCTATATAGTTGGCACATTGGTGTATGTACGTACGTGTGTCCGGGTTAACATTTTTGGTTAAAGTTTTTTGGTATACTATCAAAGCCTCGGTGGGCGCGACATGCTTTCCGCGGCCATCTAGTTAATACTATTAGACATACATTCATCATACTGGCACACTATCATGAGCCGGTGATGTATACCACAAACCACTGTGAAACATATGACTTCCATTGTGACCTTGACCTACAATTGCAATATTTACATAGCTATTTGTCTTGGTTAAAGTGTTTGTTGCAGCTTGTATCTTATCTTCATTAGTTTTAGACCTAGAGCCACCATAGTTGCACACTATCATGAGCCAGTCATGTGTACCGCAAACCTCTATGAAACTCCTGACCTCCATGTGACCTTGACCTACAATTACCATATTTACATAATTATTTCCCTCGGTTAAAGTTTTTGTTTGAGCTTGTATTTTTAGAATTTTGCAATTGTTGGTGCCTCGTTTACTAACAGAGCTGTAAATGGGCCATCTGTGTTCTATGAACATGTCATATAGGTTGTTATCAGAGTTTTATATTCCAGTATGTCCTGGGGTGGCATACACATATTTTACATGTCTAGTTGTTCTGTATCTAGGTATACCAGCATAATATATATGCCCCGGGCTCGAAGTTCTACTCATTCAAGAAGGTGTTGAAGGAGATGGGGCCGGAGTACCAGGACATGGAGCTCGCCTCGTTCATGTCCACGTCTAAGGGATATATGGGGGAGTAAGTAGGTAAACATTGTCTAGTCTACTCCCTAATTCAAGTACACTTATCTGCTAATTGTACAAACAGTCAGATCAGCAACTACAGAGTTCACCATTCGGTATTACTGTGGTCAGGAAATAAATTAGATCCCACACCTTTGTAATTTTATAATGCTGGTGTACAATTTATTGAGTCTATAGCATTCCGAAGTCAAATTTCACTTGTATTCGGGCTTTGCAATATATAACACATTCACTGTCATTTTCAATAGGCCTACAGAATTTATTTCTCTAGATGTTTGTAAATCCTATAAATAGACTTATCTATATACTTGTTTCTTTATCGGATTTACAAACATCTCAGATATGTGGCTGTGACTTGAAAAATGGGGCTTATGTGATTTTTGACCAGTGTAGCTCCTTATCAAATAGTTCACTACTGTAGCCATATAACAATCTTTGTCATACCGCAGATAAGTTTCTCGGGTTTTGATTGGCTAGCTTGCCTGGTCATATATATTATATGACCTGCCAAGACCGTCGGACATACAGGCATTGCGATTCCCCTCCGGCGCCTCGCGTCCAATGCAGACACATTTTGCAAGCGTCTACCGATTGCGAATTGTATTCCTCACTAAACACAATAAAACCCCGAATTGATCAATAAAAGTAACAAATTGTACACTCAAAACCAGTCTTTATTGTTTATTTTTCCATAAATATTCTTCGCTCATCAAAATATGAGCGAAAAATGCCACAAACTGTCCCATTTAGTGTTTTCAAATCTCAACAGAATTGGCTTCGTGACTGTGTCATAAACTATGGGTTCCACGCACGAAGCGCGGCGTAGCAATGACAGCGAATATTTGGGAACCAGTCGCATTCTTCTGGAGGCGCCAAAGGGAGAGCAGATCGATAGAGCAGTGGAATATCAATTAAATTACACGATATAAAAAAACTGTCATAAAGTCGTTTTCGATGGATTTCTTACTCCATATTTACTTTGTTTTCGTTTAATAAAAAAACAAAATGTTCATTTACGCCTTTATATTAAGACTGATGGTAGAAAATCGAATCTCGGATTATTTTTCTTCCTGAAAAAACGCAAAGATCAAAAGAAGAGATATGTTTATATGGCCAAATAACGGATCTGCGGTATGACAAATACGTTATTGTGATTCTACACAGGCTATATGATGTAATATTGCCCGTCTGAAGGTATGTTCACCCTCGGCTATCGCCTCGGGTGAACATACCTCCAGACGGGCAATATTACACCATATAGCCTGTGTAGAATCACAATAACTTATAATATTGTTTGTTAGAAGCATGACATGTGTTTCATTGATGGAATGGCGAACAGTGCAGATCCTGATCAGACTGTGCGGATGCACAGGCTGATCTGGATCTACAATGGTCTCAAAATGCATAGTCCCCATTTCTCCAGTCACAGCCACAAATCAGTCTGATGATCAAAGGCTACACTATACATTTGGAGAAATATTTCTGATGCAACCAACAAAAACTTTTGATCTGTGTCAACGCTTGGATGTGATATAAAACCATTAATTTTGTGTCATAACAGATACAAGTGACTCCTGTTACACATGTGTGGCTGTGACTGGAGAAATGGGGCTTATGGGTTTTGCGACAAGTGTAGATCCAGATTAGCCTATGCATCCGCACAGTCTGATCAGGATCTGCACTGTTGACAATTCCATCAATGAAACACCTGTGATGCTTCAAAGTAACATATGGAACACATAGATCATTATCAGGCTACATGAGTGTGATATTTGATCAGTAGCTGCAATGGTCACAAATCCCATAAGCCCCACTTCTGCTCCAGTCACAGCCACATGTGATGTCTATTACATGTGTGGGTTACGTGGTGGGTACTGTGATGTCATAAACCTCGACCCTTGGGTCAAGGTCATGCAGCTCAAGGCCATCTCTGCAAAACTGTGTTCCTCCGTCTCTGGACAGGTACATGTAGGCCTACTGGCATGTTTGTGGTTAACCTGTATATTACTCCTTTCATCACTAGTTAATTTTCATGTACCGTAATCGTCCTTGTTAGTTTTCAGATGATTATATTAACCCATGCACTAAAAAATGTGTGGCATATGTTTTTCATATGAAAATTTCATATGCAAATGATATAAAGTCAGCCGATATGCAATTCATATGCAAAATCTTCATATACATTTCATATGCAAATTTCATATGGAGACCCATGTACAATGCTTTTAAATCTATAAAAAATAATTCATTTGAAAACATATGAATTTCAATTCGGCTCTTTTCATATGAATTTCATATGCAATTCATATGTTTTACATATGAACAGCATATGATTTCTTTTCATATGAATTGCATATGTGGCACATTTTGCTGTGTACACCGCTATCTTAATTTTTTGTCGTCTGCTGTTTATTTTCTATTTTCCATTTTTATCATCAAAAACATGCTTTGACAGCACTTTAGAATAATTTACAACATGCTTTGACAGCACTTCATTGGAAATGATTCTGAAGTGCTGTCAAGCCATGTTTTTATTGAGAAATAAGGCAAGATATAAAAGCAACAACAGACGACAATTGTTGTGTGTAGCGGGCAAAAATGTTCTGCCCCCATTCTCGGTAGAGCCGGGAGGCAATATAGTATTTGGGTCTGCTGAATTCGTTTCCAGAGTTTCTCCAAACTGCCACCGAGGGCATTTGTGTGGCAACAGGCAACATTATATTGTTTTATTTCAAATATCAATCAGAAAATACACATTGAAGATCCTGATGAGATGGCTCACTATGCTGCAGATAATGTGGATCTACACGGTTTGAAAACCTTTGTTTTATGGTGTGTAATGTAGGTACTGTTAAGAAAAGCACATGAAAAGGAAAAGTGAAAGTGAATGGGTTTAATGTCATAATAGGACTGAACCTCGTTTAAAGTCTCATCCATAAGACAAGTGGGATAGAAATACTATAAACGTATAGAAAGTATGTACTTTTTCATGCCTAAGTCAAGGTTTGAACTCACAACCTGCAGATTGGAAGTCGGGTGTTCATAACCCCTAGGCCATAACCCATCCCTCACATGAAGAGTATTTATGTTTCAGGCTGCCATGGATGTGGTTGTAAACCCACCTACACCAGGGGAACCATCGTATGATCTCTTTGTCAAGGTATGTGTATTTATATGTGGCTGTGACTGGAGAAATGGGGCTTATGGGGTTGTGCGATCAGTGTAGATCCAGATCAGCCTGTGCATCCGCACAGTCTAATCAGGATCTGCTCCGTTCGCCATCAATGGAACACCAGGCATGCTTCTATCAAGCAATATAAATCGTTAGCAGGATACATGAGTATGGTATTTGATCAGTAACTACACTGATCAAAAATCCCATAAGCCCCATTTATGTAGTCACAGCCACACACCACGTCCTACAATAAGTTGTGGGTTATAGGGAACTGCATTGGGGTTCTGTTCATTAATTCTGTACTAACATTGACTCCCAGCCTGGTGATATCTCTTTGTAGAAATATATTTAAAGAATAGCAGATCGTGAATATTCTGGTGAATTATATTTAGAAGTCGGTACTACATTCTAAAAAATTAATGAAGTGTAGTGAACTTTGAGAACAATCAAGAATGTCATAGAATGTTGCAGAATATTTTGGATACCTAAAATGATATAGACATGACTACGCAATTGCCTAATTAGTATAGTTTAACCACAGGTTACAGAAATAGTGTATTCTACAGTTGTATTTTCTTGTGAAAAAGTGGACTTTAAGATTCTCTGGATTTAATTCTTAATTCGGAAATTGAATTTACAGAAAATGCGCATAATTGTAATTACGTGACCATACACGTTGACATCTGTGAATTTTGATTTGGACACTTTTAATTTGAGAATTATAGGACTTTACATAGGATTAGAAGAAGGATTGGAGATTTATTCTAGGGCATTCAAAGGTTCCATTACTTGTCAATTATTGTGTAAATTTTCTGTATTTATAATTTTAATAAAGTTTGGCATAACGATTTATTTGATTCATTCTTCTCCGTAAATGAGACTGTAATTGTCTCAATGACAGAAAAGAAAGAATCAATCAAATAGCCCAATCAGGGCATGTGCTGGTCATAGCAATTAGTCCGGTACCGCACAATACTGGATCTATACTGGTCACAAGTAACATTACCTCGTAATGCAGGAGAAAGACTAGGTGCTGTGTCAGCTGAAGATGAAGGCTACAATGGTGACGGAGACGTTCAACTCCATCCAGGGCGTGTCCTGTAACGTTGTATAGGGCGCGATGTACGCCTTCCCCAATATAAAACTGCCCATGAAAGCAATTGAGGTTGCACAGGTACGCACTGTTAGTTCTGCCCCCTGCATGATAGCAAGGGGTCATATTGCTTTGCTATTGAGGTTCCATCCATCCGTGGTAATTTGCTTAAAAAGATATTAATATTTCTCCATCATGCCATAACTTCAATATTACTAGACGGATTACTTTAATATTGGCACACTTGATAGATGTGGACATATGTGACACACTCATGCAACCAGTAACATGACCTTGACCTTTCTGGCCTTCACAAGGCCGCTGAAACACTTCACAATTTTGTAGAGTAAAGTATGCCAAGGGTGCATATCCATGTTTTACAAACATACTTTTCTGGATGTACCTCATTAAGCAATATCAGTATGTGATGTGTCTGAATCTTTCTTCATAGCATTTTGAAGCAAACCTGAATTATCCTCTGTCAGTTATAGGTATAACAAGAGTTGTCAGAAGATAACGAAGCTCGCCTCTTGGCAGGCTTCACTCAAACTTGGTACAGTTGGATAAAAAACATGAATATTATATAACTTGACCTTGGGTTAAGGGACGTGCGGTGGACCTTGACATTGGGGTCAGTGGTGCAAGGTGGGTCGTGGGTTTGCTATAGCATAATATAATATATTAAGATGAATGCATGTATGAAATATCAATGCGCTCCCTGAAAACAGAAGTAAAACACAATTTAACCCAACGTTACGTTTATGAACGCACTAAGTTGGTGATTTTCTACAGCATGATAGCTATTCACATGAGGAATGCATGTATGAATGTGATAAGTTTGTGACCTTCACCTTGGGAAAAGGGGTGGGGCAGGGGGTCATGGATTTGCGGTAGCACAATAGAGGATCATCAGATGAATGCATGTATGAAATATCAAAGCGTTCCATGTAACGAAACAGAAGTTACACAACATTTACCCCCAACGTTAAGTTTCTGAACATGCTAAGTTTGTGACCTTGACCTTTGGATAAGGGTTGGGTGGTTGGTTATGGATTTGCTACAGCATGATAGAGGGTCATCTGAGGAATGTATGTATGAAATATCAAGGCGTTCCATGAAAGGAAACAGATGTTATAAGACATTTACCCCAACGTTAAGTTTATGAATGTGCTAAGTTTGTGACCTTGACCCTGGGGTAAGGGGTGGGCGTTGGGCATTGAATTTGCTATATAGCACGATAGAACATCATCAGATGAATGCATGTATGAAATATCAAGGCGTTCCATGAAAGGAAACAGATGTTATAAGATATTTACCCCAACGTTAAGTTTATGAATGTGCCATTTTATGACCTTGACCTTTGGGTAAGGGTTGGGTGGTGGGTTATGGATTTGCTACAGCATGATAGAGGGTCATCTGAGAAATGTATGTATGAAATATCAAGGCGTTCCATGAAAGCAAACAGATGTTATAAGAGATTTACCCCAACGTTAAGTTTATGAATGTGCCATGTTTGTGACTTTGACCTTAGGGGAAAGGGGTGGGGGTGGGTCATGGATTTGCTATAGCATGATAGAGTATCATCAGATGAATGCATGCATGAAATATCGAGGCTTTCCCTGTAAAGAAACAGAAGTTATAAAAATACATTTACTCCAACGTTAAGTTTATCAATGTGCTAAGTGTGTGACCTTGACCTTGGGGTAAGTGGTGGGCGGTGTGTCATGGATTTGCTATATAGCACGATAGAGTATCATCAGATGAATGCATGTATGAAATATCGAGTCTTTCCCTGTAAAGAAACAGAAGTTATAAAAATACATTTACTCCAACGTTAAGTTTATGATGTTGATCTTGGGGAAAGGAGTGGGGGGGGGGGGTCATTGATTTGCTGTAGCACAATAGAGGATCATCAGATGAATGTATGCATGAAATATCAAAGCGTTCCATGTAAAGAAACATAAGTTACACAACATTTACCCCAACGTTAAGTTTATGAACATGCTAAGTTTGTAACCTTGACCTTAGGGTAAGGGTTGGGTAGTGGGTTGTGGATTTGCTACAGCACGATAGAGGGTCATCTGAGGAATGCATGTATGAAATATCAAGGCATTTCAAGAAAGGAAACAGATGTGATAAGATATTTACCCCAACGTTAAGTTTATGAATGTGCTAAGTTTGTGACCTTGACCTTGGGGTAAGGCGTGGGTCGTGGATTTGCTATAGCACAATAGAGTATCATCAGAAGAATGCATGTATGAAATATCAAGGCCTTCCATAAAAGGAAACAGATGTTATAAGACATTTACCCCAACGTGAAGTTTATGAATGTGCTAAGTTTGTGACATTGACCGTGGGTAAAGGGTTGGGTGGTGCGTCGTGTATTTGCTACAGCGTGATAGAGGGTCATCTGAGGAATGCATGAATGAAATATCAAGGAGTTCCATGAAAGAAAACAGGTATTATAAGACATTTACCTCAACGTTATGTTTATGAATGTGCTAAGTTTGTGACGTTGACCTTGGGGTAAGGGATGGGCGGTAGGTCATGTCTTTGCTATAGCACGATAGAGTATCATCACATGAATCCATGTATGAAATATGAAGGCGTTCCCTGTAAATAAACAGAAGTTACACAACATTTACCCCAACATTAAGTTTATGAACATGCTAAGTTTGTGACATTGACCTTGGATAAGGGTTCGGTGATGGATCGTAGATTTGCTACAGCATGATAGAGGGTCATCAGATGAATGCATGTATGAACTATGAAGACATTCCCTGTAAATAAAAAGAAGTTGCACAACATTTACCACAAACGTTAAGTTTATGAACATGCTAAGTTTGTGACCTTGACCTTGGGGTAAGGGTTTGTTGATGGGTCATTTATTTGCTACGGCATGCTATAGGGTCATCTGAGGAATGTGTGTATGAAATATCAAGGCGTTCCATGAAAGGAAACAGATGTTATAATAAATTTACCCCTACGTTAAGTTTATGAATGTGCTAAGGTTGTGACATGTGACATTGACCTTGGGGTAAGGGTTGGGTGGTGGGTCATGGATTTGCTACAGCATGATAGAGGGTCATCTGAGGAATGCATGTATGAAATAACAAGGTGTTCCATGAAAGGAAACAGAAGTTATAAAACATTTACCCGAACGTTAAGTTTGTGGACGACGCCGAAATCGACGCCGACGACGACGACGCCGGGGGTATGCCATAAGCTCTTCTGCACTTCGTGCAGGCGAGCTAAAAAGCAGACTGTTATCCCTGTTCAATAAATGACAAATAGGTGCTGTAATATATATGAAGGGTTTGGTGGAAAATGCGGGCGAAGTCTATACAGGCGCGGATACAGGGGGTGGGTCCAGGGGCCCCGGACCCCCCCCCCCTGCTCCCGGCAAAAAAAACATAAATACGAAAATCTACAATACTCGAATAGTTGGATGACTTTTTTCGTGGCCTAGGTGTCAGGAAATCGCATCTGTGGCGATCTGGCATCTAAAAATGTCCTGGGGGGAGGACCCCCAGACCCCCCCCCCTACTTTACGATTTCGCGCTCGCGGAGGTCGGCTATGCCGACTTATAATTACAGACCCCCCTGCAATTATTTCTGTATCCGCGCTGGCTATATGGTCTTAGCCAACTTTTTTCCACTGATCCCTTCATAGTTAATTGTCAGTACTACTTGAAGTAAACCAGAATTCTACCCTGTCTGCCATAGATGTAAAAATGCAGACATAATATTTGATTTGTCAGAACTTGGCCTATCAACAGCTCATTCATTATTTAAGGCCGGGAAAACGGGTTCGATCCCGTTTAATCTGCTGCATTAGGGGGGGGGGGGGGGGGGGGGGGATCGCAAAATCAGAACTGAATATTTACATCGAGAACAAATATATTCAGCCCTGAAATTAGAATAACCTGCGAATAAAGACCACATTTTTCACTTCCCATGGCTGGCCTTTATTCACAGGTTTGACTGTATATACAAACAATAAGTGACCATCCATGACACGCAAGAATCACCTGTGGATGAAAGTAAATGCTTCATTTAATTTTTCTATTGTTTCAACATCTTCATCAACATGGAATAAATAGCCTTTCAAAATTAGAATTGATTACAAGACATATTTAATAGACACAAGGACATATTATTCTATTGGTATATCATGTTGAAGAATTCTGCCTTTTATTGTTGTCACGAATCGTAGCCGACTATTTTCTTTATCATCCATTCATTGTAACACGGGTCACACAATACTAGTATATAGCACAATAATCGAATATTCTAGTACAGACGATCTGATAGGTATTGGTAAGTGAAATATCGCTCCCGCGGAATAAACCGCTGGAGAGAATATCGCTTTTTATCCCGTCAACACAGTGCGTATGTGCCGTTGAAAATTTTTTTCACAGTGCCGTGACATTTTTGATTATCCAGTCAATACTATTTGTTGCATTTTACAGCCACCTTTTTCTTTTAGGTGTTGACGGGATAAATAGAATAGTAGGTTAGTGCCGTGAATGGGAAACAAATATCTGGCGCGGCACGGAAACGGGATGTGCTCGGCAGAGCCTCGCCCATCCCGTTTCCTGAGCCTTGCCAAATATGTTTTCCCATTCACGGCAGTAACCTACTATTCTCTATATCCGAAACCGCGCATGGACCACAAGTATTGGATTTTGCACTGGTCACATCTGGGTGATCTACACTGTATATGCAGACTTTGATGCTAGCCTAATTACATAGTAGGTCATATCTACTTATGACTGAAGTATCTCATATTAATTCACCAGATATCTCACGAGCTAGACTGACTGCTAGAACATTAGTCCACTTACGCAAAATTGTAAGCCAAATGTTGGCACATACGTTTTACATTGACAGGCAGACTACATGAGGAGAGTCGTGCACTAGGGTGGGAGTATATATTCGATTTAACACCATATACTATCAGTCGGACACTCAATTACATTCTTGTGACATTGGAGCGCAAGCTTTCACTGGGAATTGGTGAGTACATATGTTTGTAGTTACTTTATAATGCTGCAATTTAAGTCTGAATCTTGCCAAGACCGGAAATTCTACGCATCGTTATCGTATCCTCGATAATACTGTACTATTTAATTTACGAGTTATTTGGACCCGTTTCGACCAAACGCTTGGCCAATAAAAGCCGTATGGCATGTATCCGCTGATGTCGATTATCTCCTTTAATCAAATCTTATTGATTCATTATTTCATCGTGTTCACGTGTAAATGATAACGATTACAGGACTGGTATGTCATGTGGGAGCATTCCGTGAGTATTGTAATGGCATATTATTCTCATGTGTTTTGTTGCATGTCACTCTGACTAATTGCATTAGCAATTTATTGTATTTGTAAAACGAAGGGCGAACTCGATTGAAATGTTCACTAACATTAGCTATGCATTTTATATTACAATTCAATCCAATATCAGTTCTGCGCCCTGTACAATACATGAGAATATTGCCAATTTTAACATGTCACAATTGTAACGTGAATTTTATGGACGACTTTCATTACTCTATGGGGGGCACATGTAAACTCCTAACCCAGTCGTCTGTACATTCCTTCTATTAAGTCATATACGTTCACAGTCTATTGTAAATATTGTAAATGCTATTGCGACCAGGATAGACCAGATCAGTTCTGCTCTAAATACACTGATTTATACATCAGTAAGCTGCAATAAGGACATGATGTGAAGTATAAGGCCGACCATAACAATATGTTTTTTCCCCTTCCGCTACCCGGGCCAATCAGGTGTGGGTAGGTAGGTAGGTAAAATATTGTTTTTATTTTTAATATATGAAATTTTGTCGACATATATTTAGCAACATATATCGGCCTAGAAAAGCCAAATAATGCCATAATATATTACTATTAAAGGTACACGTTCCTTTTACAAAGGAATACATATGCAGACACAATGTAAAATGACTGTTTTATTGACTAGAGATATTAAACTCACATGGAGTAAGGTGAAAACAATTTGCTGACATGTACATGACTAGATTGAATGATTACCTATTCGAGACACGCCATGTGATTTTGTACCATCGAACATCAGGCACGAATACAGAAATAATTGCAGGGGGTGTCTGTAATTACAAGTCGGCATAGCCGAGCTCCGCGAGCGCAATGCTCATTGTAAAATGGGGGGGGGGGGGTCTGGGTTCGCCCCCCCCCCAGGAAATGTTTAAATGCCAGATCGCCGCAGATGCGATTTCCTGACACCTAGGTCACGAAAAGTCATCCAACTATTCGAGTATTGTAGATTTTATTTTTTATTTTTTTGCCGGGAGTAGGGGGTGGGGGTCTCCCCCCCCCCTGGATCAGCGCCTGAACATGTGCGCGATATTTCATGAAAACTGTTTACAAGAAAAGTGTCTCGCTGAATCTTCTTGCATTACCATGTTTTTCTTGTTTTTAAATACTACGGCAGGGCTTGAAACTAAGCAAAAATATGTATGTACTAGCCAGCCGGGCTAGTAAGATTTGAAATTTACCAGCCCTTACAAGTTGCTACCATCTCTTACGTCGCATTGTCTTCATCTGAACAAAAAATTAGCTGGATCATTGTCAATCTGGTAAAATGTTTCACTTCAATGATGTACCATAAATAACAATTCAGTTGTGCATATAATACCTATATAATTGTAATATCATTTATGTCTCTGGACCAATTTACATTGCTCGCTGTAGATGAACAGAACTCCTAGAGTAGTTGTTTATGTCTCTCCATGGAAGGTCTCTCCATGGAAGAAAACATGATATCTGGCTTGTACAAAAGCTAACAATAATCCAGTGGTGTTGCTGTTGTTACATCAAATCCGTCTGGAAGATTGGGCCCTGCGTTTTCGGTGAAGTCTTCTATTGCATATATAAATAACAATTATGTCATAATTGTTATTTTAAAGGTACATACCCGCGCAGTAGGCACAAAATGTTCTTTATAGGAATTAAATAAGTGTATAATTATGTCACTATTCCACCAGTTCTAAAAATTACGAGAGCCCGCTATACAAATATAATCATTTATTAATTATCAATTTACTGTTAGTGACGCGCGGCGGTAACAGTCTATTTTGATAATGTGCGGGGACGACGACTTTCACATCACGGCTTGCGATGCGCATGCGCAGTATACTACGCGTGCCAGTAGGCTTCCCAATATGTAAACAAGTATATCAACATGTCGAAACGTCCAGGACGGAAATTGTATGAAACGGCGTCGGCCAATAAAAAGGCGAAATGTCTGAGGGACAGGCAGTACAGAGAGAGAGGGGTTAATATTGGCGACCTTATCACCAAATGGAAAGCGTTACGTGGAGATTTAGATTTGGACTCGAACAGAGATTTTTCTTCTCAACTTCCGATACTTCACTGCGCATGTCAAAGATGTGATATGATTGACCGTGTCACGTGACGAGTATTGGTAAAAATAGCACGAGGTTGGAAAATACCCTTTCGGGTCGCGGCATATAAAATGCGATTTAACACCAATTAACACGCGCCGTAATTAAAAATAGCTCGTTAGTGGGTAGACAAATGGCTCATATAAAGCATGACAGAAAATGAAAAATAGTAGTACAGTGTAACCTGCTGCGTGGGCATGTACCTTTAATATCTCGACAGTAAGCACTAATTTATTTGTATTCACATTATGAGGTTCTGTGTCATATGAATGATTGTGTACAAGCTATACATTTATTTCCAGCAAATGGAATTAATAGTATTAAAGGTGCATGCCCACTCATAAGGCACACTATGTTATTTATAGGAATTACATATGTGTATAATTGTGTCACTATTCCACCAGTTTCTAAAATTGTGAGTGCCCGCTATACAGATCTAATCATTTAGTAATATTTATTTTACTGTTAGACGCACGGTGGGATCAGGCTATTTTCATATGCAATTGAGACATGATATTTATTAATTATTTATGCTAATTAAATGTGTCACCTGAAAAAATAATTTTGTTGACAGATTATAAAGTATGATCATTGCACATCAAAAAATAAATACAGAGAATAAATAGTAATGTCCTTTAACATTTTAAGGAAATACGAGTATTGCCCCTGACATCTGATATAAAATGTATAATAATGCCAATCAATACGTGGGGTAATGAAAATGTCTCAGATGATGTTTCTGATATAAAGAACATGTGTCGACTGAGTGGGCATGCACCTTTAATAACACATTACACTATGCAAATTCATTAAACTGTTGAAAACAGTATATTTTATTGCTCAGGGCCGTCAACAAACACCATCCCCTATCGGGGATTCCGCTGGGGAAAAAAATCGCCACTTCCAAAAACATTTAAAAAATAAATAAATAAATGATTGTAATTTTTTGTCGCCAATTGTTTATTTTTATCGCCAATTGCGAAATTGGCGATCGCCAGCGGAATCCCTGCCCTATTATAATTAATTTATATTAACCAATTAATATATTTAAAATGATTTAAAACAGTGAAATTATTAATTCTCACGAATTCATTTTTAGGTCCGAAACTGTGTGAGTGCGACTTGCTCGGGTGTTAATCGATAAGACCATTATTATTTCGGCTTAAAACTAACTTTCGATCGTAAATCAATGTAATTTTTTTCTTGAAACACATTCTCAATTGAATATATTCAGTGTTTCTTGCCAGTTTGGATCGATGTAGACGCTAAATATGCAAAACTATAACTTGGAATTTGGATTTTCAAAAACACGTAGACCTATATGCATATTTTTTTCAACGAAATCAAGCGTGGTTCTATTCTTAGAAACAAAATTACTATATTTCCTTGTTGGGACCAAGTGTAGTAATTTTATGAATACATAAATTATAAATGTCTGAATATCCAATGAAACAGTCCCGACAGGTGTCGCTAGCGTGTGATTGAGGGCGGTCATTACGGAAACAATCCATGATTCGGATGCGTGTAGTTTATAAAACGCGATATTTGACTGGCTATTGGCATGCAGACCACTGACTGGGATTGCTACTCGCCTATAAGGAAGCAGCTTACAACCATTGTCACCGACACATTTTTGTAAACATCGCGATGACTTTCACTTCATATTCTAAGCTAGTAAAGGCATATCAGCTGGGGTTTTTTACTCGCCATAAACGATAAAAGTAAACGATAAAAAGCGAGATTTTCGGCAATATTTTCTGTCGCCGTGTCGAACAGCCCATTTTTGCTGTGCCAGTTTCGACACTAAATAAAAATAATATTGTTTCCGTTTTGCCAAAAAAATAGTTTTGGTCGTGGCGATTTTGCCGGGTCGGTCGCGGGAGGGGATTTAATATTTTATTATACGCCTAATTTATTTCAATCACTGATGCTTTGGGTCAGCCTGTGGAATGCTACAGTCTGATTAAGAGTATACAGTGTTTATAATTAGTAATGTAATACTGTGAGTCTGCACAGGAAAATACTTTGCACAGTTGCTCTTTATTAAGTTAGCGAAGTTGGCCACGGGCAGTCTGATCAAGGTAAGGCCTGTCGCAATCAAATGTTTGTTTACTAACGGTAAATAACTGTGAATGACGTCTGTATTCACATGTACGCCTGTGAAGAGATATATCGTTGGGTACACTAGTTATAGTGGCTGTTCATTAATGTGTTATATCGCATTTTCCGACTTATGAATTCCATCAGCCCCTTCTTCCAATTAGTGAAAATATCTTTGTGTACATTGCAATTTATCATGTTTCATCATTGTAATATATGATGATGTTTAGTATTTCCATGCAATCATGATATTGCTTTCATGTGCACTACTGTGACTATTATTGAGATTATTGAGACTACAACACGTTACATTCTGGTAACACCGTTGGTGTTTTGTAGTCGCAGCCAGTACACCAGCCAGGCAGCCAGCCAGTCGGCAACGAGCGACGGCACGTCCATACTTTGTGTATGCGTAGAATCGGTACGCAACACACATTTATTTATTCTGAAGTCCACGACACGACATCGTGTACCAGCGGGGACTCTGCTCCGCGTGGACCAATGGCGTATTCGAGTGGGTCATATTCCGGTGACATCATTCCGTCAAAGGACGTGATGAATGGCTAAGGACGTTCACCGATGTGTGATTAGTCCCATCCGCCCAAGTAGGCTCTGTATCTCATAGTTACCAGTAACTTTACGACGTCATTAGAACGTCACTCCCATCATGGCGGAAGCCGGAGTTAATTAGCTGAACTCTAACATTGGATCTTGATCCTGATCATGATGACGTATACTTTTGAACTATACCTACCTGTTCCAGAATCGTGGAGGTGCCTTGGTTGTGCAAGTGCCTGTGGCGGTGGCTACTAAGGGACGGTGTCCGTACTGATATATTCATCCATTGTTTGTGCATTTCATTTATGTAAATACATCATCATTGTAAAAATATACCTTGTTGTCTCTCTGTTCACAACGTGCTTGGTGTTCCATCCCTTCAGTAAACTAGCCCGGTGTCACCCTGGCGTGACAATTTTCTGCAAAAAATGTATATTGAGGTTGATGAACAATGAATTTTTCCGCTTCATCAGTTTGGAATAAATATTCTTCCACAATTGAAAATGTGATCACGAGACATTTTCAATGGACACAAGGACATCCAATACATTATATGTTTTGTTAACTTTCGAAGTATCACTTCGAAAGTTAACAAAGATTATAATGTATTGTCGACAGAGTGACATATCGTGTACTATGCAGGGATTATAGTATTTGCCGTGTAAACATTTGCAAAATCCTGCAAAATATGATAATCTGGAATGATAATGATGGCGTATATGGTGCAATTGTTAATGTTTGTAGATTCTATTATGTATACATACTGCCAGAAAGTGATCACATCTGTAGTGTATATATGCTGTGCCAATAGATATTAAACCAGAGAAATTTAATTTGTCCATTCATTAACTTGTTAATAAACCTCATTGTTCAGTTTATAAAAGTGTCTGCGGCAGGTGGGAGCATGCGATGGGTAATTTAACGATCGGGATTAATCCTTACCGGAATCCCGAACGGAGACCTGGTTTGGCCCTCAGGTGCGTCTTTGGCATTCTTGTATGTGAGGGTTAAATCTGGTTATACACCTTGTAATTATTCCTAATCCTATTACCTTTAGGGGAAATGGCCAAGTGACTTTGGGGTGGTATGGACCTGCCACCAGGTCAAGTTATTCTAATTTCAGGGCTGAATAAATATATATTTTGATGTAAATATTCCGTTCTGATTTTTCGAATTTCCCCTGAATGCAGCAGGTTAAATGCGGGATCGAACCCGTTGGACGGATAATTAATGGAAGCCTAAATCATTGCACAAAAGCCACTACTGCCTTGCTGAGGAGAATTTTATTGGGTGAAAATTCAATTACAACAGCCTTCAAGTATAGTACTGAAATATTCTGAGCTGGAGTCGGGTGTCAATACCGGACCGGATTTCAATGTGTGAATCCCAGTAAGGATGGATTCACATTCGAGATACAAATGTGGCTGAGACTGGAGAAATGGGGCGTATGGTATGGGCTTTGCGACCAGTGTAGATCCAGATCAGCCTGTGCATCCGCACAGTCTGATCAGGATCTACATTGTTCGCCATTCCATTAATTAAACACACGTCATGCTTCTAACAATCAAAATAGATCATTCTCATGCAGCAGTGACGCTACAGGAGTGTGCTACTTGATCAGGAGCTACACTGGTCGCAAAACCCTTAAACCTTATTTATCCAATCACAGCCACAAATCAGTTACTCCGAATCCGCTACTCCGTTCACTACATGGGTGTAGGGTCAGTAATAATCTTACTACTTTTATAATGGGCAATAACCCAATTCAACTCCCAGGTAACAAAAGAGCCAAAGATAAAAACGTACCTGAGGGCCAAACCAGGCAAATCGTGATTCCTATAAGGAGGAACCCCTACCGTTAATTTACGCCGTCACGTTCGCCCGACCAACCACCCACTTACATGCGTGTAAATCAAGATGGACAAGGTATCAGATACACACAGCTGTTTTATTACAAACTACATCAACAAGCACATGTTAGTTAGAGCAGCAGCAAATGAGGCAGCAATTTTGGCATCATCATTCTTCTAGTGTGACCTGAAAATTGTACAAAGTCCATTTACGACGTCTGTACAAGAAGAGGTCTTTACCAGAGATGTTCTCGTTTGTTTGTGGGTTGTTTTATATTACCAGAAACCTGGGCTTGTGATTATAATATTTTCTCTCAGTATGCTGTTGAAATTTTTACCCAACAGGTGGTTGAACTAGCCGAGGTGTCGACTGGAAACTTCCTGCTTTTGTGTAGAATATGCTCGGAAAGCTTTATAATCAGAGGCCTTGTTTCGCTAGCACATGATAATCTTTTATAAACGATAATAAGGTGCTGCGAATCCCATTTATGAATAGATACAGCGTAAATTATCTGAAAGAAAATGCCGATTTCTACGTAGGCTTATTGTGAGGTTCCATGCTTTATAAACTGTTAAAATATCTCAAACTAAAGTTCTCAACTATTTGATTGGTTGAAATGTAACGCTTGTTCATCAGAATTGAAGTGTTCAGTGGAAGAAGGGGAAGAAGTCCATAAAGGAATTAGCCCCCTTCTTCCACTGACCCCTTTCTGATTCAACCAATCAAACTGAGATTGAAAAATTCAGAAAATGTGAAGCCATCAGAGCCCAGCTATAATTCTTTGTGATATCGTCAATCCCAAAATATTACATACATAATTATGTTGTGAAATTGAAGGGGTCCGTGAAAGGAGACTAAGACCATATTTAAACAGATTTTCTGTACACAACTCAAAAACTGACAAAACAAATTCAGACCACATTCAAAATTATTGCGTCACCTATCGCTGTTCTTTACAGAAAATTTTGCGTTTTTTTAAATCAATAGCGACAAAAAAGGAATGTGGTAATTGGAGGTAATACCAGAAATGGGCCCATATATTTCTGTATGTAAATGATATAGTGAATATTGAAATTACACATGATGGATAATAAAATTGCAGATACACGTAACGTGTAATAATCAATTGCAATAATCAGTTGCACAAATATGCCACAGCATTACAGTTAGTTACACATCTTAACAGCTGGGGCCCGTTTCACTAAACTTTGTACGACTAAAATCTTCGTAAGTGCAAATTTAACATCGTCTGTAAATTTCAATTGATGGATTTACATTTATTTAATAAATGTAAATCCAATAATTGTTTACAAAAACACATTGTTAATGTGAAATTTACAAACTATCATAATGTTGCACTTACGAACATTTTAGTCGTACGAAGTTTAGTGAAACGGCCCCCTGGTAACTAGATACAAAGATACACGTTGATACAACACATACATGTAATGTGACAACAGCACCAATGGTGCATTTCTGAAAAACGATTTTGGTGCAGGTTGCAAGACACTAATAACAAGTGATATCCAATATAGAATAAAGGCCGCATGTTTTATGAATCTCGACCTGCTATTCACAAATTTATGTCGGTAAATATGCATCTGAGAAAGATACATTTTAAGTGGCCTGACATGTAATAAATTAACAGTTCTCGAGTTCGTCATTTCAAATTTACAGACACCGGTAATAAAGCCAAGGATGGCAAACACTGTAGATCCAGATGAGCCGGCTCGTTACGAGCCGTCTCATCTGCATCTACAGTACTTGTCATTATTTTTAAGACTTTCCAAAAAAATACCCTTTCGTGTTAATGGAATATTTCTAAAATTAGCACGGTAGAATCGGTATTATATACTGAAACAATTTCAAAACGAAACACAGTGGCAAACTTATTATTTATTCACCATTGCATAATTTTGTAAACATTTTATCATGAGGATAAATAGCAATTCATATTCTATCCAAATTAGCCGGAATCAACATGATCAATACATCATTATTTATTCACCATTGCATAATTTTGTAAACATTTTATTATGAGGATAAATAGCAATTCATATTCTATCCAAATTAGCCGGAATCAACATGATCAATACACCAAAGTCAAAGGATAATCACATAGGGGTGTCCAATAACATGTCTACCTCCTTGTTTGTTGCATTCTTAAATCGTTTCAGTATAAATATTATATTGAGAGGAGAATTTTGTGTTTGTTGGGGTTTAACGGCCTATCAACAGCTACGGTCATTTAAGGACGGGTCAATGGGTTTATTACTAAATCCCATATATTACCTGTACATGTACAAATGGGGGGGGGGGGGGGGGGGGAATCCCAAAATAGGAACTGAATATTTGCAATAACAAAACTATATATTCAGCCCTGAAATCAGAATAATCCTGATGTGATGCCAGGTCCTCGCCACACCAGAATCACTTGGTCCCCTCCCAAAAGCAGTAGGATCAGTAATAATCTTACTACTTTTATAATGGGCAATAGCCCAATTCAACTCCCATGTAACAAAAGAGCCAAAGATAAAAACGTACTTGAGGGCCAAACCAGGAAAATCGTGATTCCTATAAGGAGGAACCCCTACCGTTAATTTACACCGTCGCGTTCGCCCGACCAACACCCACCTTATTGAGAGGAGAAAAGGTACACACAAGCGCTGCAGATAATAAGCACAACCACACCCGTGTCTGTGAAGACAAGCAACACTAAAATGGCAGCACCAATACACATATATTACAACACACGTATATACAACAGTACGATACATAAGAATTTAGGACATAGCAATGTAGGACAATACAACACACATCATATCAGACAATCCTTTATTACACCTATTGCTATTCTATTATACATACAGTTCGACATGAAATTAAATAGTAACAGGTAGCCCAATAGAAAAATCCCAGCTTTGTATGCCTGATAGGACGTGTTTGTTTGTTTGTTTATTGATGTTTAACAGCCGATAAACAGCAAGGTCATTTAAGGTCGGGCCAACGGGTTCAATCCTGCATTTAACCTGCTGCATTGGGGGACAAATCTGGATAGGACGTGTACGATTATGACACACAGACCAGTAACAATTTCTCGATAAAGGTATATGTTGTTACCACTCGTTTGAACCGTGTCGTCGAGACGGTTCAAATGAATAGTAACAATGTATACTTTTGTATCTTAATGTCTGTAATGGGTTAAGGATGGATTCATTGTTACGATACGCATACCCTCCAATGCTCCTGAAACAACAAGGATCTGCCGAGTTTCTACATGTCATCGTTAACACTATAGAAAAATCTACGTTTCATAGAAAAAATACCCACAAACAGGGAATACGCGATAAGGGGAAACATTCCAATGACACCAAAGGACACACATATACACGTGTATACACACAACGGAAAAACAGAGAACCACCAGAGGTAGAGATTCCTTCATCAGGAAGTTTCGTTGTTGGCCACAATGTTCATGGTAATCATGGTAACTGACAACTTTTATCCGCAGTAACTCTGCAACATCACATTTGGTCCCGGCTCTGGACTCTGTCTCCCTCATCATATTGCTATATTTCACTAATTGACGTGTTCAACATCATTTACGAAATATATTGCTTTTTATTTCAAAACCGATATAAACAAAAAATGGTGATACAATACGGGAGGCAATACCAGAGTCGGGGGCCTATATTAAAACCAGAAGTTAAGTATTTACATCAATATTTACATAAATAGTACCCAACTGAAATGAACGCGTGACAGAGCTAGAAACTGAAGAAACAGGTAACCCAGCAACAAAGCACAGCTTGTTAGCAACCAGTCGAAATGGATGCATGATTTTGTTTCCTACATAAACTCTGGAACTAATTGGTATCTAGAGGATCAATATCGCATGATTTAATATGGCATGTATTGACAGGCACAGTTAAAAACTAGAAATGGACGCTTGTCGACAAGCGCATGTGTATCCCCCTCCCCAGATACACAAGTAGTTTGAAAAAAGGGTGTTCGAGTTATGCTCCGGAGACAAAATCAGTGACGGAAAAACAAAGGGAGATAACTAAAGAATTAGTGATGCAAGAGTTGTCATTCTTACGGGACACACCTTTAGGGTCGTGGTCTATGCATGTGTGAAGTTTCATGAAAATATTCCAAAGGGTGTTCGAGTTATGCTCCAGACACGAAATCAGTGCACGAAACAACAAAGGGAGATAACTAAGAAATTAACGACACAAGAGTTGTCATTCTTACGTGCGACACACCTTTGGGTCGTCTTCTATGCATGTGTGAAGTTTAATAAACTAGAAAATGTGTTCATAGAACACGGATGTCCCACATATCGCTTTGATAATAAATGAGGCCAAATTGCAAGTCAAAATTTTCTTTTACCTGAGCGTTAAAATTTTTGAAGCACCAAATATGTGACCTTGACCCTGGGCTTGGCGGGGGCAGGACAAACGTGGATTTGGCACAGGGCGGTAGAGGACCATTAGAGCAATGCATATATGAAATATGAAGCTGATCCGTGAAAGAAAACAGAAATTATAAGATATTTACCTGAGCGTTAAAGTTGTTGAAGCACTAAGTATATGATGTTAACCCTGGGCTTGGCGGGGGCGGGACGAACGTGGATTTGGCACAGGGCGGTAGAGGACTATTAGAGCAACGCATATATGAAATATGAAGTTGATCCGTGAATGGAAAGAAAAATTATAAGATATTTACCTGAGCATTAAAGTTTTTGAAGCACCAAGTATGTGACCTTGACCCTGGGATTGGCGGGGGCAGGACGAACGTGGATTTGGCACAGGGCGGTAGAGGACCATTAGAGCAATGCGTATATGAAATATGAAGATGATCCATGAAAGACAACAGAAATTATAAGATATTTCCCACCCGAGCGTTAAACGTTTTTGAAGCACTAAGTATGTGACCTTGACCCTGGGCTTGGCGGGGCAGGACGAACGTGGATTTGGCACAGGGCGGTAGACGACCATTAGAGCAACGCGTATATGAAATATGAAGTTGATCCGTGAATGGAAATACAAATTATAAGATATTTACCTGAGCGTTTAAAGTTTTTGAAGCACCAAGTATGTGACCTTCACCCTGGGATTGGTGGGGCAGGACGAACGTGGATTTGGCACAGGGCGGTAGAGACCATTAGAGCAATGCGTATATGAAATATGAAGATGATCCATGATCCATGAAAGAAAACAGAAAGTATAAGATATTTACCCAAGCGTTAATGTTTTTGATGCACTAAGTATGTGACCTTGACCCTGGGCTTGTACGGGGGCAGAAGAACGAACGTGGATTTGGCACAGGGAGGTAGAGGACCATTAGAGCAATGCGTATATGCGTGTTCGAGTTATGCTCTGGATACAAAATCAGAGCACGAAACAACAAAGGGAGATAAGTAAACAAGAATTCCGCGGAATCAGATGCCTCGCCTTGTCCCGCCTTGACCTCGAGCCTGGGCCTGAAAGCAATTTTCACTGGCCCGAACATATTATACAATTATTGACTAGTGAACCATAGAATATCAGATTATATTCTATGGCTCACTAGTCAATAATTGTTTTATTATATGATGAATAGTCTGTATATAGCACTTACGACCTTATGCTACTAGACAAAAATTGAAAAAGAATTTGAAAAAAAAAATAAAAAAAAAATGAAAAAAAAAAAATGGAAAAAAATAAAAGTTTAAAAATTAAAAATAATAATGCTTGCTACTGGAGCCCAGAATTTTTTTTAATAGTCCTATATTTATCTACATATATCTGCACAGGTCCACATAATGCCACAATATTTTCAACACAGTTTACGGAAATGTAATATAATCATTTTACCTGTATAAATTACCTGTAAGTGGTCAGTGGTCAGTTGCACATGCTAGCACATGCACAGGTGAATAGTCTGTATATAGCACTTACGACCTTATGCTACTGGACAAAAATTGAAAAATAATTTGAAAAAAAAAATGAAAAAAAAAAAGAAAAAAAAAAAATAAAAAAAAAAAAAAAAAAATGGAAAAAAAAAGTTTAAAAATAATAATGCTTGCTACTGGAGCCCAGATTTTTTTCCAGTCAAATTGAAAAATAATTTGAAAAAAAAAATGAAAAAAAATAATGAAAAAAAAATAAAAAAATGAAGAAAAAAAAGTTTAAAAATTATAATGCTTGCTATTGGAGACCAGATTTTTTTTTAATAGTCCTATATTTATCTACATATATCTGCACAGGTCCACATAATGCCACAATATTTTCAACACAGTACCCAATGTAGTAATTTACCTGTATAAATTACCTGGTCAACAGTGGTCAAGCACTGGACATCTGCACATGCTAGCCCATGCTAGCACATGGTTCTCCCAGTTTCTATTGTTCTCTCTACAGGTAAGGTGTACAGAGCACACAAGAAAAGGTGTACAGAGCAGACGAGAAAACAGGTCTTCATGCATTATTGTCCAGTTTGTAGAGTGCGCAAATCAAAAAAGGGAGATAACTGAAAAATTAGCTACGCAAGAGTTGTCATTCTTGTGCGCGACACACCTCCGGGTCGTGGTCTATGCATGTGTGAAGTTTCATGAAAATATTCCAAAGGGTGGTCGAGTTATGCTCCGGACAGGAAATCAGTGAGCGAAAACAAAAAAGGGAGATAACTAAAAAATTAGCTATGCAAGAGTTGTCATTCTTGTGCACGACACACCTTCGGTTCGTGGTCTAATTGAATGTGTTAAGTTTCATAAAAATATTCCAAAGGGTGGTCGAGTTATGGTCAATCAGTGCGCGAAACAAAAAAAGGGAGATAACTCAAAAATTAGCTATGCAAGAGTTGTCATTCTTTTGCGCGACACACCTTCGGGTCGTGGTCTATGCATGTGTGAAGTTTCATGAAAATATTCGAAAGGGTGGTGGAGTTATGCTCCGGACACGAAATCAGTGCGAAAAACAAAAAAGGGAGATAACTCAAAAATTAGCTATGCAAGAGTTGTCATTCTTGTGCGCGACACACCTTCGGGTCGTGGTCTATGCATGTGTGAAGTTTCATGAAAATATTCCAAAGGGTGTTCGAGTTATGCTCCGGACAAGAAGTGTCTGCGGCGGACGCGTACGCGGACCGCGGACCGCGGACCGCGGACGCGGACGCGGACGCGGCGCGCTGTCAAATCCATAGTATCCCCCGACGGAGTCCGGGGGATACAATGACACTAACAAACTAAACAAAAAAAAACAAAACAGTCCCGTTTCTAGCAATTATGAAACGTGTACATAGGAAGAATATAATGGAATGTTACTGGGTATTATAACTTACAGTTGCACGGTAATCAAGCATTTACATGGGCATAGTGGCAAGATATGTTGTGTTAGCAAGCAATGAATGTGATAGCATTATGATAAACATTCAGACTTATTATCTGCAAAACTTCCAATTGGGAAATTGAATTAATTTGTCTAATAATTTGTCAATGAACTTATTCTCGATAAAAGCCTCATAAAGGACGACACTTCAAAGAACAATATTAGTGAATATTTATATAGTGCCATTTCCTAACATATTTAAAATTAATATTAATTGTATATACTTGAAGAAAATCAATTATTTTACCAAATGCAGGGCAGATCGAACTTTCCTGTTTTTCTACTGCTACAAAGACTCAATTGAAACGTGGTGTTACCACATACACTGAACAATTTTCGAAAATGAAAATATTTTGCACACAAATCAAAATCAGCGAGAAATATTAGTTGAACTGCTACAAATTCATTTATATATAAAGGACTGGGGCCGTTTCACTGAACTTCGGAAGACTAAAATGTTCGTAAGTGCAAACTTATGATAGTCTGTAATTTTCACATTAACAATGTTTTCTTGTAAACACTTATTGGATTAACATTTATTGAGCATAGGCTGCACATGTTTACCGATTTCATAAGAAACCAGGGGGCCGTTTCACTAAACTTCTTACGACTAAGATGTTCGTAAGTGCAAAAGTATGATTTAATTAATCATTTTTATATTTCGTCCATTTAAGCAATGTCTCCGGTGACCGGTATACGAATATCAGTTTTGAAAATAATTCCTCTTCCAGGCGATATTTTCCACGTTCGCGTGCCATGTAGATTTCTAAACACAAGTTGAGGATATTGTCGACGTCCGGCAGCTCCTCGTAAACTATGGTCCTTGATCCTCCGCTGAAGAACATCCGCACAAATCGGCCAACCACAAGCACCAGTGACAAGTACAAACCAGAAATGCTGTAAAATATATAGAACGGTGAAAATATGAAAGTGCTGTGTTCCAATAAGAATTGTATTGGCTTTGTGACCAATGCAGGTTGAACTTTGCAGTATGTGAAACATTTAATTGTCTCCATATAATATTTCAAAATACTCTTAAATGAGGCTGTGAGTGGAGAAATAGACTGTTAGCCTTTGCAAATGGTGCAGATCCTGATCAGACTGCGCAGTCTGATCAGGGTCTGCACCGTTCGCCAGTCAGTGAAACACCCGGAATGTGTGTTAACAAATAGCATATATGGGCACCAAGATCAGGTTCCGCTATGTTACAAATGAACAAACTCAATATAATCTACACAAATACAACAACCACCGTCTTTAGAACACAGTTTATAATAAAACAAGCAATAAGTAAAACAAAAAACATGCTTCTCTTCAAGTAAGCAGCCTAGTTGACCTATATTTTTTCATTGGTACGACACAAATAAAAACAACAGAAATGATGCTTTGGATCTACTACAAATCATCTGAGACCCAATATACAGTATGTTTAATACCTGTTTTTAAAAATGTAATTATCTGACAACATTGATTGAGGGCATAACAGATACAACGGATGAAATAGTTATGTTAAATAGGCTGCTTATCCTGACCATAGAGAGCACCTGTCAGCTGTAAATGGAAATAAATATGACTATAAATGTATACAAAATAAACACATGTAAGGCTTGCAGATACACGTGTTTAGTCACATACTGTAGTAACCAGCACCTACATTACGATGAACAATTGTGGCTGTAACTGGAGACATGGGGCTTATGTAATTTGTGGATCTTCAAACTTCTGATATTCTAGCACTCGCCTGATGTCTGAAGAAGGTTAGCAGTATTACGGGTGTTTCATTGACTGAATGACGAACAGTATAGACCCGGATCAGACTACGCGGATGCGCAGGCTGATATGGGGCTACACTGGTCACTTAACCCGTAAGCCTTGAGTCACAGCGGCCACAAATGACAGACCTATAGAGCAACTAATACATGTATTATGTGTACTAACTAGTAATAAATATTGCACGGCCTACTATATTTGAGCATATGCAGGAGACAATTTGCCTTATCAATCGGCCAAAAACAGATTTAAACAATTAGGAAATTTGTACTGATTTTTTTACTGCCAGAAATGAACATAACATACGGTTTATTCAACCCGGTAAGCTGAATATCGGAAAATATTTCAAAATCTTTCCGCTAAACGAACGAGTGAATGTTTTTGATATAAGGTGAACAAATCAGAGCATGTGAAATTTATTTTAGCAAACTTTTAACATTAATGGAGTTGTTAGTCACAATCAGGTTTAACAGAAGTTCCATAATGAAGTCAATCCCCGAGCTGGACTCAAACTATATACATAGTCAATAAAATTAGAAGTACATACAGGCAGCTATCAACCAATACGGACATTAGAACATTTGTGATCAGCGCAGATCCTGATCATCCTGCACATGATGACCACCGCGCAATGGTTTAGTCTGTTCACTACAATGATGACAAATGTTGTTCGTCATCACCAGTTTCTCCCATATTTGCATTTATTACACATTTGAATTGTTGACTATCCTGTATCCTCGATGCTCATTACTTGGCCTTACTTGAAACGTTTATTTTATATACAGGGTTACAGATTTATTTTTCACTTATACTATTTTATTTACTACAGTGGAACCTCACTATACCAGACACCCTGCGAGATCCGCAGGGTGTCTGGTTTAGTGAGGTTCCACTGTATTTGTTTGTTTGTTTGTTGGGGTTTAACGACCTATCAACAGCTAAGGTTATTTAAGGCCGGGTGAATGGGTTTAGTACTAAATCCCATATATTACCTGTACGAGTACATGTACATGTTCAAGTACATGTACAAATGGGGGGAAAATACCAAAATCAGAACTGAATATTTACAATAAAAAAACTATATATTCAGCCCTGAAATCAGAATAATCCTGATCTGATGCCAGGTCCTCGCCACACCAGAATCACTTGGCCCCCTCCGAAAAGCAGTAGGAGCAGTAATAATGATACTCCTTTCATAATGGGCAATAACCCAATTCAACTCCCAGGTAACAAAAAGAACCAAAGATAAAAACGTACCTGAGGGCCAAACCTACGGGGCGCCATGCAGGACAGGTTAATTATGTGTACAAAATTGAGTTTTGTAACACTAAAAATCACAAAATTCAATTATGTGTCACAAAATTCAATTCTGTGTCACAAAATTCAATTCTGTGTCACAAAATTCAATTCTGTCAATTCTGTGTCACAAAATTCAATTTTGTAAGACAGAATTGAGTTTTGTGAAGAAAATTCAGTTTTGTGGGACAGAATTCATTTTTGTCCACAAAAATTAGTTTGCGTAGGATAGTCTATGTCATCTCTACGTTGATTGGTTGAGATCGGTCTTAGTCCATTTTACTAGATGGTGGAGTACACTTGCAGGTTTAAATATTTCAATGCGAAAATATAACCCAATATATCAATATTATACTTCTTTATGGACAGTTATTTTGGTTATATTATGATTACAAATGAGTGGTCACACCATATAAGCATATATACTTTGAAGGAGAAATAAGAAAAATATTCAGAATTTTCCCTCAATTATGTAAACAGGGTCAAACATAAAGTAGCCGGGACATAGCTAGACCTGAGAGCATGCCCATATATAGAGAATACCAGGCTAGTGTATTTGGATATCAAGTTTATCAGGCAAGGCTAGGAAACGCGTAGGAATTCCGAGGCTTGCCGAGGAATTCCTACCGTTTCCAAGCGGAGCCTGATAAACTTGATATTAAAAAATACACTAGCCTGGTATTCTATTTATCAGGTAACGTTTTATGCTTGAAAATGACATTAGATGACGTCGTATTCTAACAGTAAGATCTAAACCTTGTGAAACAAATGGTATTGGATCTGTGTCTACTAGTTGCGAAGTTACGTGTTTTCGCAACTATGTGTCTACTATGCATTATTTACAGTATACACCATCTTAGTATCCATGGTATCTACACAAATACTACAAATGGTTTCTTCAAATGGCCCAATACACACATTCTGTTTATAAACACAGACAGCAGTCAGAACACAGGCCACAGAGCGTGTATTATTGATTTAACTGGGACAGATGTACCTTGCGATACACAATACATGACGTCAGTACTCGCGGGAGATCTACATGTACATGAATTATGTGTACAATTATAACGCAAATGAGTTTAAATACGAATGAGTTTGTCAACGTTTGACTGTTTGGAGATAGTTGAAGCAAAATGGCAGAATGAGAAATGAATCATCGCATAATGAGAAATGAATCATCGACATTGAATGTGTAGATCGGCGACCGTGACCCATTTCTCCAGTGCAGTTTCTGACCAATGGTAGTCCTTCTTACATGCGTGTGCAGAATTGACAGAATTGAATTTTGTGACACAGAATTGAATTCTGTGGCACAGAATTGAATTTTGTGACACAGAATGTGAATTTTGTGACACAGAATTGAATTCTGTGGCACAGAAGTGAATTTTGTGACACAGAATTGAATTTTGTGGCACAAAAATGAATTTTGTTGACAAAATTGAGCCATGTCCCACTTGGCGCCCCGTAAAACCAGGCAAATTGTGATTCCAATAAGGAGGAACCACACCGTTAATTTACACAATCGAGTTCAACCGACCAGCCACCCACGAATTTGATTGAGGTTCCACTGTAATTCAGGCAAATATGCAGTCCACTATACACATGAAGGATTGGAATTCATGAACATACATTATAAATTCAACTAAATTACAGCAAAACCCATCATCACAGAAGTTTCAATCCAGAGTATCCAGTTTGGAGAAACTTTACTGAGCATAGATTACATATTTACCTGATTTGCGCTTCAATATCCATTAACAGCAAAGTCCCCATCATCACAGACGTTTTTGAGTATCCAGTTTGGAGAAATCTTACTAAGCATAGATTACATATTTACCTGATTTGCACTTTATTATCCATTAACATGGCGGAACCTTTTAGGAATTAACCAATTAGGAATTAATGAGTTAGGAATAAATCAATTAGCCAATTAGGAAATAATCAATTAGGAATTAACCAATTAGGAACTAACCAATTAGGAATTAACCAATTTGCACATTTCCTTCCTAATGAGAAACCAAGCGTGGAGCATTGGGCATGATAGTCAAAAATATGGCAAGATTAATAGTCGTAATAATGGAATTGTAAATGCCCCAATAACATTCTACACAGTTACTATGCAATAATGAAAGTACTTGTATAAGACCCATCAGCCGCAAAAATGTACCTGACTATGTGACAAGTGTAGCTAGAAATTAGCGAGTACTTCTGTGTGCAGGCCCTGCAGGGTGCACACTGTTTGGCAGTTTGCCATACCTAATACAGTGGAACCTCTCTAAACCAGGGAGTTCCACAGGGTGTCTGGTTTAGAGAGGTTTCACTGTAACTCAGGTACATGGACATAACAGCACAAGTTTGTATGTGTTGTAATCATGCACATACATTATCATTACAGCATAATACAACACAATTAAACAAAGGTCCAACTGGTGGCTGGTTTAGACAGGATCTACTCTACTTGATTGAAACCCTCAGTATGATGACATGCGATACACCTTGTGATTTTGTACCTAAGAACATGTGCGACTTTTTCTGGAAACCATTTATAGAAATTGTGATATTTGTCACATTTCGACGTAATTTACAGACAATATAACAGCTTCTTTGTAATATATAGTTCATGAAAACTCGCACATGTTCTTAGGTACAAAATCACATGGAGTGTCACATATGTGAGTAAGCAAGCAGATGAGAAGCTACACTTGTCAAAAACCAGTACGTCTCATCTTGTCATGGCTAATGTGTTGGGTTTGTATTTTGTTAGGTTAACTAATTGTCTCTGACTTCAGCAAGACCTGTGTCAACGTAGCAAGCACATAACATAAACACATAAATATGCATTATCAACAATATAGCATTTTGCTTCATAACGGGCTAATTATAGTATCATAACAGGTTGGTAAGTGTACCATGTGGTAAGCGTGTATAGTTATAAATATAATATTAACAAATAAATAATGCACGGTTATATGGTAAAATAACAAGAGGGCCATCATGGCCCTAATTCGCTCACCTGACTCCATGAAAATGTGACATTGAGTTCATATGTGTTTAAAAAAAAAAGTGCTATTTTTAGAGGGCTGTCATCTTGGATTAAGCGATGACTCTCAATTTACCAAATCTGAAAATGCTTCACCCAAGGTTCACCCAACTTACATCGGCCATGTGGTTCCTGAGAAAAAGATGTTCAAACTCTCGAATAAATGGACCTTTTGGCGGCCATCATGGATGACACTAATCATCCGATTCCGACAAATATTGCACCAGAGCAATCGCCTCATCGATACCTTCAATTTGATATATGACAGGAGCATATTCGGTCAAAAATAAAATTTGACCCCAATTTGACCCCGGGGTCACCAGTTTAACACCTTTAACAGCATTGTACATCGATCATTCCTACCAAGTTTCGTCGAAATCCGGCAGGCGGTTCATGATAAGAAGATTTTTTAAGAATTTGTGCTATATTTAGACGGTAGCCATCTTGGATTAGCGACGACCTCCTTTTTAAGAAATCTGAAAAGGCTTCACCCATGGACCATAATTGTGAAGTTTGGCCACCATGGGCCAAGCGGTTCGTGTGAAGAAGAATTTTGAAATCTCAAATAAAATAACTATATATTGACCTTTCGGCGGCCATCTTGGATGACATGACCATCCAATGTTGACACAAAATGTACCAGAGCGATCGCCTCTTTGATACCTTCGATTTGATATAGACATGACAATATTCGGTCAAAAATAAAATTGACCAAAATTTGACCCCACGGGCCACGCCCATTTTTGACCCCGGGGTCACCATTTTAACAACTTTCAAAGAGCATTGTACATCGATCATTCCTGCCACGTTTTGTCTAAATCCGGACAGCGGTTCATGAGAAGAAGACTTTATAAGAATTTATGCTATTTTTAGACGGCGGCCATTGTGGATTATCGATGACCTCCATTTTAACAAATCTGAAAAGGCTTCACACATGGACCATAACTTTTAAGTTTGGCTACCATGGGCCAAGCGGTTCATGTTAAGAATAATTTTGAAATCTCTAATAAAAGAACGACCTTTTTACATTTCAGCGGCCATCTTGGATGAAATAACCATCAGATTTCGACAAAAAATGCACCAGAGTAATCGCCTCGTTGATATCTTCAAATTGGTATATGACATGACCATATTCGGTAAAAAATACAATTTGACCCCAATTTGACCCCACGTGCCACGCCCATTTTTGAGCTCTGGGTTACCATTTTAACATCTTTGAAAGAGCATTGTACATTGATTATTCCTACCAAGTTTTGTCGAAATCCGGTTGGCGGTTCTTGAGAATAATATTTTTGAAGAATTTGTGTTATTTTTAGACGGCGGCCATCTTGGATTACGTAATGACTTAATTTTAACAATTTTGTAATCCCCCTACCTATGGACCATGACCATGAAGTTTGGTGACTATATGCCCAATGGTTACCGAGGAGAAGACATTTTAAAATGTTCACGGGCGGACGACGACGGACGCCGGACGCCGGACGACGGACGACGGACACATTGCGGTAACAATAGCTCACATGAGCTTACCTCAGGGGAGCTAACAATATATGTATTATCAGGCAGTGCAAATGCCATGCTCTGTGCATGAATTATATAAGGTTACCATCCATAGTAAACCACTCACACAATAGGCAAAACACAAACAAAAACCATCTCGCTGCCAATATCATAATTTATTTGTTGGTAATATTCTAACTATGCATATTATCTGACAACAGCTGGTATTATGCATAGTACATGAGTATAATGAACTATACATATACATACTCACTCACCACCATAACCATACATATATACATGCATACTAGTAGCACATGCACATAAAACATATATACATGTTGAAATTAAATTGTGTTATATATATATATATATATATATATATGTTGTTGTGCATGTGTCTACTAGTATGCATGTATGATGTATAGATATATATATAGAAATTAAATTGATGTATATATTTGTATATATATTTGTAGTATATTTTATATATTTGTGTGTTTATATATATATATATATATATATATATATTGTTATTCTTTTTTTTTTTATTGTAGTTTTTTATTTCCAGATATAATCATGTCTGGAAATAAAAACTTCAAGCATGCATATATATATATATATATATATATATATATATATATATATATATATATATATATATATATATATATATATATATATAAATATATATATTATATTTTAAATTAATTTATTATATTTTTTTTTTGTTTTAGTTTTTATTTCCAGTTAAAATGATGTCTGGATATATATATATAAACATACAATACAATTACTATTGTCATGTACTTTGACCTGTATCCATGTGAATTGACATGCATAGATAACTTAATATATTTGAGAATGTTAATGGTTATACGGATTTTAGGAGTAGAGTTGAGGCTAGAGGGAACATAGAAAAGGAGAGAGAGGTGGAAGGAGTTTATAGATTTGGATCGAGCAATGTCGTAATATGCATTAGTATGTCTTCTACTTCGGGTCTCTATGAAACAAGAGCATTATATTTACATAATGTATTGTTATTCTAGTTGTATTCCGTCCCACTTTCGTTCATGTTCAGCAGCTTTATTTTTATTTATAGCTATTGCTCTCTCAATATCTTTGGTTTTTTTAATAGCTTTTAAAACCAGAAAAGTTTGGTTCTGTATTCCTTAATTTACAAGAATTATAAAATATTTTCCAAGTATAATGCACAGGTTTAAGAATATATGTTTCTGTTCATACTGTCCAAAACTTATTAAATGCCAATCTAGGTTACATGTAACATTACGATTCTTTAAAAAGGAATCCACTTGTGACCAGAAATGCTGACTTTTATTGCATTCCCAGAATACATATTTATTTGTTTCCTGGGCCATGGTACAGAAGTCACACAAATTAGAATTTAGTATGTTTCATTTTTACAAGTAATCATTTGTTGCTACAATTTTCATTAGCAATTTGTGTTGAAAATTTCTTAGTTTAGAACTTATTGTTCGTTTGAAAATAATTTGTGTTTACCACCTTCCCGTTAATATATGTATCGACGAATTCTTCATTCCATTTTGTTCTTGCTTTATAAACAACATTTGTTTGACGATTAAGAAGCATAGTATATAGCATTTCGTTACATTATTTTGTAGATTTAATTATTTCTATTAGTGGTGTGTTTGTGCTTATTGCATTTATTCCTTTGTTTTTTAGCTGTCTCTTCCAGTCTGTATTTATGTTTGCTACAATCTTGTAATATTTAAAATATTCTATATACTTAATTCCACGTTCATACCACTCTTTATAGAAAAACATTCGACCATTTCCTTTTAGTTTCGAATTATTCCATATTATTTGTTTTGATATATTCTCTGGAATGTCCATACAATTAAGTTTACCCCATGATTCAAGGATTTCTGTCAACAATATTTGTTTTGTAATTTGTTTTGCATCAGTCACATTAAAATTTCCTTCAAAAACATGAACATCACCAAAACGTTTCATGAAATTTAAATATAATATTTTCCATTGTCCATGTGCTTTTGAATTAGTAAGACGTTTTACCCATGTAGCCTTTAATGCATCAATAAAGGACTCCAAATCAATCATTTTTAGTCCACCCTTTTCATTACTTTGAACAATAATGTTCCGACTAATTTTGTCTGGTTTAGAATCCCATACAAAATCAAACATGATATTAATTATTTCCTTTATGGTTTCCTTTCTCGGTTTATCTAGGATAGTTAAGGGGAAGACCAGTTTAGGAAATGCAAAACTCTTAATAACTGTTATCTTTCCTAAAGTAGTAAGCTTTCTATGTTTCCATACTTCCAGACATTGTTGAAATTCCTTTATTTTTGGGATTAGATTTATATCGTGGACTCTGTTTTTATCGTTAGAGAAATATATACCTAATGTTTTAGCCCTGTCTGCTGTCCAAGAAAACTGTTTTTCATCACAGTATGTAGTAGTAGAATATTTAATGGAACCTGTTCTGAAAAGTATTGACTTTGAATAGTTTATGCGTAGACCCGAAATATTTCCGAAATTGTCTATTGTATTGATTAGTGCTTCTTTAGAGTCGTCCATGCAAAACATAGCGTCATCTGCGAACATTGTATATTTTATTTCCTCTTCAATACTAACTATTCCCTTTATCAAAGTATTTTTCCTGACACTGTAGGACAATAGTTCTATTGCTATAATGAATAAGTATGGGGATAATGGACAGCCTTGTCTGACTCCTCTTCCTAGACTACAAAACTCGGAAAGATTTCCATTATTTGTTACACAACTGGATATATTGCTATAAAATAATTCAATCCATTTCATAATATGGGGTCCAAAATTTAGGAATGTTAATACTTTTTGTATATATTCATGACTTATACTATCAAACGTCTTTTCAAAATCAGCAAACAACAAGAGACCAGGAATTTCGTTTTCATTTACGTGATCAATAGTTTCAAATAATAGCCTTATGTTTTTCCCTATATATCTACATTTAATGAAACCAGTTTGAGATGGATCTATTAAATTAATTTAATACGTTTTTATTCAATTTGCAATTGCCTTGGCCGCAATTTTATAGTCAACATTTAATAAACGTATCGGTCGCCAATTAGAGAGATTAGTTGTGTCTTTCCCTTTCTTTGGAACTAGGTTTATAATACATTGTTTTTGGAGAACGGTTAATTCGCCTTTTTCAAACCTGGACTTTTATTATTATTCATTTCCTTTAAAGCACTGAAACACTCTTCTTCTGATAATAACCCCTCGCAAGATTCTCTTCATTATTGAGTTTATTACTATAATCGTCTGGGAAAAAGTCTATATTTGAATCCAGACAATCTTTTTTCGTGCACAGATTTTTATAATAACGTTTTTCTTCGACCAAGATTTCTTCTTTGTTACCGTATGTCTTTTCCATTTACATTTAATTGTGAAATAATTTTCCTTTCAAATTTTCTTTTTTCCAAATCTGGAAAAAAAAGAGTATTTTTGTCTCCACCTTCCACCCAGTTTACTTTTGATCAAAACATAATACTTTCTGCTCTTCTTTTATAAATTTCTTCCAGACGAGTTTTGCTATTATTTATTTCCTCGACCACTTCTGGTGTTTGTATGTTGATATTCATTATTTTTGCTATACTATCCTGTAACTTTTCTCATCTGTTTTATCTTTTTTATTGCGTTTGGCTGTATATTTTATTGTTTCATTTCTAATGTTTCCCTTGACTAATTCCCATAAGACATTTGGATTCGATTCCTGATTTATATTGATAATTTCCGCTATACTATCTTTAATAAGAGTTTTGTAATTATTTAGTTTAAAGTATCCTGGTCCTCTAATCTGGTTATTAATATTTATCTTCAATTGTACTAATGAATGATCTGTTTTAATGCTGCTTTTTATTTCACATTTAGAAACATTATTTGATATGTTATCTGATATAAAAAAATAATCTAGTCTACATAAAATCGGTGGTCTTGAATTGGAATGCCATGCAAATCTGTTTTGTGCTCCATGTTTTGTCCTCCATATATCAGCCATATTATAGTTTTCCATAATATTAATTATCATTTCTCTATTATTTTTGTTTGTATTTTGCAGCCCACCCCTTTTGTCATGGTCTAATTTAGTACAGCATTGAAATCCCCTCCCAAAATGATTCTCGAATTGTCCTTAGTCGAAATAAAATCATGCAGTTGTTTAACAAACTTTTTGTCTTCTACATTTGGGACGTAAATATTTATTAACATTATATCTTTACTATTTATTTCTATCTGTAATGCCTGAATTCTACCTGGAATCAGATCTATATACATGTAGTTTATTATTGTATATGTTAATTTTGAATTTAAAAGTATACATGTTCCTTCACTGTTGCTGCGATTTCCGATAACAAATGCCTGAGCCCCCCAATCTGATTCCCATTCTTTAGCCGTATTTATAGTAGAATGTGTTTCTTGTAATAAACAGGGCCCGGTTGTTCAAAACATCCGTTAGCTTAACGGACTGTTAAATCCTTAACTGAATGGTTAAAATCTCTGTTTTAACAGAGATTTTAACCATTCAGTTAAGGATTTAACAGTCCGTTAAGGATTGAACAGTCCGTTAAGCTAACTGGTGTTTTGAACAACCGGGCCCTGATGTCAAAGTCATTATCTCTTAGCCACTGGTACATTTGTATTCTTTTTAACTTTGCTCCAAGTCCTTTGACGTTCAATGTGCATATATTAGTGTCCATATGTGTAGCATTATAATGTTCTCATGACTTGGTCGAACAGCAGCATATTGCTCGATAGAAGAGAGTAGAAGCGCGTAGCAAAAGAAGGTAAATAAGATAGACTAAGGACGTAGTATACAAGAGTTGTCATAAATACCCTCATTGTTGTTGTTGTTTCAATTTCACGTAAATTATTAATTCACAGGATTGGAATACAGGGTTATACAAGAGAAATCAAACATAATCACAAACGTGTTTTGTTATACTTATGTGGTGTTTCTAAAAATATATATATGAGTGTTCTATTTGTTGCAACTGGTTTATAAAATATTACTATCAGCAAATGTATATTATAGCCACAACATATTTAGCTATGATTATGTAGTAAACTATTTTTTTAATAATAATTTTTTTTTTATAACCGTGTAATCAAATATGGTTGTTATATTGGTTCATTGGCTTATGTATCCTTACATTCAGCAACATTATGTTACAGCTACAACATGTTTTGCAGAGCTTATGCAGTATCAAAGATATATTACCGTGTGACTCCATCATTCTCAGTGGAAGAAGGGGGCCAACACAATGATGGAGTTCACAGTGGAAAAAGGGCCAATCCAATGATGGAGGTCTCAGTTGAAAAAGGGGGCTAAGTCAGTGATTTAGTTTATCAGTGGAAGAAGGGGGCCAACACAATGACGGATGTCTCAGTGGAAGAAGGGAGTCAACTCAATTATGGAGTTTTTAGTGGAAAAAGGGGCTAAACAGTGATGGGAGTTCTCAGTGGAAGAAGGGACCAACTCAATGAAGGAGGTCTCAGTGGAAGAAAGGGGGCCAACTCAGTGATGGAATTATCAGTGGAAGAAGAGGGCCAGCTCAATGATGGGAGTTCTTATATGCAAGAAGGGACTAACTCATTGATTGAGTTCATATTGGAAGACAGGGCTAATTCAAAGATGGAGGTCTCAATGGAAGAAGAGGGCCTACTAAATGTTGGAGTTTACAGTGGAAAAAGGGGGCCAACACAATGATAGAGTTCTCAGTGGAAGAAGGGGGCCAACTCAATGATGGAGGTCTCAGTGAGAAAAGAAGGCACTTTAATGATGGAAGAAGGGTGCCAACTCAGTGATGGAGTTCTTAGTGGAAGACGTGGCTACTTTAGTAATGGAGTTCTCAGTGGAAGAAAGGGGCCAATTCAATGATGTAGTTCTCGGTGGAATAAGGGTGTCTAATCAGTGATGGAGGTCTCAGTGGAAGATAGGGACTAACTTAATGATGGAGGTATCAGTGGAAGATAGGGGCTAACTTAATGATGGAGGTTTCAGTGGGAAAAGGGGTCAACTCAACGATGGCATTCTCAGTGGAAGAAGGTGCCTGACTCAGTGATGGTGTTCTCAGTAGGTCAACTCAATGATGGAGTTCTCGGTGTAAAAAGGGGGCTAACCCAGTGATGGAGTTCCCAGTGGAATACAGGGCTAACACAGTGATGGAGTTCTCAGTGGAAGAGCGGGGCCAAATCAATGATGGAAGAGAGGTGTCAACTCAATGATGGAAGAGAGGGGTCAACTCAATGATGGAGCTTTCAGGCTAGGGACAGTTACATTATGTCATCTATGTTTCATCTTTTGAGTTCTTTAAGCACGTCAACCAGTAATCAACCAGACAAACACCTCAGTAAAATACACAATGTATATAGAGATCTGACAAAAAAATCCAAGTAAGGGTATATATTAAGACTGATTGAATGTTGTTAGGTAAATTTTGTAACGCTCATGTGTAGCATGTGTCAGTCACAATTATTATTATATCAATGTCCATCATAATCGCCACATGAGGTATTGACCATAATAATTTAAATTACATTTCTATTTGCAAAGCAAATAAACAATCATAAAGGTGAACCTGTAACGCAACCGTTCCAAATAGGTACAATAGGGTGTAGTATAGACAAATTAGTTAATATCTTATGTTTTAAAGTAGCATGTAAGCAAATACGGTAGTAAAATGGCATGTGAACAAATATATAGTGGTTAAAGATGGGCAAACGAGGTTATTATTTGAAAAGGTACATGGTTAGCAGGAGTTGCATGTTGTATTGTCAACATTTACGGTATGTAGTATTGGAAGTTAGCATAATGTAAATCAGGTTGGTTGGGTTGGAAATGGATTTGAATTCTGGAACAATCACGTTACTAATCTACATTCATCGATTATAATATATTGTATGTTACAATAATATAATGTCAAAATAATATTAACTTCACTTCTGTTGCTTCTGTGATCATGGTAAAGGTCAGAAATTCCTGTGTAAAGGAGTAACATTTCTCACATATCATAGTCAAATTTGTCATATCGTACAATATTACAATATATGGCAATATTATGTTGACAACAATAACATATATGTGTGTACGGTTTTGTCCTTGGGAGACAAAAATGGCGTGTTAAACGTTTTATACGTGCACGAATCCTCCACGCCACCGTACGAAATATTTAATTTATTATGCAGGTGTAGTGAATAAATTTAAATGTACCATGATCATACTTGAATCAGTTACAAATCAGCAGAAGTTATAAAATAAAATTAATTACATTGTAAATAAACCAAACAGGTGCAAACCTTTATGTTATCCATGGACAGATGAATAGAATAACAAAGGTGATGACAGTGTGATATGGTGACAACACCATGTTATATCATCATAATCATTAGCGGAACTATTAGGCCAATACTAGTTATTGAATAAGGTTAGGAGATGAATTAAATACAATTGTTTAGCAATAAATAATAATAATAATAGGTCACATGTTTAGTAACACAATTAGTGAAAATTCTTAGGGGATGAATAGTATTAGGGTTAGGAATAATCAATAGTATGCGAACAATAGCATTATGTTTAGGTCAGCAGTACATTATTGAGTCATTGATCTAAATGATACTGTATAGTTAGAATGTTGTCAAATTTGTTGAGTAATAATAATAATGCTAGAGGGTGTATCTAGTAACATTAAGCTTCAGGGGATGAATAGCATTACGGTTAGGTCAGCAGTCACAATTAGGGATAAGCCTTAGGGAATGAATAGCATTAGGGTTAGGTCAGCAGTACAAATTAGGGGATATTGTAAAAAATTGCCGAGTAGTAATAATAATACTATGGGATGTGTCTAGTAACACAGGTAGGGATAATCCTTAGGGAATGAATAGCACTAAGGTTAGGTCAGTAGTCAAAATTAGGGATAAGTCTTAGAGGATGAATAGCATTATGGTTAGGTCAGCATTCAGAATTCGGGCAACTTGTCACAATTTGAGTAATAATAATAATAATCCTAGGGGATGTGTCTAGTAACACAGAGGGGTAAGCCTTAGGGGATGAATAGCACTAGGGTTAGAGCAGCATTAAAAATTAGGGGAACTTGTCAAGATTTGTTGAGTAATAATAATAATCCTAGGGGATATGTCTAGTAACACAGGTATGTATATGCCTTAGGGGATGAATAGCATTAGGGTTAGGTCAGCAGTCAACATTATGGGATGAACAGCATTAGTGCTAGGTCAATAGTCAGTATTGAGTAAATAATGTAAACCAAGTAGTATAGTTTGCACCCATTTAGTGTCTCTATCGTATATAAACACTAATATTATACCATGGCTAAAAATTAAGACACATATTATATCTTCAATCCATAATGCATAGCAATGCATACAATAGTCATAATAGCAATTTTACATTATCACTCCTATTGACGTTATATTAAAAGTAAGATTTAAAAAGAAAATTAAAATTAAATTTGAAATTTAAATTTTACAACTATAGTAATTTTCATAAAAAGGTTCATAAAAAGAGATTCAGATTAGTCCAGAAATGAGAGATGTGCTTTATAAAGCCTGCTTTTAAAAAAAATAACAATGTAGATACCGTTGGATCATCTGGATCTATGTTGTTAAACATTTCATTATACATCAGGAGGTGACATTGTAATTGGTTGAATAGTCAGTAATATATAATAATCAGTACTATATAATAATGATTATCTATATAACCCCAGGTGAAAGTCATGACATATGTCTAAAAGATATATATAGAGATGGCCAAAATAATATATACACAGTAAGTATATACAGTGAAATCGCGATGGTTCGAAATGCGATGGCTCGTTATGTCGGGCTCGCTCGAAATAGCATCGCGGTCCCGATAATTGTCCATATATGTTTAATTTAATTTACGTGCGATGGCTCAAAATACAACTTCTCGAATAATGCGATCGCTCGAAACATTGTTCAATTCCCGCGGACTCATTTCTCGCTATTTTGCTATACGATGACTCGAAAGTCATGTTGAAGTCATGTTGCGGTTATCCGGGAGCTACAACGAAAAACGCCTATTATTAATACCGCACTTCCTAGTTGGGCAGAGATGACTGGTCGTGACAAAAAGGATCTGTTCTACTGAATTTCCGATCAGTGCAGCATTAAATCGGCCTGCACATTCAGTTCAGGACCCGAAATGTTCGTCCTCGACAGCTATTCATGATGAATAATATAGTGAAATAGTAAACACATATCAAGTTGCAGGAGTCTGCAAGTTGATCAACGTTTACACTGGTTACAAATGAAGTAAAGCACTTTTTGTTGCGTCGCAACATTTTACGATTCATGACTGATACCCGATTGTTTATGGGCGCCGTATAACAACATCGTTTGAGATGGGCCCATACTACTGTTCGAGTGACGTCACAACCACCTGCGACATTAATTATGTGCGCCACTATTTATAGTAAATACTAGAGCTTTTCTTCTTTGATAATAATTGAAATAAAGACAGTTTTGAAAATACATTTAAATACAGTTTATTTAATTTCACATGATAACTTTAATCTGCGAATAAATACTATTATCATCTAAAACATGGATACACTCTATTATGCTTCGTTATTTCCTGAATCCGACGGGTACAGTAGTGGACAAATATACCAACATCGGAAGATGCGATGGCTCGAAAGATTTGATCACTCGAACAAAATATGCAGGCCCGTGGCATTTAGAGCCATCGCGATTTCAAACCAGTAAGCCTCATTTTGTCATGGCCAATGTCAATGTACAAGGGATGTTAATATTATATTTACAATACAATATACCGGTACCTATTTTAAAATCCAGTTACCAAAATGGCAAAATACAAAGCAAGTACAAGTACCAGCCATTTCACAGTCGCCGAGTCCAAGAATACCGGTATACAGTTTACATTACCAGCAATAACATCAGAATATCTGGCAATTTGTCAAAAGCCACTAATTTGCATTGTTCAAAATGGATAGAAAATTCCAAACATATTAAAATTTAAAATAATCACATTTTCCTCACATGGTATTTACAATTTAAAACATAATACACCAAGTTACAGTTTGCCATATATGGTCATTGTTGTTGTTGTAGATTTTGCGCCGCACGAGTGTTACGTGTAAACAAACCGCTGTCCCATTGACTGCCAGCCAAAATATGCTATTTTCATTTTGCTCCCTAATCTATATTGCATTTTTTAAATCAAACTTACATTCATCTTTTGAAATCGACCTTCAGTTAGCTTTCGTAAGTATAATTACACAGATCGCAGTGTACACGCAATATTTTCAGCTAACTGAACGAGGATGAGTATACGCGCACAGGCATTCGGCGGGTTTCGGCTTTCATCGGTATAATTCTATATAATATATGCGTAGCCTTCATTATGTGGGTGGGGTATCGACCTACGAACATTTCTGCTGCCACAGTCGTCAGGACATAAACATAATATGTGTATATCAACTTGATAACTATTTTTGGGGGTATTTTTTTATACAGGATCTAACACAAGTGATGTTTGTTCATGGTATCTATTTTTAAGAGTTTAATTACTAATATCATAGAAACGAGGCTAAGCCGATTTCTTTATGAAATCAGTAAATTATATTATAAATATCATATTAAATCTAAGCCATCACTCACTATACCACCTGCATATAAAGCATGTTGAGGGGTAGATCATTTTTGGATTTTTATCATCAATGCTGTGTTCGTTCTATATATATTGTTCATGCCCAAGATCAAGGCCAAACCAGTTGGAAATTATTTGTTGGTCAGACAAAGATTGAGAGTGTACCAGTATATGTCTCAAGTCAGACCAAGCAGCAACCAGGGATATTTGTGAGCCCATGCTCATTTGCTATAGTTTTAAGGTTTCTAGTGTTGATACAAGCGTGGTATTTAATATTTTCATAAAATTTGTCATGGTTTTACATTACTAAACACTGATGCATAAAAGGAAACTAACCCTGCTACATATGTTGATATATGCCATGACTGTCTCAAGCCCGGAAACAGGGGAGAGGTTTACAGTATAAATGTATTGCAGTACACGCCCTCATCCACCAACTATTTTCCACAAGAAAAATGAATAATTTCTGTTACTCGCAGGTGTCCTTGCATGGATGGAGGAGTCAGATTCTTCTTCACTGGGGTGGGATGAAGACCTGGGGTAGAATGCAGGGAAATACTACAATGTGTGTGACTAAGAAGTTTTTAAGCGCAAAACTTAAATCAACAACACAATTTGCATTAGCAACCAATTTTGAGAATACTTTGGTGAATTTATTCAGGTTCAGTGACCCCAATGTACATGTAGTCCGCCGCCACATTCATGTGTTGAGTAAACGTATCAAAAATATGCATAAACTCATTTTTATCGTACAAAGTTTACTCAAACTGGCATATTTATTTCTTCCATAAAGATGACAGTATATCCACACTTGTATGCATTTAGTTGCAGGAAGTAATACTCTTGTACTGTTCATACCCAGAGTTACTGTGCCCTCTATAGGGTTCCCTTGCCGAGTAGCGAATCACCTCTGCTGATGATTCACAAGTTAGCTGTTAAAAGTAAAACAAACTTGTAGTTCTGAAATACAGTTTTGTGCGACGAGAAAAATAAATATTGCCTTTCAAATGCCTTTCCAATACAATCTAAATTTGTAAATTTATAACAGCTAGCTATAGTTTAGAGCTATTGAAATATGTTAATTTCATAATACTGGCATTCATTTATGTGAAATAAGTATAGACAAGAGTTGTCAAAAGACAACGAAGCTCGCCAGTTGGCAGCCTTCACTCAAACTTGGCACAGTTGTATAAAAAACATGAATATTATTATTATATAACTTGACCTTGGGTTAAGGGGTGTGCGGTGGACCTTGACATTGAGGTCAGTGGTGGAAGGTGGGTCGTGGATTTGCTATAGCATGATATAGCATATTAAGATGAATGCATGTATGAAATATCAATGCGCTCCCTGAAAACAGAAGTAAAACAAAATTTAACCCAACGTTAAGTTTATGAACGCACTAAGTTGGTGATTTTCTACAGCATGATAGCTATTCATATGAGGCATGCATGTATGAATGTGCTAAGTTTGTGACCTTAACCTTGGGGAAAGGGGTGTGGGGGTCATTTATTTGTTGTAGCACAATATAGAGGATCATCAGATGAATGCATGTATGAAATATCAAGGCGTTCCTTGTAAAGAAACAGAAGTTATACAAAGACATTTACTCCAACGTTAAGTTTATGATGTTGATCTTGGGGAAAGGGGTGGGTCATGGATTTGCTGTAGCACAATAGAGGATCATCAGATGAATGCATGTATGAAATATCAAAGCGTTCAAAATTTAAAGAAACAGAAGTTACACAACATTTACCCCAACGTTAAGTTTATGAACAGGCTAAGTTTGTGACCGTGACCTTGACCTTGGAGTAAGGCTTGGGCGGTGGGTTGTGCATTTGCTACAACATGATAGAGGGTCATCTGAGGAATGCATGTATGCAATATCAAGGTGTTCCATCAAAGGAAACATATGCTATCAGACATTTACCCAAACGTTAAGTTTATGAATGTGCTAAGTTTGTGACCTTGACCCTGGGGTAAGGGGTTTGCGGTGGGTCATGGATTTGCTATAGCACGATAAAGTATCATCAAATGAATGCGTGTATGAATATCAAGGCGGTCCATGAAAGGAAACAGATGTTATAAAACATTTACCCCAACGTTAAGTTTGTGGATGTGCTAATGTTGTGACCGTGACCTTGCGGAAAGTGGTGGGGCTGGGTCATGGATTTGCTATAGCACGACATAGTATCATCAGATGAATGCATGTATGAAATATCAAGGCGTTCCCTGTAAAGAAACAGAAGTTATAAAAAGACATTTACTCCAACGTCAAGTTTATGATGTTGATCTTGGGGAAAGGGGTGGGGGTGTTTCATGGATTTGCTGTAGTACAATAGAGAATGTATGTATGAAAAATCAAAGCGTTCCCTGTAAAGAAACAGAAGTTAAACAACAGTTACCCCAATGTTAAGTGTATGAACATGCTAAGTTTGTGACATTGACCTTGGGATAAGGGGTGGCGGGTGGGTCATGGATTTGCTATAGCACGATAGAGTATCATCAGATGAATGCCTGTATTAAATATGAAGGCGTTCCTGTAAATAAACAGAAGTTACACAACAGTTACCCCAACGTTAAGTTTATGAATATGCTAAGTTTGTGACATTGACCTTGGGGTAAGGGTTGGGTGGTGGGTCATGCATTTGCTTGGGTGGTGGGTCATGCATTTGCTACAGCATGATATAGGATCATCTGAGGAATGCATGTATGAAATAGCAAGGCGTTCCATGAAAGGAAACAGATGTTATAAGACATTTACTCCAACGTTAAGTTTATGATTGTGCTAAGTTTGTGACCTTGACCTTGGGGTAAGGGTTGGGTGGTGGGTCATGGATTTGCTACATCATGATAGAGGGTCATCTGACGGATGCATGTATGAAATAACAAGGTGTTCCATGAAAGGAAACAGAAGTTATAAGACATTTACCCCAACGTTAAGTTTGTGGACGCCGACGAGACGCCGACGACGCCGGGGGTATGCCATAAGCTCTTCTGCACTTCGCGCAGGCGAGCTAAAAATGTATCAACAGATAAAGTGTGAATAAGATGTGAATCGCTATTCTACAGAACACATTGGTACGTGTGAAATCCCCACCTGAGGAATTTAATACCATATTGTATGTCAAATTCTGTCTTAGGACTAAGCCAGGTGTTTACCAATGGTTTTTAAGTAAGTAAGTAAGTAAGTAAGTAAGTAAGTAAGTAAGTAAGTAAGTAAGTAAGTAAGTAAGTAAGTAAGTGTAAGTAAGTAAGTAAGTAAGTAAGTAAGTAAGTAAGTAAGTAAGTAAAAGTAAGTAAGTAAGTAAGTAAGTAAGTAAGTAAGTAAGTAAGTAAGTAAGTAAGTAAGTAAGTAAGTAAGTAAGTAAGTAAGTAAGTAAGTAAGTAAGTAAGTAAGTAAGTAAGTAAGTAAGTAAGTAAGTAAGTAAGTAAATTCTTTATTTAAAGAGGGTAACCAAGTTGGCGTGCACCAATCTTCCCTAGGGCCCTCTCAAACACAAAAACATATTTACAGTGAACAGGTTATGGCATGTATAAAACAAATGATGCAACCCAACTGCCACTAGCTACATGTAGCTGGCAAACGTTGGGTTGCTCGCAATACGCAATTTTAATATGATAATTTATGACAAAACCGCGCTTATTGTCTCAGACACGAGCACATTGCAGATACTGACCGACCCGAAACTCATGATCAAATACTAATATACCTACAGAGTCCGTTCGGTGTAGACATTAGTGATTGAATGTTAGTGACTGGATAACGAACAATAATGACCCAGATCAGACTGTGCTTATGCGAACGACGGTCAGGGTCAACATCAATTCGTCGAGACAATAATACCGTTTTTGCCATATCAAATCGTAATATCCCTAAATACCGGAGACTCGTCTGTCGACACTAGCTATAAACCGGGAATGTCTAAACGAAGGATATCACAATATAATTAGCCTATTATTTCGGTAACTCGTCATATAATAACCATACACATTGGGATATAATTTCTTTCCGGCAATCTCCATATTTCATTGAGATTTCCCAAAACAAACGACATCACAATAAATAGGGTTATTACGGCTGTTTTGCATGTAATTTATGGACTGTATTTTTATGATACTGGTGGTGGTGGTGGATCCATTTAATGACATCTACTGCCATTTCATCCATGACGAACATCGAGCTGTGAATACATTTATGCTGCTCGCATTTCGAATGTTTAATGGAATGCTGTTCCATATAATTTGCACCAAGAGGTAAGGAAGACTACCTTTAAATAATTTATGTTTTAGGTCCTAGGAACATGCAGGGCCTCGTTTGTCACAGATCGTAGTGTTATGTTAGTGTTCTCCAGTCGTGTTGATTGCATAATAAACATTTCACTTAAATATGCGGGAACTAATCCATTGAGGGTTTTGTACATTATTTTAGCTTTCTGCAAAAATACAGTTTCATCAAAACTTAAATTTTTTAGTCTTGTCATTGCTGTAACTAAATCGGAATACTCGGTACCAAGAATAATTTTGCATGCACGCCTTTGCAATTTTATAATTTTTGCTCGATTTTGATTTGATGAATTAGACCAGATAATACAACAGTAGTCGAAATGAGGCTGTATATAAGCTTTGTAAAAGAGCAATCTATGCTCTACAGAGAGGAAATAGCTAATTTTTGATAGCCACCAAAGATAAGAAGATACTTTGTTAGAAACAAAGTTTTAGTCCAAGGATTTTATCGCCAGTAAGTGACTTCCAAATTTATTTTATTATATGTCAAGTGAATTTAATTTTTGTCAAGTATTATTCTTCTCTGCCTGGTTGAAATAAGCATCACTTTTGTTTTGCTAGTATTTAAAAGCATACCATTTGTTTCGCACCACAGTTTCAGTTGATTTAATGCTATTTGCAAATTAGATTCTACCTCATTAATGTTACTCTGGATATCATAAATGGTTGTGTCATCAGCATATAAATCGGTTCCTGTAGCAGACTCGGACAGCATAGCAGGCAAATCATTAATAAATAATAGAAATAATGTCGGACCTAGTATAGATCCCTGGGGCACGCCGCATGTAATAAACATATCTTCTGAGTTTGCACCATTAACTGAAGTTACCTGTTTTCTTTGCTTCAAGTATGAATTAAACCACATTAATGTTTGATCACTAAATCGGTAGCAGTGAAGCTTTTGCAAGAGGATATCATGCTCTAACATATCGAATGCCTTCCGAAAATCAACCATTACACACCCAGCTTATTTTCCGTCATTTAATGCATTTAGCCATTTTCCTATCATTAATATTAGAGCCGATTCTGTTGAGTGGTTGCGCCAAAAACCACTTTGCGATTTATGTAATAAATTGTAGTTATTTAAAAAATCTGTCATATGTGTATTTACAAATTTTTCAATTAATTTGGATAATGTTATTGGATATAATGTTTACTTTTGCTTTACTTATTTATACTTCTTCATCCTGTTAGGCGGTTAAATCAGTAAGTTGGACATACTTGATTCTGAAGTCATTTGTAGCTTTGTTTATTCAAAATGGTCGTCTCATTTAGGCTATTTTAATATACATTTGTATTGTGGTACTGGTAATTGAACGTTTCTTTTCATTTACTTTTAAATTTATTTATAGGAGTTAGGACAAATTTGCATGTGTTCAGGCTAGTAGTTCGCTGATACATGTGGTGATGATCGAATTAGGTTACACTCGTTGTAAAATCAGAATTTTAAAATAATTGTTCTGTTTGTTTGAAATATATTGTATTGTATTAAGTCTTACGTTATCATATACATGTACGTTGTAAATTGCACTATAATGCCATATATGTATACACTATGTATTACGATTGGTGCATATTCTATAGTTCGGCATTGTGCGCAATACAGTTAGATATTGAACTGTTCTATGCTGGTGTGTGGCTAGGTACCGTGGTATTTCAATCACTTTAGACTGAATTATAACTAAGATAGAACATGCCATTAAACAATTAATGTAAAATACAACAATTATCAAACAGTATTTATTACAGTTTCTGTTTCCGTGACTATCCATACATCCACGAGTGGATATACCCATATACATACCTTTAAATTACACTGACATTTTTAATAATTGTCCCATATAACCATAAGTCTGTATACTGCAGATCAGCCGTTCTATATATTTCATCAAAACTTTCCGCATGACTGCATGTTTAATGATCGCTGATAAATGGAAATACATTCTCAATTAAGATATATTCTCATCGACAAAAGTTCCGTCCTCTGCATTTCACTGAAATCAATATTGACAGTGTCTATGCGTGCCACATATATAAAACATATGTTTTAACGAATGCTCATGATTTAGAGGTCTCGGATCAGGTATGTGTCAATATTTATCTTTACAAATGTCGCTTCCAGGTTAGCTCAAACCCAGTTAGTTGAAAATCCAGTCACGGGAATTGCGGCTTTGCACAGAAAAATGATTGTTTTGTTGATTCGTGTACATTAGTTATCCATGAATATCAATTTCGTCATATAAGTCATGTGGGTACAATTATATGCTCTATATATTTAACATAGCACTACCCAAATACGTGCATGTGAAAATAAGTGTCTCTGTTTGGTCTCTTACGATCTTATTTATATGTTCGTGTGTATATACACGGACGATGGAACGTTCTGATATAGTTCTATATTAGCATAGAATAATCAACCATGTTCATTTGAAAGAATGTAACATATTAATGCATGTAAACTATTATATATTATATTACACATATAGTTGTGATATTATAATACACAGCTATGACACTTATACACATACCATGTAAGGACATTATATGACTACAGCATATACTATTACAGTGTATGGTATTCCCCAGAAACAGCACCCTTCATAACTGTGATACATATACATACATATGCATTAAAGATAGATTGCATTATGACCGCATACTACATTTTTCTAACTTTTATTCTTTCTATATATCAAACAATCTCATGAATGACCTCAACATATATATGCTCCATCATGAAATCACAACAAATTGATCTCAATCGCATTATAGTGTAATGTACTGTTATTATACAGGGTTCCCACTCTTTTGGGAAGACCAAATTCCATGACTTTTCCATGACTTTCAAGGACCTGTTTTCGAAATTCAAGGACACATATTTGCGTGGATGATGCTGATGAAACGGTGTTTTACGGCTTATTGACTCATAACTTGAGCCATTTCGAGCCTGGAATACACCTGTGTTGGGAGAGAAATAGTAATTCAGTTCTGAATTTACAAAATCCTGATTTGGTGCCAGGTGCCCTTACCACTCCAACTCGTTTGGCTCGAAATCACAAAATAGCACTGAACTTTCCTCAACAACACCTGTCCAATAATTGGACTGGAATCCAAATTCCATGACTTTCAATTACCTTTTCAGAAAAAGAGGCAAATTCCATGACTTTCCAGGTCTGGAATCCATTTTTCCAAATTCCACGACTTTTCAGGAATTTAAGGACCAGTGGGAACCTTGTATACATACATAAGTAACTCACAAATACTTAATCATTAAATCCTTCCTATTTACATAGTCCATGCCTACCTGTATTGAATTATTGATAGTATAGGTCATCCAAACGCGATTTTATTGTTAATAAACACAACATATGCCGTTTATGAACTGAGATATAATGACCTGGATGGCACCATGTATTGAATGCGTAGATATATAGAGTAATGTGAATATGGCTCACCAATACTGGTTATTAACTTATTCCTACATGTACTTACATATCCTAGTACATGGCTACCGGCATATGACTACCAACATGATACTTCATCCAAAAGTTATTTTATTTTGGGCAATAACAACATCATATGTCGTATATAAACTGAGATTCGATGACCATGATCACACCATTGACTCTACATGTATACGATATGTATATGTTATATAATTACCCAATTGTCAATTAATTTATTTTGTCTCTTGCTACACCGACAAACACACTCGCACTGTCCATATGTAGTGTTTCCAAGTTATTGGTATTCCATGTTCATGCTATTTTCGTCAATATTACGACTTTGTTATAATAATAATAAATGTGTCGATAAAGACTTTTCAAGTGTAAATGGTGGTATGTAACGTATGCAAACATAGTAAACACGCAGTGGACTTATACATAATACTTATATAGCTCAAGATGCAATGGCGTGGTTTTTTTTCACATCCAAAAAGCTAAGCATACTTCTTCGCTATGAAAAACACGCTGCTTTCATTGTGTGGGAAATTAATAATGGTACATGTACTTGTTACGTAGCCAGTCAAGTTCAGAATTCGTCAACTTTCCTTTGATATGTCAATCGCTGTGCCTACCCTTTCGTGTACCGCATTAATACATTGATTATCGTTGTTCATATATAGATAGTAGGTTTCGTTATAATGGAAAATGACACAATAGCCGCATGGAATGTACCGGTATCTAATGGTTTTGATGTATGCAAGAAGCCCATATCCAGACTGTTTGAAGCAGGGGTCTTTTTGAGGACTTGATTGGCCGGAGGCAGCTAGGGGTGTCCGGCACATAATACGAATACTTGCATCAATATTATAAAATGAAAATAATTCTTAGTTTAGTGCATGCAACAGTGTACATCAAGGCAGGAGAAGGGAGGTGGGGGAGGGCCGACCGCACCGACCCCCCGGTTTAAACGGACATGTTGCAATAATAAAATGCAACATTGATGCTCATGGTCAGTTTAAAAAATTAAAACGATGTTTTTTCCAAACGGTTTAATGTTTAATGGCTTTAAACAGACTATCAACAGCTCATTTCATCTGCATGGATGGGGGTGGGTAACTGAATATTTGCATATACTTTCCATCCAGCCCTGACATTATAGACCTTGAGCCAGCAATACCCCCTCCCCCCATGTGGGATTTTTGGTGAGTATGATTTTCGGATTCAGTAGTCTATTGTCTATCAATCCTGGTTGTCTGCGCTCAAAAAGCCGCTGGATGAACAAATGGCGGCCATTTTACAAGATGTCCGCCGAACAGTATTATATTGTTTTATTAAGGACTGTTAACTTTCAGTCTGATTAATATTAACCGGGTAAATTGCTATACTTAAGTCACACTTTGAATGTAAAATGATTTAGAATACATCTTACATTTAATAACATCCGTAAATGGCAATATATTTCAAAATGGCTGCCGAAATAGGCTGATTTACAATATTTTTCTGCGAGTCTTGTGCTGCTACGAACAAATACAGACATTCATAAAGTTGAAACACACATAAATTGCTTTCACTCACAAATAAATGGAAAATACAGGAGATAGCAATAACCTTCCACAATTGTCAGAAAAGTCAAAATGGCCGCCCAAATGTTCTTGTTTTGTTCTATTCTTTACTGTATGGAGTTGTTATAAACAGCATTTCAAGCACCTATTACATGTATACATACCAGTTTGAGGTACACAAATCAAATCATTTGATAACATATACATATCCAGGTATACAATGCTATAATATGTATTCAAAATGGCCGCCAAAATGATCAGATGTTCAATAATATTGATGATGAAGCTACAGTTTTCAGTAATTAAAGAACACTAACATTGTTATGTATAGAGTGTGATATTCTGCCTATTTTCAAAGACAAATATGGATGTATTTCAATCAGTTTGAGTCTTGAAGAACTGTTTCAAAGTGAGTCCAAAATGGATTGACTGTTGACAAGGAATAGTTGATAATATCCTTAGCCCAAGGAGGTCCCGCATCTTGCGTTGACACCAAACTCTGCTAGCCCATGACATATACTCGAATACATGTCTCTGGTTGTTATAGTAATGAAATATGATTGTCCTTCAGCGTTGTAATACATTTGAATTACAACCATCGGGATTGTTATGCGGATTCATTGCCACATAGGGGTATATGGAGGCAAATACGTGTCTATTAACTACAAACTACGTGTGGTATGTATGTGTTAAACAGGTACAATGTAAATATAATTCTGCATTCAGTAAATAAATGTACACATGGTTCATGATTATAGAGTTGTTTGATAATTAGAATGACATTACCAGTTGTCAACTAGAGAACTATATATTCTGACAACCCCAAAGAGCCATCAAAACATACACATGTGGTACAATGCGGCAGACAAAGCCTTCCACAAACCTGATCCTTATCACCTGCGTAAATAGTTAGAATTCCATGTAGACAATAGTTCAATTGCATAGTAACATCCAAAATTCAATGTGTCTCGATAGAGACTATGTGATATTGTTCAGATGAACATTTTGATACATTGCATAATATGTTATGGCGATACGTTATCATTCATGGGGATTTAAATGTGTATTGATGGTCCTATGAGTGGGTGTGGCTACACGTGGTAGATGTGCATACTTCTTAAACTGGACTAGATTGATGTTTGAATACCCCGGATTAGCTTTTTCAGACTACATACATACTAATATTGGTTTGTATATATAGTAAATATTGGTAATTTGACACAACACGTGTAGAATAACGTGTACTATAATTAAGAACACTGAATGTTGAAACATATTGGACACAATAGTTTATGTATGCGTACATAACAGCTATATGAATATAGTGGATACATTTGAAGAGCATATGCATGCTTTTATGAAAGATCATTCACCTTCAATGTGTTTGTTCATATGAAAATTATAAAATGGTATTTCAACCTTACAGGTTATCAAATGTAACTATTATGACGTCATGGTTAAATATTTACTTACAACGCCTCATTTACAACATACAATATTGTCATAGGTGCCTCTCAAATAAGACTAATGGAGAAATATACCTGCATGTATGACGCAATGTCCATGATGCATGCACTGGTGTGCACTTACACTGGTAATTGATGACGGTCATACACATTAGAACACACACGTTCTCGTATGACACATACTATATTTCAGTAGTTATACCAGTTATACAGTTTTACTATATACATGATTTTATAAGTACATTTGCCAACTACACATTTGAATCCTGTTACTGTTGATGACTCGGAATGGGTTGAGGTAATATTATTGGAATGCACGATAAATAGTGTGTACATTATGTGGAACCGGGATATATCTCGGTTTCATCGGTTCTACTACCTAATTTTATTTTTGTGTCACACAAACTCATTTACTTGCTGGCTGTCATCTTGAAAGTGTATAACAATATTTGTGTCCTGTTTTACTCGAGCTTAGTTTGCTCGTATTATTTACAACTATCTTAATGTTCTGTATTTTAGTATTTACTGTGTCATACATGGAGTAATATGTGCTACAAATCATCCATTCAGCATGGTAGAAAAGGTATATTTTCTATATCCAATTTGCAAATTAGTACCTACGACCTATACTATTGACAATAATAATTATACATGTACATGTATTTATATATTTATTTTACTTAATGGTGTGTAAAGGCCTGTCAATAGCTGAGAGTAATACGTATATGTATCGGAGACATTCATGTTGGAATACACAACATAGCAAACATGGTAATTGTCTTGGTTGTATAAATAGGAAATAGACATATAGAGAGACGAACAGACATTCATTATGTATCTGAAATGTGTGTGGATAACTAATACGTGACTGTGACGGGAGAAATGGGGCTCACGGGATTTGCGACCAGTGTGGCTCCTGATCAAATATCACACTCCTGTACCCTGATAACGATATATTATGTTTGTTAGAAGCATGTTGGGTGTTTCACTGATGGAATGGCGAACACTGCAGATCCTGAACAGACTGTGCGCATACACAGACTGATAGGGATCTACACTGGTCACAAAACCCATCAGCCCCATTTCTCCAGTCACAGCCACGTACATGTATACAGGTGTTAGTAGCTACACGTTCATATGAATCTTTGATAAGTATCTGGCAGCGTATAAAGTAAAAACAATTATTACATGTAAAATGGTCATTGTAAATTCAGTGGGTGGGGAATATATAGTTAAAACTACTTTGTTTTCACATTGCATCATCTGCTGTAGAAAATATGTAATCAGAATATGGGCATTCACTATATATTGAAAACACTAGTAAGTACAATTCCCATTGATACAATTAATAGACACCGAGAGAGATTTGCATAATGAGACATATAGTGTAGTTGTTACCATCACTAAGAAAATGCAAAGCGGACGGACAGACAGATAAACACTCGGACACACTGTATCTGAAGTGTGCACGGATAGCTATCAGTAGTGCCTAAGTAGTTGCATATGCATTTAACAATTTATAAGTAAGTGACAGTGCATAACATAAATGAAATTCATTACATGTACAATTCCCATTGTAAAAAGTGTGGGCGGAGAACGGTGCAAAATACTTTGTTTTTAACATTGTATCATAGACTGCAGACATCAGATAATCGGCATATATGCATTTAACATGTCTAATGAACACTATTAGGTACCATTGACACAAGTAAAATGCAAAAGTACCATACACCAGTGCGTGGGGTAACAAAACGTGTAAAATTCTTCATCTGAATTAACAGATATTATTTATTTGAACATTATTCCATTGTATAGTTATGAACACATCAGAAAACATACAAAACTGCCATATCAGTGTCTAATGATAACAAAAACAGTTGATTTTCAATGAAATATGTGATTTTTGAAGTCCGAGGGTGGTATACTTCAAAATGGTGCCAAACATTCATCCAGCGGGTTACAGAGCGCACACATATGGCATAGAACTCGTAATTGAATGTAGTTTCAGAAAAAATATGTCTGCATAAATCCCACAGGGGGTCGGGGTTATTGTATTGGCACTTACATTATGCGTTTATATGCATGTTAATACGTTCATGAAAGTGTAGCTATTTATATTTTTGTTGTGAATATTTGGCGACCATCTCGTATTTATATGAGTTTGTTAGTGGTGAATTGTTTTGTATAAGTTATCTAAACGTATTTATATCCATATAAACGCATAATGTAAGTGCCAAACGCCATATAATAATCAAGTCGGAATATATTTAAGACAAATTGTTGATACCTGGCGGCCATCTTGAACATCGCAAAATACACAACGATTTGAATCTCCATATAACCGAATCGTTTCATATATGTCCTAAGGAATAATGCTCAACAATTTAAACAACTTTATCTGATATTTCAAGCATGATATGCACGTACATTGTACATGTCCATCTACTGATATAACATAATTTTTTGAACTCGTTTGACCTCTTTTCACTTAATGACCCCAAAAGTGACCTTGTCCCACCTAATTTGATTGACCAACACCGGATTCATGTTCATGAATGTATGATGTATCAGTTTAGCATAGTCGTTGCTTTTGCTCTCTTGGGTTGAACAGAAGTCGTTTTAAAGCCACTTGTCTTAAAAGTGCCCCTCCACTAAGTGTGGTACGGAATGAAAATGTGGATGATAATAAATAGAGGATCTCAAACGAGGCTCGGTGCATAAACTGTGCGTGACTCGTTTCATAAATCTCATATCAAATGGAAACGAGTTAGAGATTATGTTTCTCACATGACTTCACACCCCAAAGAGCCGCCAACTTGGAGATATCTAATAGACGTTTCAGTGAGCAAACGCCATTGACTATTTTCGCATCTAGTTGAAAATTTCCACAGAGAAAAATAGTATTAATCCCTACAAGAAAATGATTATATATATGCCATATAATAAGTTCCTATTCTTTGTAAACACTTCATATTACCAAAATGGGAGCATATTCGAACACTTTCAGTAATTTTAATGACTCACCGACTCTTCTAATGACGTTTCAAACATGATGACATCAACGTCAAAACACCATTGCTTTGTCGCGCCATTACGGACGTCATTTGAAACGTCTCCATTTTATTCATTTGACATAACGTTGGCGCAAAATAGTAATACATAATTAGGGTGATGCGGCCAGCCAATCAAATTCGCTCCAGGTGTTATTACAAATGTGTCATATCACATTTATGAAATGGGTTACAGCACGGAATAACAATGTTTCCATTGTACCCAGAAACTTTAACACGGATGGACAGACAAACGGAATTACGAAAACTATACACCCCAGGACATACTTCGTATGCCGGGGGTATAATAATAGGTGTTAATACCGTGCATACATATGTACATACAAAATGTGTATGTACATGGACAACCGTTATATCCCCTCTTGGCGAGGGGATAAAAATGGGAGCGCAGTGGCCTGGTGGTTAGAGCGTCAGACTGCTGATCTAAAGGTCGTGGGTTCGAGCCTCACCGGAGGCGCTGCGTTGTGTCCTTGAGCAAGACACTTTATCCACACTGCTCCAGTTCACCCAGCTGTGAATGGGTACCGATAATTCGTAGTTGCTCTGTAAATACGAATTACCGGCTTCTCTCAAAAAATCTCTACCTCCGTTCTTTCTCCCATTCTTGGGAGACGGCATGCAAGGTCCTCGAGCCAGTGCCGCGGTTAAATATAAGCAAAAAAAAACAAAGGATAAAAATGTACAACATGGGGGAATCAGAAGCATCTAACATTCCTATCTATTTGACAAACCAAAAACTGTGCTCAATGCTCAAATCAATGCGGCATAAATAATGCAATGCATGTGCTACTAAGCTAAAATAAATACATTGTAAGTTATTTAATACATGTTCACTATTGTGGAAGCTCATGCGACTTAATAGCACTGTACGTACATGCAGCTAGATACCTAAATACCGAACCCTTCTTACCATATGATACCATATACAGTGTCATGAAGAAAATAGCTTATTCCGTGGCTTTGCACAGGGTAGCTCCTCATCAGTTAATTAAACCCTTTACCCTGCCTGGTAAGATGGATTAACTGTGGATGTGACTGGAGAAATGGAGCTTATGGGTCCAGATCAAATAGCACAATCATGTAGCCAGATAACAAACTATATACCTTGTTAGAAGCATTACTGGGACCCGTTTCAATCACCTTCGTACGATAAAAATGTTCTTACAAAGATTTCTATGAATTTGCTTCCCACATTAACGTGTTTCTCTAATGCTACCATTTTGTACGTACGCATTCGTGTCATTAAATGTAGCACATACACAAAATATTTTCCAATGGATTTCAATTTTGCACTTACAAACTTCTGAGTCGTACAAAGTTTAGTGAAATGGGCCCAGGTGTTTCATTGATAGAATGGTAAACAGTGAAGATCCTGCGGATGCACAGGCTGATCTGGATATACACTGATCACAAAACCGATAAGCCCCATTTCTTCCATCATAGTCAACAATTGACCGATTAAATGAGGTTTTATGTCGGTTTAACATGTGAAGATTATCTGTTAAGATTCAGAGTGTTATAAGCATGCTCGTGTAATTTTGCGGTGACCAGGCCACCTACTTACTTCGCCAAATTTAAAAACAATAAGCACCTTTGTAGAGTCTACTATTGTTCATAGATGACTTTCGTTCTCAGGTATGATTAAGCAGGGAAAAATAACCGATGGTCAAATTTCTTCAATAGTATCTTCCAAGTTGTTCAGCAACTCACAGAAAGGTTGAAATAGCTTCAGAAATGGCTAAAGAAATGGCGAAGTTATTTTCCTCGGCTTTATCATATAGATGAACAATAGTCGTCGATGATCTATAGTCGGCTCTACACACCATTTTGAGACAAAACATTACATAGCCGGTACCTACCCATAATCCTGTATGAAGGATAAGTCAACAGGGGCCACCCGGTCATTGAAGGTTGTCACTCTCAAGGTCGTGTCATTAGCGGCCGCGGTTGTCATAGAGATTTGCCACCACTCCTGTATACTGCATGTACAGTTGTTCTGCTCATGTTCGATTTTTACACCACGGTAGTTCTCCATATCTGAATGATATGACACATGGGTGGGTGGATGGATGGATGGATGGATGGATGCTCATTTTGAGTGTAAACTCCCAAGAAATTTCTTTATTTCATCACCAACCCCAGAATTCAGATGTTGAACATGGCTACAAAATCATCATGACCTTTCAACTATCCAAATATAGGCAATCATGTTATTGGCTTAGAAACACTTAATAATCTTCACTATCCTGTTCAGTCACATTCCCCTCAATATATAATATTGGTCACAGGTGACAGCAAAACAATCACTAACCCACTGGTAAACAATGTAGACACATAGTAGATCCTGTGCGACTGTGTAGATGCACATGCTGGTGCTAGTCAACACTGATCGCACAAACAATAAGTCTGGTGTTGCGACATCACGGCCCACACGTTCACTAATCGCTAGCAGCATTATCACATCCTGACCATGTGACCAGGGTCTACACAGTTTATCTTGGTGTCAGTGAAAAATCAATTAAAACATTGGCCAACAAGGTCACATATTATTAGGCTACAATAGTGCGCGAGCTTATCAAGATCTATTTATTTTATTTAATGGTATTTAACGGCCTGTCAACAGCTATGGTCATTTTATGCTGGGTCAACTCCAATATTGAAGGTGTGTGTGTGTGTGTGTGGGGGGGGGGGGGGGGGGGGCGTCCCAAATTAAGAACTGAAGATTACAGAAAGACAATATATATTTAGCCCTGACCTGACACATCAGAGTCGTCACTTACTCCCACTCCCTGAAGGTAATAGGTTTAATACTAATCATACTACTTCTATAATTGGTATAACCTGATTCAACTCTCAAGTAACAAGGAAGCAAAAAAAATGTACCTGAGGGCCGAACCAGGGATATCGGGATTCCTGTAAGGATGAAACCCATCGTTAAATTTACCATCGCATGCTCCCGAACAGCCGCCTATTTATCAGAATCTACACCGGCCAGAAGTTAAATATGAAAGTGGATGAAGAAATAGGACTGATGTCTTTCACTATCAATGCAGGCCTAGATTGCTGTCTGATTAGGGTGTGCATTGTTCGCCATTTATCCAGCCGAAGTCATCAATAAGCCCAGTACTGTAACATCAAGGGCCCATTTCACTCAGCTTTGTATACGACTAAGAAGTTTGTCAGTACAAAACTAAAATTTACAACAAAGTTCGCATTAGCAACCGATATTGAGAAATCTTTGGCTGATTTTTCAGACTTAATGACCCCTAGATAGTAAATGGTACCATTAGTAAATGACGATCGTGTATTCAGTAAAATTATGAAATTCTTTGTACAAACATTTTATTGGTACTCACTATTGCCCACGAGTGCCGAGACAGTGATGGCCATTTTACTGGCGAGTTGAATGTACGGTGAAAACACCTTCTCGATCATTCTGCAAAGAATACATGTATATTTTGTTACCATAATAACCCTAAATATTTGGACACCATTTCATTGGGGAAACACATACCGCTTTGATAATAAACGAGGCAAAATTCCATGTCCAAAGGGGAGATAATCCATGACCCGGGGGTCGAATCAACAATCGCAATAAACTTTGCGCATCTACTCATCATATGGAAGCTACATACCAGGTTTCAAGTGTGTAGCTAGTATGGTTTAAAAGTTTTACGACTTACAAGGTTGGTGACGGACGGAAAGACGGACGGACAAGGGTAACACTAAATGCCCCCACCACGATAGTGGCAAACATAAGCAAAATTTTCATATTATTCACATTTGAAAATCTTGCAACATCAGCCTGTAATGTGTTTTATCAGGTAACCTGCCCTGTTTTGACCGAATATGTATTGACTGATGACATATTGCTGTATCAGGCATTGACCTGATTAGTGATACAAACATCCGGGTTACAACAAAGTGAAAACTGACGTTCCATTGGTCGGATGACGTCACGTGACATTACCAAAAGACGTCAGTGTAATGACGCAACGTAAACAAGTCTGCGTTCTATTCATAGATAACGACGTCATCTGTAGTCCTTTTCGAGCATAAAATGTTACCCGATAAATAGAATACCATTCTAGTGTCTTTTGATATCAAGTTTATCGGCATGCCTCGGAATTCCTACGCGTTTCCTAGCCTTGCCTGATAAACTTGATATCAAGAAACTAACCTGGTATTCTCTATGTACTTACACAGACTCTGTTCTGTTTCCAACAATCAATTCCGCAGTCTGCAGTTTCTCCTGGTGTGTTAACTTGTGTGAATAATGTGCGATAAGGGTATCTCCAGACAGGACATGTGGAGACCTGGAACATGTAATAATACCCTCAAACATGTCACTTGTAATGACAGAATATGGATTACTCAGTGTGCAACCAGAGCAGCCACACATATGTAGTCTGTCAGACACTACACTGTTTGATACGGTGTTTGAGAAGAATTGATGGTGCCTCTCACAGAAACATTACTCTGTTCCACGTTTTGCTGCCGACAAACATCTGACCATTAAACACATTAAATCTTAAAAATATTTAAATGTAGTTACTTTTTCATCAATAACAAAAAAAATCCCCCTCCCCCCCAAAAAATAAATATTTTCTTTATTTGTGGACCGATTTTCAAAATCTAACTTTTGTTTTCTTATTTACACCATTTCCAAGTTATCCAGCCAGGTTTCGGAGTCAATTTACAAAACTTTTGTTTTTTGTTTTTTGACTTCTCTCCCAACTCTTCCGCCTCTTTCCCCCCCCCCCATGTTAAATCCCATAGGAAAATTGTTTTTTCGCTATAAAATAAATATTTGATGGAACTTCATCAATTTATTTTTAGGAAGGTGACATTTTTGTTATTGGTGAAAAGTACTTACATTTAAATATATTTTAGATTTGATGGGTTTAATAGCCAGAAGTTCGTCGACAGAAACACGTGGAACAGACAGTAAGTAGGTCATGATGCAGGCACATGCTAGGTGATCAGAAACAAATTCCCATTACCTGACCTACACACTGTACAACAATAGGTGGGTGAGGTAATTTGATTTTTTTCAATGGGATTTTTTTTTATGTCTGAGGCTTCCATCTGTGATGTTATGGCTGACTACATAATGTTACAGGGCTAGAAAAGAACACATGTGGGCAGCTTCCGGCGAGTGATCACATGCAGGCCACCTCGCTTAAAACTCGCTGAACTTGATTTCATCTCACGATCGGTGAGTGGACGAGTGTTTATTTTGCACCTTGTGTTCTATGTCATCAGCAAATTGTGCAAATATCTAAACAATTTAGCCATGTAGCCCATAATGAATGCGGGTAACTACCAGCCTATGCCCGATTCTGAATATGTGTTAGTGTGACAGTACTGGCTCAGTAATTGATACAAATGAACACGTGCAATAAAACTGCACTTGCAATGCTGATTTGGTGATTTTCATGCCTTCCTTGTACAGTGAAAACTTGACTAAACCTGACACCCTGGGAGGTCCCCTGGGTGTCCGGTTTAGCGAGGTTTCACTGTAAATTAACCATTTGATTATTACGAGACATAGATGTGTGCTATGCGATCACGAACAAGCAGTGTCACTTGAAATAAATGACCAAGAAACCCATCAAAATTATGATCACATATTGTTCTTGTTGTCCAGTTTAGAGAGGTTCCACTGTAACTTACATGAGACAGCTAAACCGTGTAATTTTCCAGTGAAGAGTAGGTTGGTTTAAACATATACTAGACTATATTTGCAGACAAGTATGTACATAATGGTAATATTTTGGATTGGATTGAAAGCACTTATTGAAATCCTCATACAAATTTCACGAACACATATATATGTAAATGAAAACATAAATTGGCACAATGATGAAATAATTATGATGATATCCTAATTGATGATAACTTGCTGTCGGCTGTGAGCAAATAGAAGCTCAGAGATCGGCCCTTGTTATTTCAAATAGACTGATGACTGATGCCTTCCTACACATCTGGTTCAATGATTCCTTTACAACATCAAGACAACTCAATATCTGGAAGCGAATAAATGAAAAAAAATTCCATTCTGCTCATCTGGTTCAAAGCCCATTTTCAACAGCAAGACAACTCTGGATTCAACTCAATATTTGGAAAGAGAAGCCTAGTCTACAGAGAACATCTGAAGGCAAATACATGGTGCAGAAATATAATAATAACTATAAGAATTATGTGGTCTGCATGTCCAACTGCTAATAAATAACAAGGGCATCGATATCACTAAGCTAATCCCCTTGCTGGCAGCCTTGATAAAAACATATGTGACGAGCCAAGCGAAAACCTCCTTTATGGGTCAAACATGCGAAATTGAGTTTTCAACATATTTAGAAAATATGATCTCTCTCGACAATATGATATATAAACCAATGCTGATTTCAACTGATTACCAGAGACATAAGTCAAAAGAAAAAGAAAAATGAGTCGTGTTTGAGCGAAGCATTTGCCTACCTTGAAAAGACTATAGTGTATATTGTACGGAAATTGGTGCGTGGGGTAACGGTTCACACATGAGCCTGTCTACATGTGTAATCAGACGATCCAGGATTTAGGGTTAGGGGGGGGGGGGGGCGGGACTTCTTAATTGAAATAGTTTACTATATTTTCGAACTAGCACCGTTTGTTCGTCGACCGAGCGGAGCTGGGGAGACTGCTAGGCGGGTTCGGCGGTATGCTATATGGAATATTTTTGATATATACACCCCATTTTGCTGCGTTCTGTCGCATTTTAGAGCAAAACAATCTTTACTCGCCAAATTTTAGTAGGGTGGGGGGGGGGGGGGGGGTGGGGGGAGGGGACGCGCGCCAAATTTTTCCCTATGTGGATCCGCCCTTGGTAATATATGTAATATATGTACTTGTGTATTTATTATATGTGTCACTGACAAATCTCAATTCCTATATATTTATTGAATACCTGTTAATTCGTAACATATTTCGATTTTTGCATTCTAATCGGTAAAGCTGTGATAATAACATTGCTCCACACTGCGGACACACTGGACTGAGTAATGGTCCCATCCATATTTCGAGCACAAATTGCCGCTAATTGTTCAGTGTAAATATCGAAGCCCTGACGTATGTAGTCATGATAATAAACAAGAGGGCAATGATGGCCCCAATTCGCTCACCTGACTCCATGAACACCAGAGGAGAATGTGACATTGAGTTCATATGTGTTTTAAAAGAATTGTGCTATTTTTAGATGGCGGTCATCTTGGATTAAGCGATGACTCTCATTTTACCAAATCTGAAAATGCTTCACCCAAGGATCTTAGCTTACTATAAAGTTTGGCCAGCATCGGCATGTGGTTCCTGAGAAAAAGACGTTAAAAATCTCGAATAAATGGGCCTTTTGGCGGCCATCATGGATGACATAATCATCCGATTCCGACAAATATTGCACCATATATGACATGAGCATATTCGGTCAAAAATAAATTTTACCCCACGGGCCACGCCCATTTTTGACCCCGGGGTCACCATTTCCGCAACTTTGAAAGAGCATTGTACATCGATCATTCCTACCAAGTTTCGTCGAAATCCAGCAAGCGGTTCATGCGATTTTTTAAGAATTTATGCTATTTTTAGACGGCGGCCATCTTGGATTAGCGATGACCTCCATTTTAACAAATCTGAAAAGGCTTCACCCATGGACCAACACTGTTAAGTTTGGCTACGATGGGCCAAGCGGTTCATGTGCAGAAGTATTTTGAAATCTCTAATAAAAGAACGACCGTTTGACCTTTCGGCGGCCATCTTGGATGACATAACCATCCGATTTCGACAAAAAATGCACCAGAGTGATCGCCTCGTTGATACCTTCAATTTGATATATGACATGACCATATTCGGTCAAAAATAAAATTTGACCCCAATTTGACCCCACGGGCCACGCCCATTTGACCCCGGGGTCACCATTTTAACAACTTTGAAAGAGCATTGTACATCGATCATTCCTACCAAGTTTTGTCGATTCTTGAGAAGATTTTTGAAGAATTTGTGCTATTTTTAGACGGCGGCCATCTTGGATTACGTAATGACGTCATTTTAACAATTTTGTAATCCCCCTAACTAAGGACCATGACCATGAAGTTTATTGATTATAGGCCTAATGGTTACCGAGGAGAAGACGTTTGAAAATGTTCACGGACGACGACGGGACGACGACGGATATATTGCGGTAACAATAGCTCACATGAGCTTCGCTTAGGTGAGCTAAAATCATAGTACTGAAAGTACTGAGCTGCGAGCCCAACTGAAATGGGTGGTAAACAGTGTTTTAGTTTATTCTCCTTTAAATATTTCAAATAGAGTAATTGTAGTAAATGGTGTTATGGGAAACTGTATAACACTCGACGTATTTTGTATGTGGAGAGGGGAAGGAGCTGTATAGAAACAAGAAGAATCCAGTAAGGCTTAGCATTTGTTTTGTATGCATTACATACACATCTTCATAAGTAATAACATGTAATTAACTAGAGGAATGTAATATTGTTCCACTTAATTAAGTGATACACATATCATCAGCAAATCATTTGTTCAGTCGGTGTTTGTAGCAGGTGTTAAGCGTAAGATAATCTGCCACGATGTGACAAAGGTCCCTACACAAGATGACAACCAGCCTATCCCAACCAAGAGCATCGTATATTCAATTACGCATGAGCTCTGACATTTTTATCAATTTTCGACATCATTTAAGGAAAATATGACTGATTTTCGAAATCAATATCGGCGAAATACGGCGATGCGATAAGGGTGGTAATTCCATATCCGGGCTCAATTATTGTAAGTGAAAGTGTACGCTATTACCACTCATTCGAAACATGCCGACGCGACGATTCAAATGAGTGAACCATCTAGACGACACAGTTCAAATGAGTGGTAACAGTATATTTTTATAAATTTTCGACATCATTTAAGAAAAATAGCACAGATTTTCGAAATCAATATCGGCGAAGTACGGCGATGCGATAAGGGTGGTAATTCGAACATATTTGGAAATTTCTCAAATTTCTTAAAGATGGGTCGTCGCGTGTATGACAGCAGTAGGCTAAGATCTGTGTGTCAGAAGTTGAAAACATGCCAAACACGCGTACGTAGCTTGTATTGTTTAGGTACCAGTGCGCCCTTCGTTTGTGGCTGGCAGCATGATCAATACACGATCTACATTATGATGTATTCAATACTGAGACTTAGAAAACAAAACTGGCCAAATTCCAGTATGTTACGGCATTTAAATTCGGACTCCAACTGGTGGTAAACTGTGATCTATGTAAACTCCGTGGCTGATCGAGGGTGGGGGGGGGGGGGGGAACCCCAAACCCCCTTCCAGATCCGCCCCTGGAACTTATACACACGTTTCACAGTTACAGTTTCGTATACTTTTCAATCAACTGTCGATGTAATCAACTATATGATATTTGAATATGTTTTCCCAGACCCGAGTTGTGATGTCCGCATGATTGCAATACACATACGAGTGTATGGTGTAGGTTTATGAGGTAGGGTCGATTATACACGGGGAATTAGATTAAATAAACAGATGTGATTATTAAACTTTTACCTAATTACCCGGAAGTTTTTCGCCTCCGTAGCCAAATCCATCCTACCGCCCAGACTGGCACACCTGCATATTGTTTTATTTCGGTACGAATCGTCTTGAGAACGACGTGAACTGTTGTACAAGGGAGATAAATTGACCGGTGGTATGACAAAAAAAAGAATAAAAGTACGTTCTTTGTTGCCGATTTATTAAACACAGGTGTCTTTATGGAAATAAATAACAAGAGGGCCCTAATTCGCTCACCTGACTCCATGAACACCAGAGGAGAATGTGACATTGAGTTCACATGTGTTTTAAAAAAAGTGTGCTATTTTTAGATGGCGGTCATCTTGGATTAAGCGATGACTCTCATTTACCAAATATGAAAATGCTTCACCCAAGGATGTTAACTTACTATGAAGTTTGGCCAGCATCGGCCATGTGGTTCCTGAGAAAAAGACGTTCAAAATCTCGAATAAATGGACCTTTTGGCGGCCATCATGGATGACATAATCATCCGATTCAGACAAATATTACACCAGAGCAATCGCCTCATCGATACCTTCAATTTGATATATGACATGAGCATATTTGGTCAAAAATAAAATTTATCCCCACAGACCACGCCGATTTCTGACTTCGGGGTCACCATTTTAACACCTTTGAAAGACCATTCTACGTCGATCATTCCTACCAAGTTTCGTCGAAACCGGCTGGCGGTTCATGAGAAGATTTTTAAGAATTTGTGCCATGTTGGATTAGCGACGACCTCCGTTTTAACAAATCTGAAAAGGCTTCACACATTGACCATAACTCTGAAGTTTTGCCACCATGGTCCAAGCGGTTCGTGTGAAGAATAATTTTGAAATCTCTAATAAAAGAACGACCTTTTGACCTTTCGGCGGCCATCTTGGATGACATGACCATCCAATTTCGACAAAAAATGTACCAGAGCGATCGCCTCTTTGATACCTTCGATTTTATATAGATCTGACCATATTCGGTCAAAAATAAAATTTGACCCCACGGGCCACGCCCATTTTTGACCTCGGGGTCACCATATTAACAACTTTGAAAGAGCATTGTACATCGATCATTCCTACCAAGTTTCGTCGAAATCCGGCTAGCGGTTCATGAGAAGAAGATTTTTTAAGAATTTATGCTATTTTTAGACGGCGGCTATCTTGGATTAGCGATGACCTCCATTTTAACAAATCTGGAAAGGCTTCACCCATGGACCATAACTATTAAGTTTGGCTACCATGGACCAAGCGGTTCATGTGAAGAAGAATTTTGAAATCTCTAATAAAAAAACGATCTTTTGACCTTTCGGCGGCCATCTTGGATGACATGACCATCCGATTTCGACAAACTCACCAGAGTGATCGCCTCATTGATACCTTCGATTTGATATATGACATGACCATATTCGGTCAAAAATAAAATTTGACCCCAATTTGACCTGACGGGCCACGCCCATTTTTGACCTCGGGGTCACGATTTTAACAAATTTGAAAGAGCATTGTACGTCGATCATTCCTACCAAGTTTCGTCGAAATGCGGTTGGCGGTTCTTGAGAAGAAGATTTTTGAAGAATTTGTGCTATTTTTAGACGGCGGCCATCTTGGATTACGTAATGACGTCTTTTTAACAATTTTGTAATCCCCCTACCTAAGGACCATGACCATGAAGTTTGGTGACTATGGTGATTAGGCCCAATGGTGACCGAGGAGGTTACCGAAGACGTTTGAAAATGTTCACGGACGACGGATGACGACGGACGACGACGACGGACACATTGCGGTAACAATAGCTCACATGAGCTTCGCTCAGGTGAGTTAAAAATGAAAGGCGTTATTAACACATGAACGTGTACGCACATACGTACATGGACTAATGCTATACCCCCTCTTGCCTATCGGTGGGTGGATAATAAGCTGATTTAACTCTTAAACACTTCCATGCTAATGTTTGCAAACAGTGTAGATGTTGATGAGATGGTACATAATGAGCCATCTGATCGGGATCCGCACTATTTTGGATCATTACCATTTTTTTGTTAACAATTAAAATTGCGGACCGTCTGATTAAAGGAATGGTCTCAAAATTAAAATGGAGCAGTCCATTCAAGTTACTTCAGTGCGATGGTTAACAATGACGAAGAATGTGTGAACAACATTGATGTGATGTACAATGAATATATCGAGGGTGATAATTATGCATATGAAGTTGCATGTCAATCCTTCAAGTGGTTATGGTTTTTATTGATTGATTGACTGATTGAAATGTTGAAGCCATTCAACAGCAAAGTCATATACGGACAGGAATGCACCATTATGGGGGAAGGTTTTAGCACCGACAGTTAGGCACCCACATACCAGATCACCTGGCCTCAGGTGTGAATCCCAGTAACATTAACCTTACAATGCTGAGCTAAATTTTCTTGTCTGCTGTTTATTTTTTATTTTCCGTTTTTCTCACCTTCAACATGGTTTGACAACGCTTTATAATCATTTATATTAACCCTTAGACCGCTACACACAACAATTGTCGTCTTTGCTTTTATATCTTGCCTTATTTCTCAATAAAATCATGGTTTGACAGGACTTCAAAATCATTTCCAAAGCATGTTGTAAATTATTCTAAAGCACTATCAAAGCATGTTTTTGATGATAAAAATGGGAAATAGAAAATAAACAGCAGACGACAAAAAATTAAGATAGCGATGTAAGGGTTAAAATATGAATCACTAAGGATGGATGCATCATTAAAGGTACATGCCCACTCAGTAGGCACAAAATGTTCTTTATATCAGAGACATCATCCGAGACATTTTCTGGCAAAATAAACATTCATTCACCATTACCCCACGTATTGATTGGCAGTATTATACATTTTATATCAGACGTAAATTTCCACACTGATATCAGGGGCGATAACCGTGTTTCCATAAAATGTTAACGGACATTACTATTTATTATCTGTATTTATTTTTTGATGTGCAATGATCATACTTTATAATCTGTCGAAAATATTATTTTTTCAGGTGACGCATTTAATTAGTATAAATAAATAAAATATAGCAAGCCTCATTTGCATATGAAAATAGCCTGATACCACTGCGCGTCACTATCAGTAAAATAAATGTTACTAAATGATTATATCGGTATAGTGGGCACTCGTAATTTTTAGAACTGGTGGAATAGTAACACAATTATACACTTATTTAATAGAAACAGTTTTTGCCTACTGAGTGGGCATGTACCTTTAAAGTCTCATCCGACAGACCAGTGGGATGGACATGGTGGAAATACTATGAACGTATGTTTCAATGCCCTAAACGAGGCTAAGTTCATATTGTATTTCATAAATATACATAACCGTTCACATTGACCGTTGGCATGGGGGATTTATACGCATATCGACGTTTTTCCCGCCAAGTGGGCGGGATGGGATGACTGGCGAAATAGCGGTAATTACATACCCCCACATGCTCACATTCAGTTGTGGAAATTAATGTTTTAGTTGTCACACCGGTGTACACATCACCAAAACATGGACGCCATTGTGCTCAACATGAGGAGTGAGTTGCAAATGGCGACAAGTGGTGACAGAAAATTCTGCAGGTAGATACAAATTAATGGACTGAAATCTGATAAGTGGGCCCCCGGCTGAGAAAAGCTAACTTACACCATCTGCAACAGTTGTATTTATATATTTATTTAATGATGTTTAACGGCCTGTCAACAGTTATGATCCCATATTTCAACTGTTGGATAATTGCATATCCTGTTTCTCTTCAACATTCAGCGAGAATGATCACGATGTTCGGAAAATAATTGTTCTGTTTATGGCAATTAGCCACCTTTAGTGACTGATTGGCAAACAGCATTGGCCCTGATCAGACTGCGCTGCGCAGTCTGATCTGGGACAATGCTGGTCAGAAAATTGAGGTGCTGTTTTTTCAGCCGGAGGCTTAAATGATGTCTTGCAGTATGTGATCAGATGCAAAAATGAAATGCCAACCTATGATGGTCACAACAATTAAATGATGAGGCACTCAAATGTCATTTGAAACCAGCTCAACTTTGCACATTTCAACATTATGCTACCCTCTGGTGTCAACACAAATCTTGATTTAGACTGGTTGCAAATGTGTTACAGTGAAAATTCCAGATTGTCTATTTAAATTAGACAATATTTCAAAAAGTGTCTAATTAAATTAGACAATATTTCAAAAAGTGAAGTGTCATTGCTGGTGCATTAAGTAGGTAAGTAAACAAATTATCACCGTGAAAGACATGCAATAATGATTAATGATAATAATGGATTTAATTAACTTTCCCCTCAAATATATATAGTAACAGACATACGGAAAAACAGCTACACTTGTGGACGATGGCGGGAGAATAGGAGTCACAGCACACCTTACGGTGATGCTACATAATACGATAAACACACTGAGTGCATAATATTTAACTTACCCACTACATGTATATATAATAGGAGCATGAAATAGATGCCAGACTAAGTACACATTAACAATCGCAAGACATTAACCCCTTCAACACCACAGGCCTGTATAGAGGTATTGGCAAAAAGTAAACTATTACGAACACTTGTCTTCAAATGTAAACAACTGCGCATGTTTAAAATCAAAGGAGGAGATGGGGCGGCGGTGGGTATGTCAAGAATCCTCAGAAACATCCACGCCGACTACGCATTGTGCAAAACTGAATTCCCGGGACTGCGGATGTCACTCCCTGCTCCCGCGACCTTTGAACTATATAATTTAACCAATAATTCCATTGTCAAAATTAGCATATCTAAAATGATCATGCACTCTCGCTAGCTGGGACACTGACCTACATGTAGATCAGGCCTGCCACCACAAAACCACATCTGTCAAAACTGGGAGAACTGCATGACAGTCTCCAATATAGTTTATACACTATAATTAAAAATTGTCATTTTATACACTATTACCAGATTACTCGATTGACTATTACCTAAACTTGCAGGAAGATCATCATTATGCTGTAACTTGTCTTGTCCTTCCTTTATCAGTTATCTGAAATACTCAATAACCCCACTCCATCCCTCTGACCCACCAATCCCCGAGCCGTCTCATCAGGATCTACACTTTTTACAAGTAATTTTCATTTTTATTTTTTAATTAATAACACCCCCTTTTTCATAAATGGACTAGTCTGAAAATCATTTTGTTACAGTTGGATTGGTTGCAAAATTAACATATCAAATTCTATTCCAGTTACTTAGGGGTGAAAGTACTGGGACAAACGTGTATCCAGTGGCACCTCACTAACCTGGACACCCTGGGAGACCCCAGGGTGTCTGGACACCCTGGGAGACCCCAGGGTGTATGGTTTAGAGGTTCCAACAAGTATGCCAATGGACACAATATATACGCCTGTCAAGGCATGGTACTGTAACGGGTGTACTTAGCCTTCCATAGTAACCTGGATACATTCCTTTTAACACAATGTGGCGTCCCTACCCATATATATAATGTTATATCGTTAGTTCCATGCCCGTCCTACCTTTTATGTTGGGCTTTTTCGTACAGCGCCTAGATTTCAATGTGTTTACACATCGACTCTATTGTTTGTCAGAGGTTGGTAAGCAACTTGAACACCTCTGTAGACAAAAGAAAAGTTTGCATCTGTATGCAAACCTGGCACGAAAAGTCGTGCCTCACGGCAGACCGGTGTGTCTATGGTCATTGTGACACAAGGAACACCGGCTAAGAAAAGCGGTCTTACGATGGCTAGCGTAGCCCAGATCAGTCTGCGTATTCGAGCAGTTTGATCATTGCATACGTTGGTCGCCATTCGATCAATACCATTTCCTATATTTACTACATGCCACCAATGTAGCAATTGTTGGATGTTTTGCGATGAGCGGAATTATTACATGTAGAACATAAAACGCTAATTTGGATGGTGAATGATGATAAAGGTACACATATTAGCCTTACAAATGCTACAAGGTCCTTCTCCGTGCCAGTGACGCATATGTAATCACAAATCGTGTCAATGCCGTGGACATATGTATAAACAAAAATATATATACAGACGGGCGGCAGAAATTTCTAAAATATAATGTAGAACATTGTTGAAATACTTTAAACAAAAGCTTACCTGGTGAATCTCCCACACGTCGTCGACAATATATTTCTGTTTACGTATAATTTAGCACGTGGAAAGACAATTGTCACCGACAAAAATAGGGATATAATTGAGGGGCGTTCAGTAAGTAACAGAACAGTGTCGAACATACGAGTGGAACTTAAACTACACTTATTGATAACTTGTGATCAGTGAATATTTATGATACAAGAAAGAGCTGTATTGCTTTCTTTGGCTCGAGAATATTGCTCACTTGATTCCAGTTTATATAACAATAGGACATAATATGTTAATACGCTACCTACGAAAGTCAAGTTTATGCATTATAAAATTAAATGCATGTACACGTGGTCTGGCATACAACTATGATATATTCTGCATTTTGGCTGAGAATAGTTCTATTATCGTACAAAATGGCACGTTTCATTGTTGAATGACAACTGTATCAATCACTTAAGTTCAATCACTTAGTATATAATAATAAGCTGGTGTATTAGTGAAACTGCATGTGAAAATACAGTGGCTAAAATTATGAACGATTAACTTGTTAATGATGTGAACTCTACAGAGACCCAACTGATGATATATGAAAAAAGACATATCATAACGTATTTAAAGAAACAGTGTATCACATGATGTTTCAGATGATGTCAAACATATTCAATGTTCCTTTTCTTTTATTTGCTCTTTATTGACTCCAAATGCCACACGACCCGCACCATTTTATTCAATCGAAGGCTAAGGAATGTGTGTTTTCTTATACAATATATAATGTACTACTATTGACTTTTATGAAGAGGGGAGATAAGTTGGTAACGCATTTCCGTTCGCTATTTCAGTACCAGGAAGCACAATTTGTGAAACATAACACTTCTTTTAGTTTGAAATAAAAAATACTGTTCCACACATATAATATGTTGCTATTTATAGACACGTGTGGAATTAACTTAACTAATTAAAATAGTACCATCGACTGTCAATTAAACTAGCGTTCGCAAAGCTATTTATGATTTGGTATAATAAGCATCTTTTACCAAATAAATTTTCTTTTCAAGACGACTTACTTATAGGCACGATTTGGTTAAGACAGTCCATGTAAATCTACCATTAAATTATTGTTTCCTAAATTAAACATGTTTCATCACTTTATGCACAGACCACGTGTCTTTAAATTTGATTGTTGTTTTAATTATAGTTTTCATTCATTAAATTAATGTCATTTCATTTTATTGGGATCATGTATGTTGGGAAATTAATTCTTGAACACCCCTCGTAAATGACTTTTATAACTGACGACCCAATAATAGATATATGCACTCATATGCTGCACGTGCATGTACAGTTGTACGCACATTGTCCAGGCGATGTGAGGCACTTCAATTACAAATATATTCTATATGGCCGGGTGCTGGTCACTTCGTCGATGTTTTGAAAGAGAACTGCTGGACGTAAACGTGGTGGGCTATGTATACACGTCTAAACCGGACACCCTGGGGACCCCATTGCGTTTCATTTACATGGCATTGATTGTAGTTTGTTCATGGTTGAAAATGATTGCACATCTGCATGGACTGTTTAATTATCCCCTTGTCGATAGGCAAGAGGGGATATAGCGTTAGTCCAGGTACGTGCGTACGTACGTAACACCTTTCATTTGTCAAAAGCTCATGAACCGCTTCACCGATTTTGATAATATTTGGCCACAATGTGATGGTGATTTGTTTTGCATGCTACCCACATTCGACCGCCAAAGGTCAAGGTCACCGAGGGCTTACGTTCAAATTGTTTGTAATAAGGCAAATGTGTAAGGCAATAACGTTGATATCCTTATTTCATTATCAAGGTTGCCATTACGACCGCCCAAGGTCAAGGTCACCGATGACTTTTTTTATCATTATCAAGGCGGACAGCGAGGGCATAAGCTTTGTTTAACGCTGTCATTTCTTGTTATAGTGGTACCTATCTAAGCTAGCTGGACACTCTGCGGATCTCCCAGGGTGACCGTTTTAGAGAGGTTCCACTCTACTGGTTACTTATTTGTTATCGGGAAACGAGCTTTGTATTGACCCAATACGTACCGACTGACAAGTAATCGACCTGATACGAATATCCCGGTTACAACGAATTGAAAAGTGGCGTTCTATTGGACGAACGACGTCACATGATGTTACCGAACGATGTCAGACTAATCACATAACGTAAACAATTCCGCGTTCTTTTCAACGAAAACTGTTTTACATTTGAGCATTGGCTAGCATAAAACATTACCTGATAAATAAAATACTAGTCTAGTGTCTTTCGATATCAAGGATAAACTGGATATCAAACTACACTAGCCTTGTATTCTCTGTGAATTGGTATGATCTATGCAAGCATGTTCCAATGCATATTATACAGAATATTGAGTGCTTGCTTCGTATACCCATCCGTTAGACATCAAACACAAATAACAATCAGAAATATGTCAATGACACACGCATACTCCTACTGGCAGCATGCTACATGGATGCTATTGATCGGCTGTCATAACTGTAGAGACAGTTCCTTTGATGTCAAATGGAAATTCAAAATTGCCACTGAATACTAGCCAACGGTAGTCGGTAAGTCTATGTAAGTAAGTTACTGCCCTAATCGAGGTGTTCCTGTGTTTAAACAACCTACATGGGCCCAAGAAACACCTCGCCGCTTCGCGGCTCGGTGTCCCATCCATGGGCACATGTAGGTTGTTCAAACACATGAACACCTCGATTAGGGCAGTAACTATTACGTATTGCATACAGTTAGCACCATATGTCGTTTGTATTCAGGGCTGTGCGTGCCTATATTGCACGTGCATTACCTTGCCACGCTGTGTATTGGTAACAGCTACCTATGGGAACTGGTGTCACTGAAGTTTGCGACCAACGTAGATCCTGATCAGCATGTGCTTGTGCATGTGCTGATCTGGATCTTTCTGATTCATGTTGACAGCATGCCCCATAGTTAATTGTGGGGTGTACAGAATCTGCCATATCTTTAGATATTATTTATCCTTAGGTTACCCTATTCTACATAATGCAGACTTTGGCGTCCATGTTTTGACAATACCACTGCTTGTACCTGTGCGACCAGTGCATGTCAGACTCTGACCGGGATCCCCGGTCTCGCTTTGTTCTGTTTGCCAGTTACTTTCTATATTACAGCCTACAATATGCCCGTCTTACGTCATTATGCGGTATAGTTTATATCCCGACCAGATTACGAGATGCGCACTCTGATCGGGTGTATGCTTGCCTCATATGTTTAGGACATGTTTTGTCATTACATGGACACTATGGGTATATATACCCTGGGCCGATGGCAATCGAGGCCGTGGTTTGATAGCGGATCCCCGCCAGAAACTAAGCCCTCTTCACTGCCTTTCACTGTCTATTATCTAGTCTTCGCATTTCTACATTTACTACATAACTCATCAGACATTTTCAAATGAATCAGGAACAGGTACCTCCCAGAGCTCCAGATAAGGTGTGTATTGGCGTATTTTACGCAATTATTTTAGCTCAATACGCATTGATTATTAACAGTAGGAGTACAAAATACGCACAGCAATGTGAAAATACGCATTTATTTTCAAATTTAGTAGTAAAAATACTGTCATAAAGTTGAAAATTCACTTAGTTGAGCTGCAAATAGCAAACACTGTTGCAGCTCAAATAAGTGAATGTTTAAATTTGTTATATTTTTTGTATCATTTGTTCCCTATTTAGTAATGAAGAAAATCAATAATTCATTGTAAAAGTAAAATACACAATGATTTTGAAATCAGGGGGTATAGTATGCTTTAGACACAAAGCTTATCTGGAGCTCTGACCTCCTATTGCCGCAATAAACATATACTTTGGTTAAGAGCCGGCAAGTAGAACCCAAGTTATAATTCGAACAACACCCAAGTTATAATTCGAACAAGATATGCATGCCCACCCTCCGGCCGACAGCCATACATTATTCAAATGGCATATCAATATTTTCTATAAATTCTTCATCTACATCATTTGAGACATGCCATGTGATTTTGTACCTTCAGACATCTGCGTAATTTCATTAAATACGTCTACAAAATTTACATTATGTTTCATAAGTAAAGTTGACAAGATTTTCAGAGCACAGGCGGAATATAATTCCGCATGTACTCTGAAAATCTTGTCAACTTTTACGCCATTTACGGAAAATATTGTAAATTTTGTAAAAGTATTTCATGAAATTACGCAGATATCCAAAGGTACAAAATCACAGGGCATGTCTCATTTGTCGTTCTGATACATCACTACATCTACAGTAAGTATCTGATTGACTCTCCATGTCTTGCTGATATTGAGTTTGAAAACAAACCAAATTATTAAGAAATTACGTTGAAGGTTCGCAGATATTTCTGAGTCAAAAATGTTTTTTTCATCTTTCATTATTATTTATGGAAAATATTTCAGTTTAAAAATAAATCAACAAAAACAGAGATCATGTCAATCAGACATTCTTTCCCAAGATGACAGAATCTTTCACTTCATCACTTAAGTCTGTTCCACGAAATCTTCCCAAATTTTACGGCCATATAAACAATATTAAATTTGATCAAAGTTTAAGAATGAGCCTTCTTTTTATTTCGTGAAAGTTTGTCAAATATTGATTTTATTATAAAAAATTGATCTGTCTATGGGAATTTAAGGAGGTAGATGAGCTGTGGGAGGAGTGAAAAAACGAAAGTTAAATTTTGAGAAGTTGTTTATGGGGATTTAACATGGGGAAAACATTTGTTTCGTACTAAAACCAATATTTGACCAAATTTCACAAAATAAAAAGAAGACTCATTCTTAAATTTTGATAAAATTTAACATTATCAAAAAAAAATTTTTTTTTTATTATTTATATAGCCGTAAAATTTGGGCAGCTTTCCTGAAACCGACTGGAAGATAAGAAACGCACATGGAATATAATTCTTTCCATGGTTGATATGAATGTACATGTTCAGTATCGCGAATACCATATATATAGTAGTCAAATTATTGCACGGAAAGAAAATTGTCTACTAACAGATGGACGAACAGGGTAAACACTAAATGCACTGGCAACAATCGTTGTGGTGGCATAACTAGAGCAAGTCAGCACAGGCTCACGGATACCCCCGGCCATCGCCTGGACCGACAAACAAAAACTTAAACGCAAATATTTAAAAAAAATTATAGCAAATATCTAAGTAATTTGACCTTGACCTTGTACATGAAGGCCTGTGTGGTATGAAATGAAAATATGGATGATGATAAGGAAGTATATGAAGTTTGAAGTCAATCAGGCTTACCGTTACAGAGATAATGGGTACCCAAAAACTTTAACGCAAATGATACAGATGAGCGGACAAACGGACGGAATAACAAAAACTATATATACCTCGACATGGGGGTATAATAACTGTTTTGATCCATCACTGATTATAACATGACAGTTGATGATTAGGATATACACTTGTTATAAAAGATATGTTGTTTGACACAGGTCGCAGCCACGTTCAAACGTACAGCTCGTGCTGTTTGACCATGGCTGTAGTCAATGCTCATTCGGGGGCCAAGCGAACCTACATAATACATGACTCGGAAACCTCGCACCATTCCGTCGCAAATACTGACTCGGACTTGAATGGTAGGTTTCCATTGTTTGTATTTACATTGCGTCTATGGTAATACCAGAATGCCTCCGTGTGACCGATTTACCTATTCGTACGCGTTCCATAAACTATTCTAGTTCATCAGGTTTTAATTTTACTGGTTCCAACTCACAGGGTTCCGGATACATATAAGAACTAAGAAATAAACTGGGAACCTGTAACTCTGCCCCAGCTCTAGTCATACCAATTACAGGACGCAAGTAAGCACGGGACCAACACATCATGTACATTGACCGACAACAATTACAGATATATGCATTCAGTCCGTTACGATTTAGTTTCAGTTTCAGTTTGGAGGGACTACCAGAAATAAAGTAAACTGTTAATTTGTGACTGTGACTGGAGAAATGTGGCTTATGTAATGCGACCCGTGTGACCCGTGTGACCCGCGAAATGCGACCCGTGTAGATCCAGATCAGCCTGCGCATTCGCGCAGTCTGATCAGGTCTGCACTGGTCGCCATTCAGTCAGCAAGGCCGTAACCAGAGGTAAATACCAGACGAGGCGAACCAAGTCCCGACATGGAGGTCAGGGAGCATTCTCCCCGCCACCACCCCAGGGATTTGTTTTATTCTTGGCATAAAACAAATAATTGGCAAAATGCCCGCCTCGTCTGCCTCATCATGGTTATGGTACTGGTCAGGGAAACATCAGTCGTGCTTCTAATAGTGTATGTTCCTCAAGACTGAGCTGTAAGACCCAGGGCGAGACTGGCCATATATCTCATACATTTGTGCAGTCTGATCAGATCAGAGTCTGCTCTGGTCACCATTCAGTCGGTGAAACATCAGTCCTGTTTCTAACAAAGTATGTTCTTATCATTCCTCAAGACTGACCTGGAAGACCCAGAGCAAGACTGGCCATATATCCCATAAGCCTCATTTCTCCACACATACAACATAACTGTGTTTTAATCTTGGGTTTCACTGTAACTTATCTTAGATTGTAAATTGTCTGAGACACCACGACAACCTAACGGACGTCTCATTTACAGATATTTCATCATAGTATTAAAACTCAATTACATTTGTTTCAAAATAACATGCATGTTATTCTCTTCATTTTATTTCAAAAGGTTGCGTTAAATTTTGTGAATTTCAAAATGGGGGCTAAAATAGATTTTGTAAACGAGTTACAAAATTAATTTTTTTCCTTCGATAAATAATTTCCAAGTTATATCGCCATGGTTTGGTGTAAATGTCGTATACATTTTTCTCCTCATCCTCACCTCTTTTGGCTCATGTTAAATTTAGTAGGTTGACTTGATTTGGTTTATTGGTATTTAATGGCCTATCAACAGCTAAGATCATTTAATGCCGGGCCAACAGGTTCGATCCCGCATTTAACCTGCTGCATTGGGGGGAAATGACCTTGGGCATGGGTGGGGCGGGGAATGAACATATGGATAATAGACATGCACATGAAGTTTCAAGCCAATCAGTCATACGGTAACAAAGTCATAGCAGAATGGAAAATGTGATGGATGGGCAGACGGACGACTTTTGCATCTCTATATCCCATTTTCGCTACGCGATGGGATATAACTTTAACACAGACACAATGGCGTCAATGTAACCACTACTAAAAGCTCTCTGCAAGAAGGCTTGAACATTAACGGTGTGTTTGACATACTGTGCCTCAATTAAAGATTATAAACTTTTCTGAGCACATAAGCCTTAATGCATGACGATTCAAAACGCCGTCTACATGTTATATAATCTTACTGTTGGACACACCTAAAATCAAATTCAGTCAACCAATCAACATGCCTACTCATGTTTATTCTGAGTTTATTTTGACTTGCTCAGCCAGTTGTATAAATCATGATTGAAATAATAATTGACTAATAACAATGAAAATGACATACATCAGTTTATTTCATGTATTAATTCATACTGTGGACACATTACACAATTATTGGACATTCCATCTAAATGATGTAAAATGATTCGACTGTACACGTACATGCATCACTTAACCGAATAAATTTGCAATTCTAAGCTTATTATAATATATGTTTGTTGTGGAAAGTACTTTTCCATAAACTGAAACCTTAATGCACTGAATCCAACCAGATCAAAACGTAGATTTACTTAAATCCACTCTTCTGTTTTAACCCTGCTAAAATGTAAAATTATGTGGCAACATGCACCACCACCATGTTTACATCAGTCACATGAGCAACATACTAAAGACATTTTTGAATTACAAATATTCATGAAAATGATGTCAACAAGCCTGTAAAATGTTTGTATGTTTCACTGGAGAAATGAGGGCTTATGGTATTTGTGGCCAGTACCTCATGATCTGCTAGCAAACTCCTGCAGCTTGCTTAGGATTTATACTGTTTATTTGGAGCATGGTGGGTGTTTTGCTGACTAAATGGCGAATAGCACATGTATACTTGATCAGACAAATGTGCATGCTGGTATGTGCCGACACTGAACACAAATGTCCAAAGCTCCATTTCTCCAACCATATTCACGTTGAACTGTTAACGGCACTCAATTGATATGCAGTGACCTTTTTCGCTAGACTGAATTAAATTTATTTGCAGTACAACAAGAGACGAACTACATACTGAATAGCTGCAGTGACTTCAAAATGTCATATACATAGAGAATTTGGGAGCATTCTAAATTCAGCACTAACAATGGGGTTACACTTGGTGCATCTTTTAATCAGTCACAATAATATGGCATGACAGGAACAGCATGTATAAGGAATATATATGCACCTGGACTTTTAAATTCATCAGACAAAAATCAATCAAATTTTGATCTGGACATTTTGACCGTTTCATTCCATTGGTAATTGGTATAACATTATTTTGAAATGTTACGTCCGGCTAAGGCCCGCATGAAATTAAATTACTGAATATCATCCCCACCTGCCCCTTAACAAATAATGTCAGATTAATCTTTTATGTATATATATTTGAGTAATTGTCGTTTTTTAAAACATTTAAAAACAAGAAAATGTGGCCTGTCGGCACACGAATGCCCCCGGTGGCAGATTGGCAGAAACTGTGGCAAAATTAATTTACCAAAAGTATTCATAAACACAGGTGTGAAGGTCAAAATGTGAAGGTCAAGTTCAGGGCAGCATAGATGTGTGACATTTGTGCACAGGTCTTGTGTAAACTCCGGTAAAATAAATAATGTGTGAAAACGTTCAAAGTTGTGAAGGTCAGGGTCATATTAAGGACAGCATGGATGCGTGGCATTTGTCCACAAGTGTGATATATTGAAATATTATAGTGATCCATCAAGGGATAAAGAAGTTATGATATAAGTGAGAAACTCCTGCCAACTTGTTAAAGGTACATGCCCACTCAGTAGGCACAAAATGTTACTTACATCAGAGACATCATCCGACACATTTTCTGGCAAAATAAACATTCATTCACCGTTATTCCACGTATTGATTGGCATTGTTATACATTTTATATTAGCCGTAAATTTACACACTGATATCAGAAGCGATAACTGTGTTTCGATAAATGTTAACGGACATTACTATTTATTCTCTGTATTTATTTGTTGATGTGCAATGATCATACGTGATAAAGTGTCGAAAATATAATTTTTCAGGAGACACATTTAATTAGTATAAATAATTTAAAAATAGCATGCCTCATTTGCATATGAAAATAGCGTGATACCACCGCGCGTCACTATCAGTAAAATAAATATTACTAATTGATTATATCTGTATAGCGGGCACTTGTAATTTCTAGAACTGGTGGAATAGTGACACAATTATACACTTATTTAATTCCTATAAAGAACAGTTTGTGCCTACTGCGTGGGCATGTACCTTTAATGTGTGAACAAGTTCAAAGTTGTGAAGGTCAACAGGTCAAGGTCACATTAAGGGCAGCATGGATGTGTGGCATTTGTCCGCAAGTATGCTGTGTTGAAATCTTTAATTCTTCCAGATATATAGAAGTTATGATGAAACTATACTTCATTCACTGTTGTCACTTGTTGCTGTTCAGAATGGTTGTGGCATTGCTAAATCATGGATGGCAAACTCACTGTCTTGTAACCAGAATATCTATGCAGTCAAACAACGTCATAGGCACTGTGTATACTGTGTTTCATCAATACACAGTAAGGAATTCATCTATGGTGCTAGGCTCAATAACTTCAACTTTAACAATTTGACACGGGCCATGTAAATGACTGGCAATAGGTTTGGTGGATCCCAGTCTTATTTAGTTCATTGTCTATTTCTGATATAACGATGTCTTGCTTCAGTTGTTGGTTGTGGTACAGGTGGGAAAGTTCTTCGGCTGGAACGAATTGGTGCTAAACTTCGAATAACCAGAGTTGCCTTCATCGAGCTCTCCTGTAATAATAACAGAGTATTTGCTATAGTAGAGAAATACCATCAGAATGCAGTCACAAGTGCTTCCAATATGTTTCAGAACTGTGTTCCTAGGCATGTGAATGGGCTGGAGCCCTTTAGTTTTGTGAGAAAAAAAAAGTATGATATGCGACAAAGTTGGGGAAAATGTGAACAGACCATGGACATGCCTCTCTTTATGATTCCACATGGGTATATAATGTAATAGTTATCATGGTTATAGTTCACATATTGAATTTTTAATTGAATTAATTTCGAGCGAGCGCTAGCAAGCAAGAAAGTAGTTTATTAAAAATTAAATACATGTATGTGAACTATAACTTACTTATTGTCTACAAAGCCCACTGCGAAGCGAAACCCCTAAACATGATTTCGAATCACTATATACTAGTATGTGATTGGCGGTGCAACACAAAGTGAGCGTGTGTGTGGGCAGTAATATGCTTTGCGTATTGTGAACTGATGACAACAGGGCATAAAATCAGTTCTAAATATAGCGCTGAACATTTAATGATTAATTTAATACATTTTGGCGAAAATGTCGTAATATGCGATTAATTGAGACGAAATGCCATTCTTTCATTGGTCGAGAAACTAGGGTAAACAATAAATACATATAATGGTTATTTATCATATGAACACAAGCAAAACAAGAAAATGCGTGGCACGAATGCCCCCGATGTCAGATTGGATAAGCCTGGCAAACTTCTTAACCGAAATAGAAAAGTGTTTAAGCAGAGTTGTGTCAAAAAGTCAAGGTCAGATTCAGGCCAGCATGGAGTGTTTATGTTTGTTTGTTTATTAGCATTTAATGTCCTATCAACAGGTAAGGTCATGTAAGGCCGGGCAAACGGGTTCAATCCCGTTTTAACCTGCTGCATTGGGGGGGGGGGGGGGGAATCCCAAAATAAGAACAGACTATTTACATTGAGAAAAAACACATTCAGCCATGAAATTAGAATAATCTGATCTGGTGCCAAAGACGTATGTAAGGGCCAAGCCAGGTCTGCAGTCAGAATACCGGTAAGGATGAATATCGATCGTTGAATTACCCGTCGCGTGCTCCCAACCAACCACGCATGGAGTGTTGAATTTGTGCACAAGTATGATGTAATGCAATATTAAAATAATCCTATAACAGTTACATGTATAACAGCATTGAGAAACTCTTGGCAAACTTTTAAAATTAACAACTAGAAAATGTACCATAGAACACGGATGCCCCATATATCGCGTTGATAATAAACAAGGCAAATGTGAAATTCTATTATTACGGTTTCAAAAGTTTTACAAGTTACAAGTCGAAAAGGGGGAGATAATGCATCATAATGAAGCGACATACCAAGTTTCAAGTCTGTAGCTAGTACAGTTTCAATGTACATGCCCATTCAGTAAGCACAAAATGTTCTTTATATCGGAGAAATCATCTGATACATTTTCTGGAAAATATCCATTCATTCATAACTATCTCACGAATTGATTGGCAATATTGTACATTTTATATCAGATGTAAATTTTCACACTGATATCAAGGGCGATAACCGTGTGTCCTTAAAATGTTAACGGACATTACTATTCATTCTCTGTATTTATTTTGTGATGTGCAGTGATCATACTTTATAATCTGTGGAAAATATGATTTTTTCAGGCGACTCATTTAATTAGTATATTAAATAATTAAAAAATATTATGCCTCATTTGTATATAAAATAGCCCGATACCACCGCGAGTCACGATCAGTAAAATAAATATTACTACCAGTAAATGATTATATCTCTATAGTGGGCACTCGTAATTTTAGAGAACTGGTAGAATAGTGACACATTTATTTAATTTCTATAAAGAACAGTGTGTGCCTACTGAGTGGGCATGTACCTTTACAACATTTACGAGTTACAATGCAAAATTGGAAAATTCTAAGTAAAAAAGTGGCAGATAATCCGTGACCTGGGGGTCGAAGCAAAAATTGAAATAAGCTTTGCACATCTACTCATCATAAGGAATCTACATACAAAGTTTCAGGTCTGTAGCTAGTACGTTTAAACGTTTTACGATTTACAATGCAAAATTGGGAAATTCTAAGTAAAAAAAGTGTGAGATAATCCATGACCCGGGGGTCGAATCAAAAATTGAAATAAGCTTTGCACATCTATTCATCATAAGGAAACTGCATACCAAGTTTCCGGTCTGTAGCTATTACGATTTAAAAGTTTTACGAGTTACAATGCAAACTTGCCAAATTCTAAGTCAGAAAGGGGGAGATAATGCATGACCCAGGGGTCGAATAAAAAATAGAAGTAAACTTTTGCACATCTACTCATCATAAGGAAGCTACATACCAAGTTTCACGTCTGTAGCTAGTACGGTTTAAAAGTTTTACGAGTTACAATGCAAAATTGTGAAATTCTAAGTAAAGAAAGTGGGAGATAATCCATGACCTGGGGGTCGAATCAAACATCGACTCATCATAAGGAAGCTACATGTACATACTAAGTTTAAAGTTTGTACATGTAGCTAGTATGATTTAAAAGTTTTACGAGCTACAAGGTAGGTGACGGACAGATGGAAGGACGGAACGGACAAGGGTAACACTAAATTCCCATAAAAAGCTCCGACACACAGATATTTTTCTGACACGGCGGAATTATGTTTTCTGGCCTAAATTCACACAACAGATATTTTATTTTCCAGCATAGTAACAAAATCATACCTTCTCAGTATTTTCTGTAACTTTTATTGTCTATTTGTCTCTCCACAACTGGTAAATGCTCGCAAACCAAGTGCCCCAGTATAGACGGTCAATGCGTCGGTGGGTTGAAAATCTGCAGAAGACAGGAAAAATACAAAACGGTTGTAAAATATGCAGGATACATGTATTTATCAACTTTAGTTCATGCTAGAGAAAACTAATTTGCAGATTTTTAGTAGGGACCATACCCATCACTGAAATAAATTGCCAAATTGTCATTTTATTTGTAAATGTATCTATTTTCAAAATATTTCAAAAGCAATCTGACACTACACAGTCAGTACGAAAAATGAAAATCCCCCCCACACAATTTGGATGAGCAGATAAACCTCCTAAGGCCGGAGTTTTCTAACTAAATTTCTATGGCCTTACATACATGATATACATGCACACTAACACTGCTGTGTCAGTTTTATGTAAACTTGCCACCTTATAAGGTTATATATATAGAAACATTGCAAAACTATGGTGGCATATACTTGCTGTTGAGATGCCGACGCAAAACTATGTCGACATGTTGAGATACAATATCACATTATGTCGACATGTTGTGTAAAACTATCATATCATATCGACATGTTGTGTTAACTTATCACGTTCAAAAGAGTCACCATGTTGAGATAAATATCACGTTATGTCGACTTGTTGAAATAAAATATCACGTTATGTCGACATATTGTGTTAACTTATCACGGTATGTTGACTATAATTGTGATAACTCTCATTATGTTGACTTCTTGTGGCAACTTATCAGGTTATGTTGACATGTCATGATATTTAAGTCAACATGTTGCGAGAAATTATGTCGACATCTTGATGGCAAATATATTCCACCATACAAAACACAATTTTCCACTTTTATTACTACTTAGCAAAATGTAAGAATGAGACTTATTTTTATTTCACGAAATTTAGTCAAATAATAATTGTATTATGAAAATAATTTCTGCATGTTAAATCCTCATGTATACATCATAGTTTCATATAAGTGAAGATGTTTACCAGGAGATTAAAGGTACATGTACATGCCCACCCAGTAGGCACAAACTGTTCTTTATATCAGACATAATCCGAGACATTGTCTGGCAAAATAAAGATTATTTCACCATTACGCCACGTATTGATTGGCATTATTATACATTTTATATCAAATGTCAATTTCCACACTGATATCAGGGGTGATAACCGCGTTTCCTTAAAATGTTAACGGACATTACTATTTATTTATCTGTATTTATTTTTTGATGTGCAATGATCATACTTTATTATCTGTCGAAAGTATTATATTTTCAGGTGGCGCATTTAACTAGAATAAATAATTAAAACAATATCGTGGCCTCCTTTGAATATTAAATTAGTCCTGATTACCACTGCGAGTCCACATCAGTAAAAATTATATTATTAACTAAATTGAATTATATCCTGTATAGCTGGCATTCACAATTTTTAGAACTGGTGGAATAGTGGCACAATTATAGTATACACTTATTTAATTCCTATAAAAAAACATTTTGTGCCTACTGAGTGGGCATGTACATGTACCTTTAAACAGTCACGAGGATAACAGTGAAACATCTTTTATCAAAATTTAAGTTTTGTTTTCTTTATAGTTTGTAAAATCATTTCCATGTTAAATTCCCATAGAGAAATAGTATTTGTGTATTAAATAGCATTATTTAGCCAAGCGAGCTAATTATCTTGAAATAATGCATAGGTGAATGGGTCCTTACGCCAATCAAACGAGTGAGCTTATCGAACCATGTTTGATTATCTGTAGAACCCACGCATGTGTATTAATTCAAGATAATCAGCTCACCTGGTAAGAAAACTAAATTGCTAATTCTGCAAATATTCGTCAATTTACACCATCAGACTTTCCATACCGAGAACAAAATATCCCGATCCAGTGTCAGGCACCCTTATTGCAATCAGATTGCCCAATATTGTCTTAGTGATGGAAAGTAATGGAACCAGGCATGAATCCCAGTATTGTAGATTAAACCTTAATTTGTGACTGGGACTTGAGAAATAGGGCTTACGGATTTTACGACGAGCGTAGATCCAGATCAGCCTGTGCATCTGCACAGTCTGATCAGGATCTGCACTGCTCGCCAGTCTCTCAATGAAAGACCCGATATGCTTCTACAATCAACATAGATCCTTATCAGGCCACAGGAGCGTGCAATTTGATCAGGAGCTACACTGGTCACAACTCCCATGAGCCCCATTTGTCCACCCTCCGGGCCATATGTGTAGCTGTTGGTAGGTGCTATAGATTAAATATGGTATTCTAATATGGTATATACGGTAACAGGGAAATGTCACGGGATCATTCCAGCATACGATGCAATGTGGTGTGTGAGAGAAAGGGAGTTACTATAATGGGTTAGAGCGAGTCAGGTCGTTGAGAATATATGACAATACAGAATTAAAGATTACAAGTGTTGATTATTATAACAAGAACCAACAATGTAACGTATGGACAGATTTACACTATGTAACATTGGTGGATAATCATTAAGATTCGGTCCTTCACAATGGAAGAAAATTTAAACAGATTAACTTTTGTGGAGAGTAATGGAGAAAAAGGAATCAAAATACTATACGGAACCAGTTAAGCTTACAGATAGAGGAACTGTGTTTAAGTTGGAAATTCAAAGACAGTTTGAAGAACAAAAGACACTAAATGTCAATTTAAAGGGCGAGTTAGCGGCTTTAAGAGACATTGTGACATTAGCTCAAAACGAAATTATACAAGGAATTAATGTATTTAACAAAATGGAATCAATGTCGTCTGTTGAAAAATTTAGACCAGGAATACATGAACCAGTGTTATTCTGGGACAGGATTCTGCTGTATGCGGGATATAAAGAATGGAATAACGACAAAACATTGCAGATGTTTCCGTTCTTTATAAACGATGCGGAGTTTCAATGGTTTAGACATCTAGCGGGTGGAGAAAAAGATACATTAGCACATTTGAAGACTTCATTTCTGAAAAAAAATTCGGATAAGGAGGAAAACCAATGGCTTGTCTTCAAGAGGTTGGCGGAGAGGATTCAAAAGCCGGGGGAAAAGGAAAAGACTATATGGAGGATGTGATGTACCTTTGTAGACAGGTGGGAGAAGGGGACGACCACCAGCAACGGAAAGTCATGGCTGGACTTCTTCCAGAGATTAGAAAGTTTGTAGTGGGACAAAGGCCAACAACATTGGACGAGATATAGAGATACGCCAATATTGCAGACGGTCTGGAAACGCCAGAAGAGGTGTCGAAGCTGGAGATGATGAACAAGATGTTTGAGAAATTGAAGATGGATCAGCTCCGGGAAGAAGTAAGCGGGGTACAAGATGAACGCAGTCGGAGTAGGGAACGTAGAGTGTCATTCCAAGAAAACGCGGACGGTAACTATCGCCAAGGTCATCGTGATAGTCACGAGAGATACAATTATTATCAACGACCTCAATACGAACATCGCGAACGGTTCGGTTACCAAAGACCAACACGATTCGGAAGTCCATGAAGAGGAGATAACGACGGACCACAAAGAAACGCGAATCGCCGACAAGGTGAAAACTATCGACCACAAAGAGATGGTAGTCGCGAGCGGAGTGACTATGGTCAGCAGAATAGAAATCGAGAACGTCAAGGACCATTCCGTTCAAGATCGCTGACGCCGAGAGATTATCGCGCGCGTTCCAATCCAGAGAGAAATAACGCTAACCACAACAACTGGCAGAATCGAAAGGCAAAGTGCTATAGGTGTGGTAAGTACAATTGTTTATCATATAGCTGAGTAGTAGTAAGGGAGTCAAAATGATACCACTTACCGTGATATCATTTATAACCCTTTATAATACCCCCACCACCCCCGAAAAATCAAAAAATTGGTTAACGAGGAAATTGTCTCCCGACAGCAAATTTATGATTTTTTGGAGAAAATAATTTTGAAAAGAGAGAGTCAAAATGGGTCCCAATTATATTGGTAATTGACTTTTGAAAAAAGTTGAAATCATTAATGCAAGTACAATAGTTTATATTCCAACACCCCATTTTTCTCCTCCGATATAGCTAATTTATTTCGCAGATCAGCAACTAATTCTACCAGCTCTAGTCTACCACGTTCACCTTTAGCCACCTGACAGCGTAGTTGCTTATGTCTACAAAGAGTTTGTGCACTAACGAATTTACAAGGGCATCTGGGGCATTGAAATTGTGGCTGTCAGATAAGGAGGAAACACGAATAATGTCCGAAAAAATAGACAGACCAAATACAAAGTGGAAGTTTGTAAGATGGGTAGAGGTTTTCGTAAAGCTAATACAGGGCAGTAGGGGAATAGATTTGGGACTACAATCCAAAGAAGCGGCAGGAGGAGAAATTCCAGAATGGCTGAAGAATAAAAAAGGTATGTATTCTTCAGATAAGTATAATGACGACCTTTGTCTGTTCAGATGTCTAGCTATGCATATGACAGATAGAAGACCTGACAGATGTACAGAAAAGGCGAAAGAACTTAGTAAGCAATATTTCGGTAGTAATGTGGTTTCACCAATTCCTTTTTCAGATCTGAAAAAGGTTGAAGAGTTTTTTAAAATCGGTATAGAAGTATATCAACCCACCGAATGTAATGTATGGTGGTTGAAAAAGGTACCAGCGCACTATAAGGCAATAGGTAATAAACCAATGACAATAGGACTGTTTAATAATCACGCATTTCTGATAAAAAACCTTAAAAACCTATCTAAAATTTACGCCTGCGATAATTGCAAGCAGAAATTCACGAAAGCGAGTAATATGAAGAGACACGGACCAAAATGTATGAAAGGTGAGACAAGAGTAGTATGTGATGGTAATTATTTAGAGCGCCCGTGTTCGTCGTTCGAGAAAGCGTTCTACCCAAAAAGTTGTAACAGTTATGGGGCGATCGATTGGATGTACTAAAGTCAGGGGAAAAGCTATAAGAGAAGAAGTGTGGTCAAGATATGGGTTTAATACAGAACATTTACGTAAAAACCAAATCGCCAAGATCGAACAGTGGATAGAGCAAGTACCGGTTATATGTTTTAACAGCAGTAAGTACGATATAAACTTAATAAAGAAATACCTAGTAGGCGAACTGGCATCAACAACAAAGAAAGTAATGGTCGGAAAACGGGCAAACGCAACAATATTTCTATTTACTCCAGAGTTTAGATTTCTTGATGTAATACTTTATCTAGGACCTGGTGTAAGTTACGATAGTTGGATAAAAGCCTACGAATGCAAAGGACAGAAATCTTTTTTTCCTTATGAGTGGTTCGATTCTCCAGACAAACTGGATTACCCAAGACTACCGGATATAGAGAATTGGTATTCCAAACTATCTGGGAAAATGTTAATAGATGAAACAGAATTAAGTAAATGTCGTAGAATTTTCAAAGAAAATAATATGAAAACTTTCAGAGATTGGTTGAAATATTATAACGATTTAGATATAGCACCGTTCCTAGAAGCGGTGGAAAAAATGTGTGAATTTTATAAACACAGAGGTGTGGATATTTTCAAAGATGCGGTAACACTACCTGGAGTAGCTATACAATATTTATTGAGAGGAACCATTAAAGAACAAAAATCTTCAAAGACGATTATACCGGAGGATGCTCTATATGCACCAAAAGAAACATACGAAATGATGAAGGACGCTCTAGTTGGCGGTCCATCAATAGTATTTACACGATATGCAGAAGCTGGTGTTTCAAATATTAGAGTGGGTTCCAAACCTTGCAAGGCTGTTTTGGGGTACGATGCAAACGCGTTATATTTATACGTTAAATAAGAGATTCCGTGTGGGAGAGAAACTATACACCATAGATACCCCACATAACCCTAAATTTATTAAAAAGTTTTGTAAAAGAGTTTTATCTGGAGACTGGTTTGGGTTTGCGGAGGTGGATATAGAAGTTCCACACAACTTAAAAGATAGTTTTCTGAAATGTCCCTCTATATTTAAATAAACAGAGAAGTAGAGGTTGATGAAGTTCCCACACACATGTTAAAATATTTAAAAGATACTGGCCGAACAAGAGGAGATGGAAAAAAATTGTGGTGGGATCTATGACCGCCACTAAAGTATTGCTGTACGCGCCACTGTTGAAATGGTATTTAAAACACGGCCTAGAAATAACTGGAGTTCATCGTGTTATAGATGATTTTATTAGCGGAAAACCATTCGAATGGTTCGCAAAAGAAGTTACAGCCGCAAGACGAACAGGTGATGTAGAACCAAATAAGAAACCAGCCGACATAATGAAATTATTAGGAAACTCGTGTTGTGGAAAAATGATAGAGGCAACGGAGAGACATTAAATACGACATATACACAAAACGAAACCTGTGTTGACAAAGCATTAAGATCTGCATTCTTTGACGATTTGGAAGAGATAGGAGATGCGTACGAAATATCTTCAAGAAAACCCAGGTGTGCGGTAAAGAGACCATTCCATTGTGGAATAGCGGTTTATCAACTACTGGCCACGAATGAGAACGTCGCCGAGGCCGGTGCTGGTAGGAAATGCTTTCTGTCTCCAGTCCGCGTCTTTTGAAACGTTAAATTCGTTACACAGTCTTTCAAACGCCATACGGTCGTATGTGTTGGAAATGGGATCCCAGGCGTCGTCTTGAGGTAGTGAAATACCTAGTTCTTTCAGAATCCTCCTAATAGTATAATACGCACCCGGCTGTTGCGCACCATACAGCGAAATTTATTTGGTTCTGACAAAACTGCATCGGTGATGCTTTCCACCCGTTTACCGCCTCCATCGTAGTAATCTTGGGCAGCCTATATTGTTCAAAGATGTTAGGGAAATTGGTGGCAAAGCCACTGTCCGGTCTAACCGTTACGGTTGGGTGTACAAGGTGGTTAACAACGTCTTTTTGCGTGTATTTACCTCCGACCGCGTACTTTGCATTAGAATTAAAGCTAAATGCTTTGGTATCCATTGAAAGATATTATTATGTTTGCTACTATCACTAATGTTCAAAAAGGGAGTTGTGAACTTCAAAAATTAATAGACAACTGCTGCGGACAACGTCGGGTAGGCCTTACATCAATCACGTTCACGGTCGGGTGGAAAAACGTTGAAACGTTCGAGGCTATCTATTCCGGAGATGTTGGAGATTTTTTAGATATTATCAATAACCCCGATCGTACAAATGTAGTGAGACGCCTTGGGGAAAGAACTGCCGTATTACTTCCTGGCCTTTGGGGTTTCGAAGATGTCCAAGCTTTAATCGCGACGAAGATTCCCGGTATAGCCCCCCCCCCCCTCTCGCAGTCTCAAAAGCCACGGGGCATGCGACATTGTCCGCTGAAAAAAAATTAAAGATCTCCCCGGGGTTGGCCTCAATGTCAGGATTTAAATTTGCACCCCCTTACAACGAGGATGAAGGGTTTAAGTTCCCGTTGAACTTTGTCTTCCCCGTGGGCGAGCACCGCGGCGATACCCCAGTAAACTTCGCCGTCACGAAAACTCTCGGGGTGCACCTGGATCGGGTGAACTTATCGTACAACACGGTAGACGGCACTCCCATCACATTACTGAAAACCGTGCCCGCCAGCGACTGTTTCTTTGGGGAGACTGTGACCTTAGACTTCCCACACCCCGAGATGAAAGTTTTATGGAATCAGGACATCCATCACGAGTTGAAGATTTCTATTCTTGATGATAAAGGGCGAGAGTTTAAGAACGATTACCCGATTTCGGTCGTCCTAGAAATTTCAAATTAATTAATTTTAAGAAAATTATTTAGAATTAAACGCATGTTCGTAATTTATATATATATATATATATATATATTATCAACATTATTGAAATGAGTATATACGGATCAGGTAGTTCTTCCGATTGGGTGACAAATTCAAAGAATTTGGAACCGGCAGAAGGGGGATTCATCCCGACAGAGGGCGACTTTTTAACTACCCAAAAAACAAAGGCCTTGATCAATAGAACTATATCGGTGGCCACGGACAGGATTCACAAGAGTCTACTATCACAACTTAGAGAATATGCCCTGGCTGTGAATACACAAAGTCGTGAAGAAACGCATACGGAACTAAACGAACTAGGTGAAAAAATAACCAAATTTCTAAAAGAGGCCCGGTTGGGGATTGATAAAGTCCGAGAAGACCACCAGGCGGACTTTACGGAGGCATATGATTCGTTGCGCTTAGAGGACTCTCTCACCAGAGAAGCGGCACTTACTGAATTAGACGTGAAAATAATCGATTTTCGAAAAGAGACCCGGTTGGGTATTGAGGGAGTCCGAGAAGACCGCCAGGCGGACCTTACGGAGGCTTATGTATGGCCTGCGCCTCAGAGGACTCTCATCAGAGAGAAGCGGCACTTACCGAACTAGGAAAACAAATAACCAAATTTCGAAAAGAGGCCAGGTCGGGTATTGAGAAAGCCCGAGAAGACCACCAGGCGGCTCTTGCGAAGGCTTATGAGGTGTTGCGCTCAGAGGACTCTCTCATCAGAGAAGCGGCACTTACTGAACTAGACAAAAACAAAATTCGAAAAGAGACCCGGTCGGGTATTGGTAAAGTCCGAGAAGACCACCAGGTGAACCTTGCGGAGGCCATTGCGGAGGCTTATGGTGCGTTGCGCTTAGAGGACTCTCTTAGCAAAGAAGCGACACTTACTGAACTAGACGGGAAAATAGCCGAATTTCTGAAAGAGACCAGGTCGGGGGTTGAGGGGGTCCGAGAAGACCACAAGGAGGCCATTGCGGAGGCTTATGGGGCGTTACGCTCAGAGGACTCTCTCAACAGAGAAGCGGCACTTACTGACCTATACGAAAAAATAACCGAATTTCGAAAGGAGGCCCGGTTGGGGGTTGAGGGGGTCCGAACGGGTATTGATAAAGTCCGAGAAGACCACAAGGCGGCCCTTGCGAAGGCTTATGAGGTGTTGCGCTCAGAGGACTCTCTCATCAGAGAAGCGGCGGTTGCTGAACTAGATGGAAAAATAACCGAATTTCGAAAGGAGGCCCGGTTGGGGATTGAGGGGGTCCGAACGGGTATTGATAAAGTCCGAGAAGACCACCAGGCGGCCCTTGCGAAGGCTTATGAGGTGTTGCGCTCAGAGGACTCTCTCATCAGAGAAGCGGCGGTTGCCGAACTAGACGGGAACATAACCGAATTTCAAAAAGATGCCCGGTCGGGTGTTGAAAAAGCCCAAGAAGGCCACCAGGCGACCATTACGGAGGCTTATGATGCGTTGCGCTTAGAGGACTCTCTCAGCAGAGAAGCGGCACTTACCGAACTAGACGATAAAATAACCGAAGTTTCTGATAAACTGAAACATGCTCGTAGAGCCGCGACCAAAGCGCTTGAGGAGAACGCTGAAAAGGTTCGTGCTGAGGCCCATACCTCTATCGGGGGGCTTGCCGGATTGTTAAAAACAATGAAAACGCAAAAACGTGTGATAACAGTTTGGGCTGAGAAGCGGGTCTCATTGGTTGACGGGCTCCCTGAATATTCGTTCGGTGCCAAAGCGAATAATAAATGTGGGGGATACACCATGACAGCTCCAGGTATACTTCTCCGAATGGCGGTCTGCTCGGTTAATGCTAATGGTAAACCTGTGGGCGCGGTCACGATAAATCTCGTAGTAGATGGGGAAGAACGGGAAATTGGAGTCACTAAACCCGCTGGAGATAGTTCGTCGGTGGTTTCGTTCACCGGTGACGATCTAATTAGACTTTCCGAAGGTAGTGTTATTAACTTTGTTACGAAAATCGCTGACCCAGAGAGTTCTTCCACTATTGTCTCATTACTAATTGAACTTAATTTGTAAATGCTAATATATTGAAAATCATGAACGAATCACCGCTTCCAATTGTCAATACCACTCCATCAACACTGTATCCAATTAACGAAAGTTCAGATTTTAGGTTGAATAATATCGTCGCTATGCAGGATATTTTAGTTAGAGAATATAGAAATAGAAAAAGACACGCTAAAAAATATAAGCGCGCGGCGAATATAGCTGAAGCATCTAGTACGGTTCTGGCAAGTTTATCTGTAATGAGTGGTGCGGGGTTTTGAATGGAATTACCGTTTTATCTGGAATACTTTGTATTGTAATTAGGGCGTCGGGTGGAAAACTCGAGAAAAAATGTAGAAAACATGATAGAATATCCGTTCTCGCCAGGTGTAAGAAAAATAGCGTTGGCCGATAAGAAAATATCAAATTTAGAGTTTGAATCCGTGGTGGAAGAAATGGGGAGATATGAAAAATTAAAAAATGATATTATAATCAAAGCACACGCCACCATGCCCAAGCTTGAGTGTACCGATTGGGATAAATTTAGGGTAAAACTTGGAGATAAAGTCGGAGGAAATTAATATTTTTATTAAATAATTAATTTTATAATTTTCTTTAAGTTAATTATAAAATTAATTATAAAATTAATTATATTAGTGCAGTAAGCAATTTATTAATTAATTTTAGGAAAATATTAACAATTTAAAAAGAAAAAAAAGAAAAAAAAGAAAAAAAGTTTTAGGTCCCACCGAGGCTCGAACCCGCGCCAACAAAACCCTTCTGGGTCCACCTCGCTAAGCCACTCTCATTCATTCATTCATTCATTCATTATGTTTCTGTTTGGCTTAGCGAGGTGTATGTAGCTACCTGTACTGCACACCCCCATCTCTCGGCTGATCTAGGAACCAGTGTCGAAAGTCTAGGCAACCTTGGAAGTGTCAGCACGGGTGCACTGAGCGCTCATTTTTTGTATCAAGGGGCGTCCCCCAAGACAAATTATTGTTGTTAATTTTACATATATTAAGCTAAAACCGTGTTGTGCAATGCCCAAATATTTACTTATTTTTTTTTTTTTTTTTTATATAACAAGTTCGTTTTTTATTTAATAATATAGATTATAACGTTCTAAATTATTAAAAGTAAAATTAGAAAAATAAAAACATGCCAACCAATCAGAATGTAAGAAATACTTCCGGAATATCGATAGCGGGTTCTCGCTGTAATACACACCCTAGTGTGTGTAGTATATATTACAGTGTGTTTAGTTCCATCCCGGAAGACGTAATCGTGTAAACCTCTCTATAAAATGGACACTTAATATACGTGTAAGGTGGGACACTTATATTTACATTTTCATAACGCGTGTAATTGGAACATTGTCGTCTGCTTGGTGTTGTGATTACAACATAAATTAATTAGTTCTGTTCAATAATATACATATCTTTATAAGCGATATCGTAGAAATGTACATTCGTAAACGAACCGTTGGGTTTTAACAATTTTATATAATACACCTTAGTTTCATATTCGATACGCATTATCCGTCTTAATGTTTGTATTTGCCTCTTGTATAGTTGACATAATTGCCGGTATAATATTGTAAATGCAACGTTTTTATCGGAGCGTAATAAATTACGCTGGTATTTAATGTATTCGATATCGCCTAGTGTTCTCATTTTATTGAATTTATATATAGGACTATAACCCCCGTATTCTTCGTAAACTTCTTCAACACAGGCATTAAAAACTTTCAATTCCAATTGTATTGTATTATCCATTTTCTCTAATAACATTTTATAACCTATGAAATGTATCTGTTCAATTGGACGTGAAAAAAAACATGATGTATTTATGACACCAATACATACTTTCAAAAGTCAATTACCAATATAATTGGGACTCATTTTGACACCTTCTTTTCAAAATAATTTTCTCCAAAAATTCATAAATTTGCTGTCGGGAGACAATTTCCTCGTTAACCAATTTTTTGATTTTTCGGTGGTGGTGGGGGTATTATAAAGGGTTATAAATGATATCACGGTAAGTGGTATCATTTTGACTCCCTTACTACTACTAACTGTCAAGCGAGAAACGTAAGATGTTTTTACTGTAACAACATTGGTCACTTTGAAGTGTGCTGCAGAAAAAGACAGCCTTTTTTAGAGCAAGCGGGAACCTGTCGTCGAAATTGGATCATCCCCCATCATAAACAAATGACAGTGACATGTATACGATTCCATCTCCAAATTCTGATATTAATAATAGAATACAATTGTATTTAGAACGCTTAAGCATATCAGCCCTTGTTGACACTGGTGCTTCGGTGTCACTTTTAAATTATAAGGATTACAAAAGATCTAAAGTGTTTAAGAAAGCACCATTACAAAATACAACAATAAAAAATATTAAAGGTGTGAATGGCGTAAAATCATCTGCTGCTTGGGAAAAAGTAGACATATCTGTAAAAATTGCAAATGTATTGATCCCGCACGAATTTCTGGTTGTAAAAGATATCCAATATGATTTAATATTGGGAATCGATTTCATGAAAAGCACAAAAGCCGAAATATCATTCAATGATGGATATTTTTCGATATATGATGACTTTGCTAAAGTGCCTCTTCAAACTTTTCAGGAACACGAACCATCTGTGTTGTATTACACAAAAGAAAGCATTAATATTTCTCCCGAATCCGTGTCAGTGATAACTTTACATCCAAAAACAAGCCAGGAACATGATATTGTGATATTAAATCCAGTAAGAAAATTATTTAATACTTATAATGCAATCGGAGCAGAAAAAGTTAGTTCAACTATAAATAATATTTATTATTTTCAAATAATGAACCCAACGGAAAATGAAATACAAATATCTGCGCAAACAATTATAGCATCGACAGAAATAATTAACGAAAATGACGAAATTCTAACTTTTGACATTAATAACACAAGTAGTATAGAGGGAGTCCTCTATACTACCCCACCACACCCGAAAAATCAAAAAATTGGTTAATGAGGAAAAGTCTCTACCTACAGTAAATTTATGAATTATTTCGGCATAGGTGTTTTGAAAAGAGTGAGTCAAAATGATACCACCAACGTTTTTAACGTTTTTGAGCTGTATTGAATGATAAAAAAGTGGTCTTGTAGTCCCAATTATATTGAACAGAAAAAATAATTCCAATATTATTAGAGAAAATGGATAATAAAATACAATTGGAATTGAAAGTTTTTAATGGCTGTGTCGAAGAAGTTTACGAATAATACGGGGGTTATATCCTATATATAAATTCTATAAAATAAAAAAACACTAGGCGATATCGAATACATGAAATATCAGTGTAATGTATTACGCTCCGATAAAAACGTTGCATTTACAATATTATACCGACAATTATGCGAACTATACAAGAGGCAAATACAAACATTAAGACGGATAATGCGTATCGGATATGAAACTAACGATTCGTTTACGAATATACATTTCTACGATATCGCTTATAAAGAAATTGAAAAAAATAGTATTGAACAGAATTAATTTATGTTGTAATCACAACACCAAGCAGATGACAATGTTCCAATTACACATGTTATGAACATGCAAATTAGGTGTCCCACCTTACACACATATTAAGTGTCCATTTTAGAGAGATTTACACGATTACATCTTCCGGGATGAAAAATAAACACACTGTAATATATACTACACACACGGTTATTTATAGCCGAGTATATTTCTCCTTATCGATGGTATGTAAACGGAATATCGAATTACACAGGTGGTGTGTACACAATTTATAAACACTTAGTGGGGTTCACGAATTTCCGGGATTGTTCGTTATTTAATTAATTATACAATTATTAATAATTTAAAGCGGAACTCCCCCTATTATATAGAAAACATATTAATTAATTAATATAATAATTTCCACCAACAAAGTTAGGTTTATATACGAGAAATAAACACAGTTAAGTGTCTGGACGCCGGCAATAATATGTCAACAGTGAGACAGGTTTCGCCACATGGCTCTACACATTAGGGCGGATGGAGGTAATGAAGAGGAGGGGTCCGCGGTATCGGTCCAATGATGGGGTGGAGGAGATGTGAGCTAAGCCGAACCTCGCTAAGCCGAAAAAAGAGAAGAGAAGAGATTTAACCGAAGGCTTAGCTGGGTGGACCCAGAAGGGTTTTGCTGGCGCGAGTTCGAGTCTCGGTTGGACCTATAACGTTTTTTTTTTTAATTTTTTTTTTTATTACTGATTATTATGTTTACTGATTTAAATTGTTTACTGCACCAATATAATTAATTTTAAGAATTTTTTTTTATTTCTGATTGTGATGTTTACTGATTTAAATTGTTTACTGCACCAATATAATTAATTTTATATTGGTGCTGTAACATTTCCTCCGACTTTATTTCCAAGTTTTACCCTAAATTTATTCCAATCAATACTCTCAATCTTGGGCATGGTGGCGCGCGCTTTGATTCTAATATCATTTTTTAATTCTTCATATCTCTCCATTTCTTCCACCACGGATTCAAACTCTAAATTTGATATTTTCTTATCGGTCAACGCTTTGGACACTATAACGTCGATGCTATTCTTCTTAGACCTAGCGATCATGTTTTCTACTTTTTTTCTCGAGTTTTCCACCCGCCGCCCTAATTACCATACAAAGTATTCCACTCAAAACCCCTGCAAGTGGAACCGTTACAATTGTAGATAGCGTTGCAGCAGTCCCCGCACCATTCATTACAGATAAACTTGCCAGAACCGTACTAGATGCTTCAGCTATGTTCGCCGCGCGCTTATATTTTTTAGCATGTCTTTTTCTATTTGCACATTCTCTAACTAAAATATCCTGCATAGCGACGATATTATTCAACCTAAAATCTGAACTTCTTTCGTTAATTGGATACAGTGTTGATGGAGTGGTATTGACAATTGGATACAGTGTTGATGGAGTGGTATTGAGAATTGGATACAGTGTTGATTCGTTCATGATTTTCAATATATTAGTATTTTACAAATTAAGTTAAATTAACAATGTAACAATAGTGGAAGAACTCGCGGGGTCAGCGATTTTCGTAACAAAGTTAATAACACTACCTTCGGAAAGTCTAATTGAATCGTCACCGGCGAACAAAATCACCGATGAAATATCTCCAATTGACTCCAATTGCCCGTTCTTCACCATCCACTACAAGATTTATGATGACCGCGCCCACAGGTTTACCATTAGCAACCGCGCCCACAGGTTTACCATTAGCATTAACCGAGCAGACAGCCATTCGGAGAAGCGTACCTGGAGATGTTATGGTGTATCCCCCATATTTATTGGTCGCTTTGGCACCGAACGAATATTCATAGAGCCCCTCATTCAGGGGGCCCCGCTTCTAAGCCCAAACTGTGATGACACGTTTTTGCGTTTTCAAAGTTTTCAACAATCCGGCAAGCCCCCCGATAGAGGTATGGACCTCAGCACGAATCGTTTCAGAGGCCCCCTCAAGCGCTTTGGTCGCGGCTCTACGAGCACGTTTCATTTTATCGGAAACGTCGGTTATTTTTCCATCTAGTTCAGTAAGTGCTGCTTCTCTGTTGAGAGAGTCTTTTGAGCGAAACACCATATAAGCCTCCATAAGGGCCGCCTGTTGGTCTTCTTGGAGTCCCTCAAACCCCAACCGGGTCTCTTTTTGAAATTCTGTTATTTTTTCATCTAGTTCAGTAAGTGCTGCTTCTCTGTTGAGAGAGTCCTCTGAGCGCAACACCCTATACGCCTCTGTAAGGGTCGCCTGGTGGTCTTCTCGGACTTTCTCAATACCAGTTCGGGCCTCTTTTTGAAATTTGGTTATTTTTCCTCCTAGTTCAGTAAGTGCTGCTTCTCTGTTGAGAGAGTCCTCTGAGCGCAACACCCCATACGCCTCTGTAAGGGCCGCCTGGTGGTCTTCTCGTGCTTTCTCAATACCCGTTCGGGCCTCTTTTCGAAATTTGGTTATTTTTCATCCTAGTTCAATAATTGATGCTTGATCCTCTGAGAGCAACAGCCCATAAGCCTCCTGGTCTATCTCAATAGCCGTTCGGACTCCCTCAATTTTTCCCCGGGCCTCTTCCCCAACTTGTGCAGTCGCCGTCAGCACGTCTACTCTAAGCTGTGCTATACTCCTGTTAATCCCTTTTGTGGCCGCCGATATAGTTTTATTGATCAGGGCCTTGGTTTTTCCGGTAGCTAAAAAGTTGCTCTCTGTCGGGATGAATCCCCCTTCTGCCGGTTCCAAATTATTTGAATCTGTCACCCAATCCCGATTGGAATTGGAAGAACTACCTGGTCGGTATATACTCATAATAATTATCTTTAAATATTGGGGCACCTATACTCAATTGGAAATTTCGAGAACGACCGAAATCGGGTAATAGTTATTCAACTTTCTCGCTTGATCATCGAGAATAGAGACCGTAAATTCGTGGATGTGTCCCGTTTCCAAAACTTTCATCTCGGGGTGGGGGAAGTCTAAGGTCACCGTCTCCCCAAAGAAACAGTCGCTGGCTTGCACGGTTTTCAGTAATGTGCTGGGAGATCCGTCTACCGTGTTGTACGATGTGTTCACCCGATCCAGGTGTACCCTGAGATTTTTCGTGAAGGTGAAGTCCACCGGTTTATCACCGACGTACTCACCCGAGACAAAAACTCCTTTATTTACGGAGTATGTCTCTCTAAAACCGAGTTGAATACCCAACCCCCGGGAGATCACTACCTTAAGATCAGGGCCGATGGTCATTGTTGGAAGTCCGGTAGCCTTCGATACTGTGAGGTTGACTCTACCGCCAAGCTCTGAGGTGACAAAATCTTTGAGCTGTATAAAACTCCACAGTCCGGGAGGCAGCTTTACACCTACTTGTCGTCCATCATTCACATAGTAAAATCTTTCACTCTTCCCCACATTCCGCCACCCAACCGTGAAGGTGATTGATCTGAGACCGACCAGGCGTTTTCCACAGCAGTTGTCGATTGACTTTTGAAGTTGACAACTCTCTTTTTGAACATTAGTGATAGTAGCAAACATAATAATATCTTTCAATGGATACCAAAGCAATTAGCTTCAATTCAAAGGCAAAGTACGCGGTCGGAGGTAAATACACACAAAATGACGTTGTGAACTCCCTTGTACACCCAACTGTAACGGTCAGACCGGACAGTGGCTTTACCACCAACTTTCCAAACATCTTTGAACAATATAGGCTGCCCAAGATTACAACAATGGAGGCCGTAAACGGGTGGAAAGCAACACCGATGCAGTTTTGGCAGAACCAAATAAATTTCGCTGTATGGTGCGCAACAGCCGGGTGTGGAGTTTCGCATCAAGACCATCTGACATCCAAGAATGTCGTGCTCCGAAGTGTCTACAACTTTCATGCGTATTATACTATTAGGAGGATTCTCAAAGAACTAGGTATTTCACTACCTCAAGACGACGCCTGGGATCCCATTTCCAACGCATACGACCGTATGGCGTTTGAAAGACTGTGTAACGAATTTAACGTTTCAAAAGACGCGGACAGAAAGCATTTCCTACCAGCACCGGCCTCGGGGACGTTCTCATTCGTGGCCAGTCCGGGAATTGGACGCAGACTGATTTTAGAGACGATCACTCCGGCGACCACATTGTCAGTCGGAACGCCGGGAATTTTGACCCCGCGACGATGACCTTCGGGCCAGAAGTGTCTGGAGGTCGGCACTGCGGCGTCTCATCCTGCATTTGGTTACCTCCGAAACTGGCTCACGCCGATTACATACATCAGGCTGCTGAGGTTCAGGACGTGTGGGGTACATTTATGTTAGATAAGACTCTAGGGTTCACGCAGGCCGGGGTTAATCGCGTCAACGACTCCATTCGCACGTACGTCTGGGCCATCCTCGGCGCACAGAAGCAAACTCGCAGTTCTATACTGGTCACGGGAACGGCGTTTGAAAACAATTCTTGGCACTTGTAGAGGACGCCATCTAAGCTAAGGTGGACCTGGAGAAGGCGATCCAGAATTATCAAGACGTTTTGCAGAATGCCAGCACCCCAGTAGACTACGTATTTGGAATAGGTCTTTATATGGAGCCGAGCAATATGATACTACAAGACGACCCGGTTGACGGTTACAATAATCATATCGTAATCGCCACAGTCAATCAAAAAATCGGCCACAACGGGAACATGAACGCGGATATCATCACCAAGACGGTCATAAAAACCCCAATCCAATCGCGATTGGATGCGCCTCACTCAACACAATTGGGATTGAAGTTGAACCCAATTCACGAATTGAGTCCCCCCAAGTCAATCGCCAACAGTGTTGAGGAAACACCACTCGAGATTGGAAGCACAACACACGAGGAGGAGAAATTAAGGCTCGTCGTCGCCCTCGTGGCGATAGGACTACTAGCGCTTTGGTTTTAGAAACTCTCTGGCGGAGAATAGTAGGAGACCGGCGATCGCCACGATTAAAGCCCAAGTATTTTTGGTGAGCCATCCGACCGTTTTTGATTATATAGATAACAAGTAGGAAACGATACTTCCGATCAGTCCGGGTAGTGCGGCAGCCGCCTTTTCGGCTAATTTAGCCAGGAGACTGGCGAGGGCTTTTATTTGTTTTTTACCCACTCCTTGGCTCCACCGGATGATGGCGCGGGTGGTGGCGCGGGTGGTGGTGCCGCACCACCAGTGAAAGATATAACTATGGTCGATATAGTTATGCCGATAGCAACGAGGATGCTTGCTATCGTGACACCCTGCTCTCTGAACAGAGTGCGAAGACGCTCACCGAGTGTCGTGTCCACGTGCAGAACCCTCGAGATTGTTTCGCGGATCCGACTTATTTGTGTGCGGAGCGTCTCACGGTTAGTCGATGCAGCCTGCAAGCGAGCTTCTCTTTCGTCCCGCAAAGACCGCAGTCGTTCGGTAATCCGCTCGGTAGATTCTCTATCGCCACCGGCTTCATCCAGTTTTCTTTCTTCTAGCGCGATATGTTCATCCAGCGACGAGAGTTTGGAGAGGTTAAGGACCAATTCACCCGGACCATTTGCATAGCCTTATCGAGTCCACGGAGTTCGCGAAGAGGTAACGGTGGGTCATCGATCGACCCTTGGTCGAGGTTGAGCATTTCGTTTTCGCTGAATGTGGTCTCCATCGTGTTAATAGCGTCGGTTGCCACTTGAGGGACCTCGCTGAGCTCGACCGTTTCTATTGAGGCAAAAGTCTTCGCCATCGTTTCGTCGGTAGACAGTAGGGCCTCTACAGCGCGGGTTGGCATACTTGTTTTACCACGCTTCCAATCTAGGAATCCGAGTTCGTTCCTTATGAGTTGGCCACCGCCCCGGTATCCGGCAATGGTGCTCAGCGCTAGGGGTTTTCCGGTCTTCATGTTGATGATTGGGATATTTGATGCTTTTAGTCGAAACCTACAACGCAGATCGAATTCGAAATTGGAGTAGTCGCGGCCGACAGATGGGACCAAACATTTTTTGTTTATCCAATTTATCCAGTTTATCGACCAGAACCAGCAGCTCTTAGTCCGCTTCCCCAACCTAGGGGCTAACGATGTCATTGTGCCGGGTACTGTTCGCCTCGCTTTCACTATTTTGCTGACGTCGACGGACGCGGACCGAACCGTCGTTCAGAACCTGGGTCGCGCCATCGTCAAGAAGACCATGATAAAGAGTTATGGTAATGAGGTGATGTCGATCGACGACAGCGACGTCTACCATTGTTATCAGGACCTGTGGAAGACGGCGCAAGAGCGCAAAAACGCGGTCTGTCAGGGTATTGACACCAGCAAAAATAAGAACGTAACCAAACTTAGAATCGGGGCTGGTAACAAGGCAGATAACAACGCGAGTGACAACGCGATCGCGACCGTTTACGGCAACCGCTTCTACATCCACTCGACTTTGAGTTGATGGAGAGTCACATGCCCTACTATCAGAGTGCTTTGGCTGACCGCCTCGAATACGAACTAACGTTCAACGACTACGGCCGAGTTCTCATAGCCACAGACGTAGCATCGACGTATACGATCGACAATGTTTGTTGGAGTACGACATGGTCACGATGCCCAAACTCGCGCGATTAATCAGAACCCAGTTGCCATACTTTACGACCGAGTTCTTCGTCACCGCAAGATAACGAAAGACAAAAGCGACACATTGTGGAATATTAATGTCAACGTACCCGCCCGCTCGATGAAAGGTATACTGATGTTGTTCGAGGATGCTCGGTTCGCGTTCGGTGCTAGAAAAACCGACAAATTCTATAACCTCAAAATCACAAAGGTCGAGGTGACGATCGAGGGAGTCCCCAATCAACTCTAAGGTGCGGTTCTTCGCGCACACCAGCAGTGGGACGAAGTCAGAAAGCAGTTTGCTTCCGGCTCTAAGCGCTCCCCGGAGGTTGCCGCGGTTGCCAAAGACCTGCAGCTCTCGGCCGTCTCCCTCGCGGAGTTCCTGACTACCAAATATGCGTTATGGCTAGACATGCGAGCCAGCGACGACGACCAAATGCATGGTAGCGGACGCCAAGTTGAGAACGCTAGCGAGGGTGTGACGATCCAGATAACCAAAGAGGCGGATGGAAATGGTCCATTGAACGTGTACTTATATATAATTACAGACGCACAACTCAACATAGAAGATGGCCGATACGTCTCAGCTTTATACTAAATATTTAATACCTTCAAACAAATCCAATTTACCAATTGGTGATGCCCACTCTGCCATAATATGTGGGCAGACAGGATGTGGAAAAACGGTTTTCATCCTGGATTTGCTCGAGGGGTCCTACCGCAATGCATTTCGTCACATTGTGATCCTGTGTCCCACTGTGCAGCACAACGAGACTTATCAGCGGCGCCAGTGGATATGGACCGACCCTGAGATATACGTCTTTGACCCCGGCGACAGACTTCACGATTGGCTGCGTGGCTTATACCAAAGATTCCAAGGTGAGCCCACCCTATACGTGATTGACGACTGCTCAGCGATCAAGATCTGCGTGAGCAAACGAAATGGGTCGCCCTCTTTCACTGCAAGGACCGAGACTCATTCGATGATTGTCTTCGAGAGAACGACGTTATCCCAACGCGCGAGGAGCGCCTGAAGGTTCGACAGATACTTTCGGAAACTAAGCACGCCAAGCTTCTGCTAAAGACCGATCAACCAACTGCTTACGAAGTTATTAAATAATTTTCTTAAAATTAGCGTTTGCTGAACAATGCTGAGCAATTGTTGAACAAATGCTGAACAATGGTTAACAATGTTAACAATTTGGTGCTCCGCTGCGAGCTTTGTTGCGAGCATAACGGTGATCATAAGTATCGTGTGGTGCGCTTGGCAATATGTTAGACTTATGAGACTTGTCAGAATAGTTAAAAGAAAATAAGCAATACTGAACTGCGACGAACTTCTCGATCAGCTAAAGGAAGAAACATAACACAATCGGGATTGAAGTTGAACCCCAACACCAATCGCGAATTGGAAGAGCAATCGGGTTCAACTTCAACGGCGGGGTTGAGTGCCGATACGAATGAAAATGCGGCGAGACGCGAGCGGCTAGCTGCACTGGTTGCTGGGGGACAATCGGAGCATTATCTCGGTATGCGTCTCTCAGTTTGTCAGGTGGATAAGATGTCAAATGCGGAGATCGATAAAATGTATGCGCGATACGAATCCAAATTGGGGGCAGATATGACAACAACTCTTGGATCGGCGGCTATTCATTTGTACGCTACCACCGTCAGTATAATTCTCCCTATACCAAACACCGCGGGGTTGATTCACGATCTAGAGACTGACCCTTTTATAGGACACACTCTTAAAACAACCTGCTGCTCAATTTGTCACAAGTTTGGAATGTACTTAGCTCCGCTGACAACCGCGTTGACCACGGGTAAACACTGTCAATTTGGACATATATGCCCACGAACTATAAGCCATAATATTATAAATTATGACACAAGACACACCTGCGAGAGTGACGGAACAGCAATCCCAGATTGCACCAACTCCAACAGGGTTGAACCCGATTTCTCCAACCCAATGCCAACCGCCGTTGGAGTTGAACCCGATTGCACGATATAAAAACCCAAAAAGACAGGCAGCTGGGCGGGCAGCGGCTGCCGTCCGAAAAGTTAAACAAGATAGAATACTCGCCGAGCTTCGAGAGGCCAAACGGTCGTTGCACTCAACACCGATTGCTGTTGAAACAGTAAAACACCCGGTGGCAGCTGTTTCTCACCCAATCGCAATTGGATTGAAACAGGAAGAGCCATCCCCGATTGCTGTAGCTCCTACCCCCTATTACCTCAACATTGTTGAACCTTATTGGAAGATCGTCCCGTGGGTTGTTGGTGGTGGTCTGGCAGTTGTGGGCACCCTGTGTGTGCTGAAATACCAATCATCAACAATGTTGAAATTGGAAAAACAACCAGCTACGGTTCCGAAGAAAGTTACGAAACACCAATCGAGATTGGATGCACCCCATTTAAACATTGATCGCGATCCCTTTTATATACAATAATTACAATGGCTGAACAAGATGGTAAAATGATAGTGAATGCACTTTATCACGCCATGGTGATATCGGGTTTCAGTATCGGGTATGCTCGACTATCAAAGATGGCCCAGGAGGGTCCGCTCCCAAATTGGAATTTACTGTGAGAGACCCGAGATTATCTAATTAAAGTTGGAATTCTACCTGTTAATATATGGAAATAAATGGCTTCAATCGCAGTAATAGTAGGTGGTGCGCTTGTAAACGCATTGGCGTTCATCGGTAGCAACTTTATATTCTCGAAAATGAGAAGCTCGAACGTGGATGAGGAGCGCAAGCGTCACGATTTAGCTGTAGAACAACTCAATAGCGCAAAGGAAGCGTGGTCGAAAAAACTAACCGCCCATCTGAACTGGGTCAACAAAGACCTTCGCCGCGAGAATCACGCCGTGCAAACTTTCCAAAACGTTGAAGAAGCCAACCGCGAGTACGCGCTGGCATATCCACATAAAAGTCTCGCGCCGCTGGATCGCGAGCCCCAACTTTCAGATTTCTATGTACCGTCAGAGTCCCAAAAAGACCGCGAGATCGCGTTCATCGTCGTGGGAATGGGTGTGGTGGGTCTCGTCAGCTACTATATATTCAATCGAGATTGAAATAATTATTTTAAAACTTTTTTTTTTTTAAATATATATATATATAGAACAATGTTAGTTGACGAACTTTATTTTGCTATGATCGATGTAGGCTACAAGGCCCTTAAACACCGTTTACCTGGTGCAAAGAATATGATTCGTCTGGCCCGAGATTGTCTCGAGACGTGGCGCGAGGACGAAAAAGCGGCCACCCTTTTCGCAAAGCGGATGTTAGATTCCTCCGAGTTAGATTCCCAGAATTCCCTCTCCTGCTCCAACCCAAACGCGATTGGGGCTGCAGCGAAACTTCCAACAAAGGTTTATTATTAACGACGCAGTTACCGGACGATCTGGCGAGGGCATGTTGGAGATTGTCCGATCAATTAGAATACTTCGCATACTATGAACACGCGCAAACTTGATACCAAACTATCGGTTCGCCTAGCGCGCAAGCTAGCAAACACATACTACAGCCCCCGCGGCTACTAGAAGGGACTCGCGGCCATCAAGAACCTCGCGGCGGCGACCAAGGTTTCAGAAAACGCTGTCAAGGAATGGCTCAAGAAGCAGGTCATCTGGCAGATCTATTTCCCCGCGCCTCACAATATTCCGCGCCCGAAATTCGATGTGCCGGTGCCGAACCAAGTTCACCAAGCGGATCTCCTGTTTCTCCCTCACGATCGCGTCGATCGTAAGACGTACAAGTACGCACTGACAGTCGTTGACGTTGCGAGTCGCTATAAGGGGGCTGAGCCATTGGCTACGAAAGAGTCTAAGGAGGTGGCCGAGGCTCTTTCCCTAATATATAAAAGGAGTCCTCTCAAATGGCCGAATCTTCTCCAGGTCGATCCCGGCCGCGAGTTCATGGGCGCGGTTTCTCATCTATTGTCTAAACACAACATTTCTGTCAGACGCGGCCGCGTCAACATCCACCGAGACCAGGGAATCGTGAAGCGGTTCAATCGAACCCTGGCTGAGAGACTGTTCGGTCACCAATATGCCAAAGAGCTGCTGCTTGCGCAGCGGGACCCTCATTCGCGATCGACCGAGAGGGTGGCCAGACTGTCCGCCGTGGTCTCCGCACTGAACGGAGACGTGACCAGATTGATCGATAAGAAGCCCGTAGATGCCATCAAGTCCAAAAAGGTGACGAGCAAGCCCTCTGCCGTCTCACGTGGGCGACCCGTTGGTTTAGAGGAGCAACGGCTTGCATCGGATGTTGACGTCCGGTACCTCTATCAACCGGGAGAGCTCGAAGGTTGCAGCCGCCGCGGGACGGATCCCGTGTGGTCTCTCAATGTATATCATCTTGATCGATATGTTACCAAACCCGATGAGCCCGTGCTCTACTATTTGGATGATGGTCCATCTCGCGGGTTTGTTCGTGAAGAACTTCTTATGGTGCCTTCTGACACACAGCTACCCCCGGATCGTCAGAGTCTTTAGAGAGGTTCTGTATGTATTCCGTCTGATAACACGCGTCTTTTATCGTAGTACGCCGAGAGTCCTAATTTGTGTTGACAGTACGTTTTCATAACACCGTCTTTCATTTTAAATCCTCTATTTTGTGCTACATCTATAATGTGTTTTCCATCTTCTGTAGTTTCGGTTAGTACTCGTTTATATCTATCCCAATTTAAATTGTTTGTTCTCTTGGACATTCCTTTCGCAGAGTTTTTATTAATATAATTATTTTTTTCTACAAAATAACACTTACTAGATAGCGTTATCGCTCAATCTCCACTAAATTCCAGTTTGAAAAGCCCGGGCTCTCTTTCACTCCATTTATTCCAAGCCAACCATTTATTCTTTTCTTTTTCAAACTCGTCTAGTAAGTTAGGTCTAATCAATTCCTCTATTGTTTTTCCACTAACTCCTACATACATACTATCCGTGTCCATCTGTATTAATTCAAAGTCATCTCTTTTTACGTATTTGTCTAGAAATTCGTAGTAAAATTCCAACATTCTCAATTTAGCGAGTTGATAAATCGCTATTCCACAATGGAATGAATGGTCTCTTTACTGAGCACCGGGGTTTTCGGGAAGATATTTCGTACGCATCTCCTATCTCTTCCAAAATCATCAAAATACGCGGATCTTAATGCTTTGTCAACACAGGTTTCGTCTTGTGTATATGTCGTATTTAAATGTCTCTCTGTTGCCTCTATCATTTTTCCACAACACGAGTTTCCTAATAATTTCATTATATCTGCTACTGGTTTCTTATTTGGTTCTACATCGCCTGTTCGTCTTGCGGCTGTAACTTCTTTTGTGAACCATTCGAATGGTTTTCCACTAATATAATCTATAACACGATGAACTCCCGTTATTTCTAGGCCGTGTTTTAAATACCATTTAAACAGTGGCGCGTACAGCAATACTTTAGTGGCGGTCATCGATCCCACTAATTTCCTTCCATTTCCTCTTGTTCTGCCAGTATCTTCCAAATATTTTATCATGTTTTCTGGAACCTCCTCAACGTCTACTTCTTTGTTTATAAATATTTGGGACATTTCAGAAAACTTATCTTTTAAGTTGTGTGGAACTTCTCTATCCACCTCCGCAAACCCAAACCAGTCTCCAGATAAAACTAATTTACAAAACATTTTAATAAATTTAGGGTTATGTGGGGTATCTATATGGTGTATAGTTTCTCTTCCAAACGGCATCTCTTTATTTAACGTAGATAAATATAACGCGTTTGCATCGAACCTCAAAACAGCCTTGCAAGGTTTGTTAATTCCTGTGGAATTAGATCTAATATTTGAAACGCCCGCTTCGGCATATCGTGTAAATACTATTGATGGACCGCCAACTAGAGCGTCTTTCATCATTTCGTGTGTTTCTTCTTTTGGTGCACATAGAGCATCCTCCGGTATAATCGTCTTTGAAGATTTTTGTTCTTTAATGGTTCCTCTCAATAAATATTGTATAGCTACTCCAGGTAGTGTTACCGCATCTTTGAAAATATCAACACCTCTGTGTTTATAAAATTCACACATTTTTTCCACCGCTTCTAGGAACGGTGCTACATCTAAATCGTTATAATATTTCAACCAATCTCTGAAAGTTTTCATATTCTTTTCTTTGAAAATTCTACGACATTTACTTAATTCTGTTTCGTCTAGTAACATTTTCCCCGATAGTTTGGAAACCAATTCTCTATATCAGGCAGTCCTGGGTAATCCAGTTTGTCTGGAGAATCGAACCACTCGTAAGGAAAGAAAGATTTCTGTCCTTTACATTCGTAGGCTTTTATCCAACTATCGTAACTTACACCCGGTCCTAGGTAAAGTATTACATCAAGAAATCTAAACTCTGGAGTAAATAGAAATATTGTTGCGTTTGCCCGTTTTCCGACCATTACTTTCTTTGTTTTTGATGCCAGTTCGCCTACTAGGTATTTCTTTATTAAGTGTATATCGTACTTACTACTGTTACAACCTATAACCGGTACTTGCTCTATCCACTGTTCGATCTGTGTAACTTGATTTTTACGTAAATGTTCTGTATTAAACCTATATCTCAACCATACTTCTTCTCTTATAGCTTTTCCCCTGACTTTCAAATCTTCTACGAATTTTTCTATAAGTTTTGCAGGATCTTTATCACAAATATGAGTTACTGTTCCTGAGAAATTATCTCCTATACTAACGCTTACCGGAACGTGCTCAGCTTCGTACTCTAAACTATTACCTAGCGTTTTAAGTAATTCTTTATAATTAGGTGGGTTGAGATACGCCTCAAAATCATATACTATCTGATATGGATAAAGAGTAGTGTAGCAACCGATCTTTATGTCTTTACCCGTTCTTTGGAATTCGCATTCCCACATAACTACTAGGTTGAATTATTTGCTTCTAATAAATTTATCTCTTCTCATTGTGGATGCGCGTTCTTCTTTTTTATGTTCCCTCCTGCTTTTCCACAGAGTACATAAAATCGATCGCACCATAACTGTTATAACATTTTGGGTAGAACGCTTTCTCGAACGACGAACGCGGGCGCTCTAAATAATTACCATCATATATTACTTTTGTCTAACCTCTCATACATTTTGGTCCGTGTCTCTTCATATTATGCGCTTTCGTGAATTTCTGTTTGCAATTATCGCAGGCGTACATTTTAGATAGGTTTTTAAGGTTTTTTATCAGAAATGCGTGATTATTAAACAGTCCTATTGTCATTGGTTTATTACCTAGTGCATCATAGTGCGCTGGTACCTTTTTCAACCACCAAACACCACCTTGTGTCGGTTGATATACTTCTATACCGATTTTAAAAAACTCTTCAACCTTTTTCAGATCTGAAAAAGGAATTGGTGAAACGACATTACTACCGAAATATTGCTTACTAAGTTCTTTCGCCTTTTCTGTACACCTGTCAGGTCTTTTACCTGTCATATGCATAGCTAGACACCTGAACAGACAAAGGTCGTCATTATACTTATCTGAAGAATACATACCTTTTCAATTCCTCAACCATTCTGGAAGTTCTCCTCCTGCCGCTTCTTTGGATTGTAGTCCCAAATCTATTCCCCTATTGCCCTGTATTAGCTTTACAAAAACCTCTACCCATCTTACATACTTCCACTTTGTATTTGGTCTGTCTATTTTATCGGACATTATTCGTGTTTGCTCCTTATCTGACAGCCATATTTTAACGGTTTTCATTGATGATAGTGGTTCGCTACCGAGATTTTTGTGCATTATTATAGTTATAGGTTTTCCATTTTTAGTGTCCTCCATATGTTCTAGCTTGTAAGAATATGAATATCTCAAATAAAAATTGGTTGTTATATACGGAGTGTGTTTATCGGACATGCGTTCAGACTCGTTAATGTCAATGTTTTTACGAAAGGATAATGTAACTACCCGTCTTCCCTTTTCTACCTTTTTCAATGTTTCATCATGAGCCCCCAATATTTCTTCACCTTTTTCCACTATCGCGCGAACGATATATTTGTTCTTATTATTTGGTATTGGGTGACCTGTGTGTCTATTGGTGCTTGAAGGTTTTATTACACTAGCCCTTAACCCCGCAATACTTTCTTTTTGAATTCTGTTACCAACTTCCTCTGCTAGTAAGAGGTCTTTAAAGGCTCCTCGTTTGTTGGCGCGGGTAAACCGCTCCATAAACGCCTCATTCTTTGTGGTGTTTATCAGCTTTGTCAACCCCATAACTCTCAACCGTTTACTATAAGTAATCCCTAGATATTCGGCTTCTCTTCTCAAACTTTCGATTTCTGGCGTTATCATATTTTCTATATATAACCTATAAAATTTATCTGTTCAATTGGGCGTGAAAAATTTACATCATGTTTTTTTTTCACGTCCAATTGAATATAAACATATACATATACATATATAATGGAGTGTGTGACTTGTTGTAAGACGTTTACGCGTAAAGACTATCTACGAAGGCATCTAGCGAGACGTAGAAAGTTTCCTTGTGTCCCCCCACAATTTCAATGCCCCAGATGCCCTTGTAAATTCATTAGTGCCCAAACTGGTTGTAGACATAAGCAACTACGCTGTCAGGTGGCTAAAGGTGAACGTGGTAGACTAGAGCTGGTAGAATTAGTTGCTGATCTGCGAAATAAATTAGCTATATTGGAGGAGGAAAATGGGGTGTTGGAATATAAACTATCACGCGCGTACTCATTGAAATTGCATTAATGATTTCGACTTTTTTCAAAAGTCAATTTTCAATATAATTGGGACTACAACACCACTTTTTTATCATTCAATACAGCTCAATAACGTTAACAACGTTGGTGGTATTATTTTGACTCACTCTTTTCAAAACACCTATGTCAAAATAATTCATAAATTTACTGTAGGTAGAGACTTTCCTCAGTAACCAATTTTTTGATTTTTCGGGGGTGGTGGGGGTAGTATAGAGGGGTGGAAATGATACCACCGTAGGTGGTATCATTTTGACTCCCTCTATACTACTACACAGAAGTTAATACAACAAATTTTGATGCAAATGCCATTTTAGCGGAAGAGGAAGTAAATTCAAAACTAAAAGATATGGGAATTGAATTACCAGATTCTTTGAGTCAAGAGCAATTATATAAATTAAAGAGACTTATAATTAAATATGAATGTTGTTTTGCGAAAAAATGTAAATGAAATAGTCAATTCTAAATTACCAGAATTTCATGATATTAAATTAACATCAGAGAAGCCAGTACAAAGTAATTATTATAGGCACAGCCCAGCACAAACCGAAGAAATAAAACGTCAAGTAGAACAACTTGAAGAAGCAGGCATAATTGAGGAATCAGATATTATATTTCGTTCACCATGTCTGCTAGCAAAAAAGTCCGCCTGGATCAAAACAAGCTTTTAGACTTGTAGTGGACTATAGAAAGCTAAATGCACAGACCCTACCCATCAATTTTCCTTTAGTTCAGTTTCAGACGGTAGAAGATCAGCTTGGTGCTTCAAAATTTGAATACTTAACGAGTCTTGACTGTTTTCAAGGTTACCACCAGGTCAAGTTAAGTAAAACTGCAAAACAATACAATAGCTTTGTAACTGAATTTGGTCAATACACGTACAAAGACCAACTACGGTTAAGGTGCTTAAGCAATTTTTGGGATTAGCACAATTTTACAAAAAGTTCATAAAAGATTTTATCAAAATTTGTAAACCATTACATGAATTGACCTCACAAAAACGAAAATTTCAATGGACAGATGAAGCACAACAAGCGTTTGACAAATTAAAACAAAAGCTGATAAACCCACCGATCTTACAATTTCCGCAATTTGACCGAAAGTTTTACAGATGGACAGATTCTTCAGATTTCGCAGTGGGTTTCGTACTAGGACAACAAGATGAAAATGGTAGAAATACAGTAATATTGTATGCTGGAAAACAATTAAATAAATGTGAAAGGGCATGGTCATCAACAGAACGAGAATGTTTTGCGGTTTTTTATGCAATTAAACAATGTCATTGTTATTTAGCAGATAAGAACTTCATCGTATATTCGGATCATGAAGCACTAACATCATTAACAAAAACTTCTCGAAATAATGGTAGACTAATGCGTTGGCCACTTTTGCTAAGTGGGTATGACTTTGACATAGAATACATACCAGGAAAACGCATGACAAATGCCGATTTTCTCAGTAGAATGTCATATGACATACGTGAGGAGCAGTGTGATGATCAAAATTCACAATTTGAGAAAATTAGAACAAAAACACAAACACAACACTCAGTAGCAGAAACGGACAGTTCGAACAGCTGTGCTTTTGGTGAGCAGCGTGGTAATCAAACTACTGGTGTAGATACGAAATCGACGATGTTTCAGAATCGAACAGAAAATTGTTCGGAACAAGTCAATGTATTATCGTATTTATTCCAGGCTGAAAGTCAAGTCAATGACACAAATCCTTTAGAGATGATAACTCAGTTAACGAAGATCACTGCTGTCGAAATGTCTTGGTTTCAAAGTGATTATTTAATGACTGATGAATTACCATCGAATAACAAAAACAGTAAAGATATATTAATCGAATCACAAGATTATGTTCTTCATGATGGAATATTATTTCATTTCTATCACTCAAGAGGTAAACAAAGAGATATAACCAGTGCAACAAAACAAAACAACTAGTCATTCCGTCTACGTTGAAAGCAGAAATACTGAAGTCTTGTCATGACTGTTCTGCACATTTTGGTGTAGAAAAAACATTTTTGCTCATACGATCGAAGTTCAAAAACTATAGTACACTTGTTTTATGACAATGTCATAAGCGTTTATGGACCTCCGACTTTTTTATTATCAGATAATGGATCAAATTTGGTTTCAAAATGGATGCAAGCAATATGTAAAAGTTTCAATACACAGAAGATAAACTCTACCTCCTAACATCCACAAACTCAAGGACTCAACGGTATTATTGGTTTTGGACTGAGAAAACATTCAAACACAACACAATACAACTGGCCAATGATAATCAGTCACATCTTATATGGATATAGGAGTGCATCATGTAAACCACATGGGAAGTCGCCATTTGAAGTTCTTTATGGCTTCCCAATGACGACAATGGTTGAAAATGCATTACCTAATGTTAAACCAAATTTGCCAATCAAAGACAAACAAGTATTTGAAGAAATTCTAAAAGGTCATGAGATTACAAGACATTTAGCATATGAACAAATGAAAAGTTACAGAGAAAATTATACTCAGCAATATAACAAAAAGTCTAAAACTCCAACCTTTCAAGTAAATGATAAAGTGCTTCTGAAAGAATGTAGGTTATTACCTGGAAAATGTAAAAAAATAAGTCAAAGGTTCATTGGACCATTCAAAATTATTACAGTACATGACAAATTTACATATACACTTCAACGTGTCTCGGATGAATACATTTTAAAGAAAACGATTCATGCAAATCGATTAAAGTCATATTTTAACAGAGAATCTACAAAACTTTTGCGAGAAAATAGCAAAACAAATAAAAACCAGGATGCTACTATAAATAAGAGTTCAAATCGGAATAATGATATGTCAGATGTGTTCATAACGAAACGACTATTAAGAAAGCGTACTATAAACAAACAGATCTTCTATGACGTGGAATGGTTAGACAAATCGGTATCAAGGGAGCCAGCTTCCAATATATTAGATGCAAATCGGATAACTGACCTAAATCGGCGGCTGAAGAAAAGATATAAACGCTAGTGGGTAACATTTATGTCGCAAAACAAGGTTTTTGGTGACCAATTTGAAGGTGCATATTACTATAGTTAACGAATTAGCTGGCAATAGAGATAAATCAAATTATGTGTACGAACTCAGTGTTGTCACAATTACAATATGGACAAGTTCAATGATGTTCATGTGTAAACATGGTGAAACATTTTACGTCATTACTGCATTGTCACAGCTATTTACGTAACAATTGATCTAGACCTGTCGTAAAACAGTGCAAACTGAGTTAATTTTGACATGCGCGGCTACGGTCTGCATGTGACGTGTTTACATTTAGGCAGGATAATTTCGCCGCGTTTCATCAACAATCCCCTGGTTTGACATTTAACATACATGTACATATTAAAAACGCAAATTCACATCGAAGGCAAGGGCATATGCATGTTGGAAATTTCCATACTTGACTTGTTGTGGGAAAATGGTGTTCATAAGTAAATAAGGGGAGGTAATGTTTAAGGTTAGTCATGTCAAATTACATATGTGCCAATATAACAGTATGTTACTGTCAAGTGCACTTGAGAAAATGAAAAATAATTAGCAATGTTTTGGGAGTGTGACATTTTTATGTATTGATGATAGCAGCGCTACAAAATATCGACGTTTAATCTGTGTGTTTCATGGCTCTTGTTTGAAACCAAAGAAAACCAGTATCAATATATATTTATTTTGTGAAGTTATAGAACATATATCATTTCAAGATGGGAACTTTATGTACAATTCTGGTGGTGCTGGTGCTAGTTCAATTCGTCAATGCTATTACAACAAAGACAAGACTAAATTATGGAGTTATATTTCGAGAAGAAGGAAAAATGGATATTAATTCTCATTCATGGAAGCACATATTTGAAATTCCCTTTCCAATACGTACATAATTCAATTATACTATTTTCAACAACATTAATTGTGAGAGTGAATGTGGAATTTTAGTTGCCACCCTATATACAATAGAAACTTTCGAACACGAATTACAAGAATTTTATCAAAATTATACAGCTTTGATAGATCTGTTAATACCGGAAACAGACGATTCCAAAGCAAAACGAGGCCTCATTAACATTGGGGGTACAGTTTTAAAGGGGTTGTTTGGACTCAGCACAGAAGACGATCTTAACAAACTTCACAAATATGTCAGAAAAATTGCAAATCGGGAGGTTGCAGTTGAACAAGAATTAAAAATTCACAAAGAACATGTTTTGTCAGCGATAAAATTAGAGGACAACCGTATTACTAACGCTTTTGAAGCAATCAAACAGACAAGACAGGACGTAATAAATAACATGTTTGTTATGAATCGACAGATAACTTCACAAATGAAATTATATCGGCTATCGCAAGCTACTATAGTTGAATATAGGACATACATTCATGTATTTAAAAGACAACTAGAACACTTTCGGATAGGGATAGAAAATATAATACAAGGTTATATAACAACAGAACTTGTATCACCACAGGCATGGCGACTTACACTCTACCAACTTCAACACGAATTAGTTTCAACGGACACAAATTACATAATAATGCATGATACTTTGCAATATTATTATTTCAATTCAATCAGCTATACGTATACAAGACATGAAAACTCACTGTTTATTCTCGTGAGAATTCCTATCAAACTGTCTAGTTCAATTTTTGAACTATGGAACGTTCGAAGCTTTCCGATTCCAGTACAAAAAGATTCTAAACATGTAACAAAGACATCAAATGTACTACCATATTTTGCAATAGATCATACACACACATTGTATTTGGAACTATCAGTCGAAGATGTGCTAATGTGTAAAGGAAGCCATATAAAACAATGTATGTTTCTAACAGCTAGACCAATTTAATATAATTCATGCGTGTCAGATTTATTTTTGGAGCATACGGAGTCGGTTCACAAGTTCTGTGAGACAATTTATTTGCCACATACACTAACTTCATATGTTCTAGAATTAAACGAAGGAACAATTTTTGTAGTCAATGCCAGTAAAATCATAAAGAGTTGTAATAATGGAATAGTTACGGAATCAAATTGATAATTGTAACAATAACAGTTCGTCAACACTACATGTGATAAATTTAGCTATTATACACCATTTGTTTGATTTTGACAAGATATCAATGATAAAAACAGACAGTATGTTTGCAAACGAGACATCCATGATAATTCCACAATTCTGCGTAGATTCCAAGAAGTTCAAAGATTACAAGAAAATCAACACCAAATATGAACTGTCAGTAAAACATGCAATTGACCAGATGGAAAAACAGAAAATAATTAATCAATTTGGCAATGAAATTATTGATGAATCGAATGATTTTGGTGTACCTAAATATTATATTTATATTACAACAGCGATTGTCATGACACTAATATGTAGCGGTTTCACATATTTATGTATTAAGGTAAAACGTTTAACAGCTATGATTGCTTTAATACATACGACCAACAGTGCTAATGCGGAATCAATATTGAATTATACAATGTTTGTACATGAGAAAGGACAGCCAAAATTGTCTGCTAATTCAGATACATCAGATTATATAATTGCCATCAGTGTAGACATATTGATAATTGTGATATCAATCATAATTCTTATGCTTGCCGCATACGCAATTAAACGACAACAGATATATAATTCAATATGTACAAACATTGTGCTACAAACGAAATGTATGCACGGGGATATTTTTAGAAATAAGAAATAATCATTTGATGTTTGCAATGAAACTCACTCATTGTGAACTTTCTCCACGCGACATAGAACTGAGAATCGCAAATGATGCACTCATACGTCAGTTAATTGACTCACTGAGGCTGCATAAGTCACTTTTAAATAATGTTGTTACCATGAGATGGAATCCAAACATTACACTATGTGACCGATTGAATGACAAGCAAATAGAGTTACCGGAGAAAATAAAACGAGGGTTTATTCAAGCACGCTTTCTAGGATTTGTTTTGCAAATACCGTTTGAAGTAGATCTGTATACAAAACAAATGCAGGTTTGTGTGTATTTAACGCATGCAAATATGTCACAAACGTGCAGTAAGGTAAATGAGAGAGTAAACACAGAATCTGAGTTCTAACGATTGGTTCCCGAGCAAAAACATACACGTTTCCGAACTAGACAGTGGTATGTGTAAGCATTTGTACGAGTACCATAAGTTAATACTATATTGCCCCGAAGACACATGCCGAGATGTGGACAAACTTGAGACTATTATGTATGTACATGTATGTATGTATTTATGATTAATTGTATGTCAATAGTTGTGTAGATTATATAATGAGTGTGACCTTGATATATACATTGTAGCGGGGAAATTACTATAAACAGTGCCTAATGTGTATATACATGAGAAGCCATTTTTGTTTTTAAATTGAGTACAAGCGAATGTTGACAGAAATATAGTATAAACTGAAAATTGGGTGAGGTAGGTTTGCTTTGATCCAAATTGTTTCTTGAAGCATGTGGATTGTGACGTCAAATCCGCAGGTTGCCGGAAAAAAAATGGAACAATGCGTATTTTATATCACATAAAAAAAAAGAAAGAAAAGTGTACAAAACAGAAAAACAAGCAAGTCATTTGAGCCAGTGCAGTCGTTAAGTTCACAAACGTGCATACAACCTGTATTGTGTTATTTTGACGGCCCTGTGTGATCAGAAGGGAGAAAATTCATAAACAATTTTAAATTACTGTGCTATTACACGAGACATGCGTGTGTCAGTATATGTAAATATAGGCCCGTCGCATATACAAACTGTTTTGTGCAATTTAAACCATTATCAGAGGACTGGCAGACTTAACATGACGTATGTATTTTAATATATATGTATTCATATATACATAAGCAGCAACATTCAACGTCATTATCAGGTTGTCTTAGAGATTTACGGTACCATTGATCCAGAACTACACTAATTACTTCCAGCCTATGCCTGTGTTTCTCATGCGCAGGCAACATTAAAACATGCCGCACGTTTCACTTTGTTTAGTTTTTTCCGCTGGGGAATCCAGTGAAATTAAAAGGTCAACTTCATCCAAAATATAGGCTGTTTATATTACCAGGGAAATTTACAGGATAGCGGTTTCATGTCAGTTTGTTGATATAACAACTAAGGTCACGAGGCTGCTTCTCATGGTGGCGGTTATAAAAAATTTCACGCGGCCATGTAATTTGCATTGTACTAAAACTTACATGTTCACAAGTATTTTTGTATATTTGAGTATGGTGATTGATGTTTCATAGATATGGATATATCATTATCGTTGTTCTGAATGCATGTGGAGAGACGGTGAATTGAAATACAATATATAATCACTTTTAAAATACATTTAGTGTCAATGTGATGGTGTATTTCATAGTTAAATAGTTGTACGTACTTGTGTATCATATTGTATTATTAATCAGATTTTATTATTATGAACAGGATTTGTGGAATGAGAGTACTGTTTCACGTATCATCATATGTATACATGTTGACTATGTTTGTAAAAATTCTTGCGAATTATGAAGTGCTGCATATTACATGTATATGTATTGCTTCATTGGGAGTTTGTTAGAAAATTATCAGTGCATAAAATATAGTTGGTTCAAATGATAGTTTATCATAAAGAAAAATGTTAAGTAGGCATGAAACAAAGCATTATCATTAAAACTCAAGACATAAACGTAAAAACAATTGTGTTTTGAAAAAGGTTTTGGCAAAGGAACAAATAATCATTAAATATGATGATATATATAGGTGCCTGATTGCAACATGCACTTGTGAATATCGGAATATCAATTTCAAAACGAAAATGATTAAAATATTTACATGCATTTAGGATTTTGATAAATACGGGTACGTACTAGCTATATGTACCATATCAAATATTCGATGCAAAATACATAATCATATGATAGAATATGTTGTCTAAATCATGTTTTGAGTGTACCATTCTTGATAAAATGAAATATTGACAAAATTTCGATTAGAATGCGGTATGAAAATACACGTATGTACATGTTATGTTATATCAAATGAACTACTATTATATTTTATGTCTATATCACTAAAATGAACTGATGGTGTATTTAAATAATTATTTTAGTAATATTTGTTGTTGACATGTAGTAAAAAATTTGGAGGATTGTATGCATGTAAATTCGAGATTAAGATAACTAAACAGTTGTTGCATGCGTCATTTTCTGGGTAAACAAATGAGATAACGTGACTTATTCCAAATATTAGTTATTGCATAATGACTTCGATGATTTGAGGACAAATCATAAAGGGGTATAGGTGTATATGTTATAGGTTAAATATGGTATTCTAATATGGTATATACGGTAACAGGGAAATGTCACGGGATCATTCCAGCATACGATGCAATGTGGTGTGTGAGAGAAAGGGAGTTACTATAATGGGTTAGAGCGAGTCAGGTCGTTGAGAATATATGACAATAAAGAATTAAAGAGTACAAGTGTTGATTATTATAACAAGAACCAACAATGTAACGTATGGACAGATTTACACTATGTAACATAGGCCATTACACACCAATAAATGAATCAATTAATGAACTGCAGAAACGTAACACAATTGACTGCTCATTTATCATCCATCGCTACGGTCCGTGCATTAATTTAAAGCGTTGTAACGATTCCGCTAGCCAAATTATGAAACAATTTGCCGGCTTCTACCTCTTGTCGGAAATAAGAACATGTTATGTGTATGCTGAATTAAATTCCGCATAGCAGCAGTTTCGAACAAATAATTAATGGCAGTAATAACTTAAATGTATTACCTTTCTACTTGTGTATCTGTCAGGTGTCTGTCGTTGGGAATATCTGGATAAAGGCTTGTAGTATTCTGCAATCGCGGAACTTGAACTATTTTCAGCTCCCGCTTGCTTGTTGACGAGCACTGGGAACCAGTACAACTTCAAGCCAAGCGCAGGGAATCAGTCGCACAGTCGATCTTAACGAATAAACCGTGATTTTTACGTCCTCTTTAGAGCATTTTTATAAATGTAAATATTCTTTTAATTACTATTTTGCGTGTTTAGGAAATATAAGTCAATTTAAATATCTTAGCAACATTATAAGTGTGCAGAATAACGCGAGAAAGTCGGCACTATTTCGTGCGGATACACGGTTTTGACCTCAGTTTTGTAGCGAATTCCGTTCAAAAAAGGCCCCTGTTTGATGACAGAGTCATCCTTTGCCTCCATCTTTTGACCAGTAAACGCGAAAAGATGACGAAGTGGACAGAATGATAATACATGTGTCTCATGACGTTACTAGAACGCGACATTACGTCACCAGACCAGATTACAACGGTCGCAATGAAATTTTGAAATTGATGAGGCTGCATCACGCGACGTCCACTGCTGCCCCGGTACATGTATGTATAAATCAGCTGTTTGAATGGAGAAAATTATCAAAATACCGAAAGTACTGCATATATATGCTCGAATTACATGATATTTCCGACGGAAATGTAACAATAACATTCGACCATGTCCAGCCGTGGGTAAACGTTTGCCATGGTACTCGGGAACCGTTTGAACTCGCAGCCTACGACAGTTCTCTCGTGCCACGGCAAACGTTTACCCACAGCTGGACATTGTCGAACCTTATAGTGACCTTTTCTTTCTCAGCCATCATCCCAAATACAAGAACGCTGCCAACGGCATGTATCCCATCGCTGTAGTGGTTGGATCATAAACATGCACATACAGTTTCAAGTGAAGCGTTGATATGGTAAAGAAATCAATTTCATTTGAGCTCGGGCAGAGGGGAAGCATGGGTGGGGCGGGGAATGAAAATAAGCATAGTGATGAGCATGTACATGAAGTTTCAAACCAATCGCTGATATGGTAAAAACGTCATTTGTGGCTATGCCTGGAGAAATGGGGCTTATGGGATTTGTGACTAGTGTAGATCCAGATGAAATAACACACTCATATAGCCTGATAATGACCAATATGGCTTGTTATAAGCATGGTGCTTTATTGATGGAATGGCGAACAGTGCAGATCCTGATCTGACTGTGCAGATGCACAGGATGAACTGGCAAAACCCATATGCAAAAATTCTCCAGTCGCATCCACATTTGACCTTGAGCTTCGGCACCATGGGTGGGGTGAGGAATGAAAATATGGATGATGATAAACTTGTACATAAAGTTTCAACCCAATCGTTGATATGGTAAAGAAGTTAGAAGAATGGAGAAACATGCACGCATCTACTGAACCGGAATTTCAAAGTCATTTGACCTTGGGCGTGGCAGGTCATATAGAGTATTATACCTGGAGAAGGTGATGTCGAAATCCATGTACATGTCGATAGTGGTATTTGTGAGGTCGGCAATCAGCAGGTCCTGGCTCGGCGGGCTGATGCCCCACGTGGACATCGACTTGCCGTCCAGTCGCATCTCCGTGATGTCCTTTGGCTCATACTTACTGAAGAAACTCATCGCCGCCTGGCAACAGACAACAACAATGTATTCGTACGAGACAAGCCATGTGAGTGTGTACCTTCGGAAATTTTATGAAATACGTTTACAAAATGTACAATATTTTCCGTAAATGGCATCAAAAGTTGACAAAATTTTCAGAGTACCTGTGGAATTATTCCGCACGTACTCTGAACATTTTGTTAACTTTTGACTTTATTTATGACAAGAGTGCCGTAAGTCACAAAATAAGCCCGTCGAAGATGGGCCAGACAGCGAAGATGCAGAAATGTGAAGCTGTCACTAAGGGAAGAAACATTAATGAGAATTTGAAACTCTATAGCATTATTTCTTACTCTCGTTGTGCTAAACATGTATACTAATTTAGGTAGAGATGTGTAAAGTAGAAATCATATACAATTGGATACAAAAATGTAGAAAAAGTGGCTAAGTTAAAAAGGTGATATTTTTGTTAACAAATACTTTTTCGGCATAAAAACACGAAGGTGCACATCTTCAATATGTGTAGTAGACGTGTATATAGTTTCAGATCGATTGACTTAGCGGTTTCAGAGGAGTTGTGTACACAAACTCTGTACCCTATATAGAATTGTATAGAAAAATGTAGAAAAAATGGCTAAGTAAAAAAGGTGATATTTTTGTTAAACAATATTTTTTCGGCATAACAACACCAAGGTGCACATCTTCAATATGTGTAGAAGACGTGTGTATAGTTTCAGATTGATCGAAAGAACGGTTTCAGAGGAGTTGTGTACACAAACTATGCACTTTTTCTGTCCGCCGCCCGCCCGCACACCCATCCGCCCGCCCGCCCCGCGGTAAAACATAATACGTATCGTTTTTTAAAAATGGTCGTATAAAAAGTAAACAAGTAAATTTTGTAAACGTATTTAATGAAATTATGCACATGTCCGAAGGTACAAAATCACATGGCGTGTCTCATATGTGCTTAACTTAATTGTGGCTGTGACTAAAGAAATGGGTCTTATGGGTTGCGTGACCAATGTAGATCCAGATCAGCCTGTACATCCCCACAGTCTGATAAGGATCTGCACTGTTCGCCATTCAATCAATGAAGCACCCATTATACTTCTAACCAGCGATATAGATCATTACCAGGCTACATGAGTGTGCTATTTGAGTAGGAGCTACACTGGTCACAAAACCCATAAGCCCCATTTCTCATGTGTCAGTCACATTTTATGGAAAAGAAAGCAGAATATTAGGATTTTTTTCAATGAATATGGCCCATATTAGTCTGGAGGAATCGGGCGGTGACCCAAAATTCTCGGTTAAAGTTTTGTTCTTTGCTGATTATTGTTGGTTAGGGCACGTGTATAATATCCCGGGTGATGTGGAGTTGTCACCCTTGGGTATTTTGAGAAATCCAAGATGGCCGCCATATATCAATGACATTGAGAAATCATATTTTAGTTTACAGAAAATGGACAGTAAGTGTTAAATAATATTGCACTGTTATATGTGAGTGTATATAATGATGATTGCTGTGTATTTAAAATAAATGCAAGCATACCATCGAAGACATAACATCCATACAGCATTGTGCAAAAGTGTTTATCATCGATATGTACTACACAAAATGGCATATGAATTGATAAAACGTTTCATTTGCATATCTAAATACTTCATAAGCCTGATTTTGTGTCCCTTAAACAAAAACACACCTTTAACAATCCAAGATGTCTGCCATATACAATAAAACCATCACATGGTGCTAATATAATATGACTCACGGTTCACACGGTTTTATTTTCGGATCGACAGAACATAACTGGTGTATAGAAACATGACCTGTGTTAACATATTCCAGCACATTTACACATTCATGAAAGCCACCTGAATTATGTGCAGTGATACATTTAACATATCTACTTCCATGAGACACATACACTGACGTTGAACTACATCATCAGGAACTACAATATATGAATTTTAATCATGTCTGAAGGATGTATATTCAAGTTTCTATATGGCGCAGAATGTCAATAAAGTGACCCGTGCTCCACTAATACTGGACCCGCACAACTACATTCCATAATAAATGCCATCAAGATATACGGAAACAGACTCCATGAAGAATTGGAATTATAACTGAACGCAGATGAGAATTACAAATTTCCTTTGATAGAAACTATGTTTCGCGGTTTTCTGAAAAATAAAAAATATTTCCATCGACCCCCTTGACCAATTTCAGCATACAGAGAATGTTGGAATTGTAAATATCGAGAGTGGCAAGGTCGTGACAAATAAAACAGTTAATGTTGTCAAAGCTGTGTCACTCGGACTCCAGGAAATGGACGAGTTTGAGAATAATTGGCCAGTTAGTTTTCACCAGAAGATTCCAAAAACTGTTATCACATTGGCCGTCTCTCGAAAGCACATCAGTGCTGGTGATGAACAGATATTGGATACATAAATTGTATATGTTAGAGCAATGGGGTTACAGTCCAGTTCTCGTGACATTGACACAGATGAGATTCTCTCTTATGAACTGGCACCATATCCTCCATCAAATGAAAGAACGTCTCAGAGAAGCCAAATCCAAATCAAATTTGAAGAACTTGAATTGATATCACCAGTTCTCAATCTGAAGCAACAGCTAATGTAGATGCCATTTACAGATATGGCTGCGTAGTATTATGGATGATACCGTAGCCTTCCCCATGGAACAGTTCAGGACAACATACGCAGATTCCGCACACACCGAGAAGGTCACATGAAACAATGAAACGTATATCTCGCGTTTGATAGGTATGGGGAAAGTAGTACCAAGGACTCTAAACGGGTCGAGAACAAGGGGCAATTCAAATATTTAATATTAGGCCATCAAGTCGTTTGCCACCATAGAATAAGGCCCAACTGATTTAGCTGATATGTAATGATATCCGGGAAAATCAAGACACATCCATCAACACTACTCTCAAGTTGACATGTACCAATTGAAGTCAACAACGGTGTTCTCACTGAGAAGCACGACATGAGATCAACGCATGAAGAGGCAGATACGCTGAGTGTACAACAAGAATCTGACATCAGTGCCAGATCTTTTTGCTCATTGTTGCTGACGACACGGACATTTATTCTGCTCCTCTATATCTATCATTCCGGTGACCTGTCTGGTCATGTCATGATGGTAGCACCGGCCAAACGACGCGATGTAATTGACATTAATGAAACATATGCCAGCATCGCGACATTGTTCCACATCTTCTCAATATGCATGGATTAACAGGGTGAGACACGGTTGCCTGTTTCTTTGGGATCGGAAAGATATCAGCATTAAAGGGGTTACGCATTGGAAAAAAGCACGCTGACAAATCTCGGAGTCGCCATAGTGCATATTGACCATGTTTTTAAAAGAGGTGACGCCGTTCATTCTAGACTGCTATGTGCTTCCACCGTGCAGTTCCACCACAGAGGCTCATATAATGATGTGGTCCTCAAAGTGGGACGTAGCATGGCATCAGCACCAAAACTTCAATCTTGGCCACCAACTAATGCAGCATATTCCGTAAACGTCAAGCGTGCACACATGCAGGTGTATATATGGCGGCACTCACTGGATACATACCCTCCGCAAATAGATCCTGCCGACTTTGATTGGTCAAATGAAGATGATTCCTGGAATCATATCACCATACTGGATGTTACACCAGTGTCACCCATGGACATCCTATAGCTGATATGATGTTCCTGTTTGTCAGATTCACCACGTTTTCGGTTTTTAAGCATAAACATTCAACTATATGTAATATGTGACTGATGAGACCTGTCAAATTAACAACTTGATATGTATCAATGCTGTTAGTTTGAAGAATAAATATCGACCCATAGACTGAATGACAAATTGTGCAGGCACTGGTCAGCATGGGTCCGTTCACAGACTGAGCTGAATCTACACATAATAGTTATAGTTCAAATATTTAGATTTTAGTAAACTAGTTTACAATTAAATATTTGAAATATAACATACTTATTGCTTCGCCCGCCCATTCATGGGTTGTAAACACAGCCTTCTTTAGTACCATTTGATTGACTGTCAGAACAGTGGTGCGTGCACACATTGGCCTGATGTCTAGACCACATTGGATTGAGACAAGCCGTGCGATTTTGTACCTAAATGCATGTGTTGTATTGCACAAACAAATATTTACAAAATTTACGATGTTTTAAATGAATGATGTCAAAAGTTAATGAATGTTATTCCAAATTTGCTATGTAAATGTCGTCAACTTTCGATGTTATTTACGGAAAAGCAATGTCACAGTCTCTGTAAATAGTTTTAGAAAATGACACACATGTGTTTAGGTACAACATCACACGACGCGTGATGTTTAACACTGAACGCCACTGCCGTAATCTACAGATATGTAGTGATTAATTCGGACGCAAAATGCAGTGTTTTCATGGGTTGAGAATGTAGGGCAAACAACAACCTTTACTGATCCATATATGTAGTCACAATCACATAATTACGCTGTTGTTCGTATATTAAAATTTAATTTAGCTTTAACAAGTTATTTGTTCTATCGCCTGTCTGACAATGTTGATCTGACAATGTTGAAGTATACAGGTGGTTACTCAAATGTCAAGTTGCTTAGCGCCTATCAGTTTTACCTCATGATGCATATACATGGCGGCCATCTTTGAAGTTCAGTTTGTCTAATTATGTTTAAAATATACAGACAACTACATTCCCTACAGGACACTGTATATACATGTAATAACATTTTATATTCAACTGTTACTAATTCCTTAAATTGTGAGTTGTTTGTGGCCATCGTGAATTTGAGAATGACTTAAAATGTCCTCACTGTATCTGTCTACAGTCTTCAAGAAATGTAACTGGCATTATAGATAAAAGCATATCAAACCAACGCCATTTAAATAAATATTTTGCAAATGCATATGAACATTCCTCGATTTGGCTGACCTATGGCGGCCATCTTGAATTTCTCAAAACGCACAAGGGTGACAACTCCACATCACCCGGGATCTCATTCCATATGCCCACCACAACAATAATCAGCAAAGAAAAAATCTTTAACCGAGAATTTTGTGTTAGGGTAACAATTGGCATTATTCCTCTAGACTATATGGAAAGAGTAATGGCAAAGCTACATGAGGCACATCTAGCTGCACAAGTCACAAGCTGCTAACTCCAAACAGAGCAACCTTGACATTGGGTGTAGGAACCTGGGGGCCGTTTCATAAACTTCGCACGACTAAAATGTTGTAAGTTTAAATTTAGGATAGTCTGGAAACTTCAATTGATGGATTTATATTTATTGAGCATAGTCTGCATATGCAGCCTATGTTCAATAAATGTAAATCCAATAATTGTGTACAAGAAAACGTTGCTAATGTGAAATTTACAGACTATCATAATTTTGCACTTACAAACATTTTAGTAGTACAAAGTTTAGTGAAACGGCCACCAGGGGAGCTTGCATGTACATGTACACAACAATAATTACATGGAGACATGTACTCATTTCTACCAAGTAAAATCAAAATCTGTCAAATGGCAAAAGACATGATTGGTAGATTGGCGTTTTACATCTGTTCAACAGCACATCTGTTCAACAGCAATGTCATATTCATACAGTATAAAAGATGATAACAAGCCAATTTATCAATAAGGTCTATTGTCTCAATATACCCAATTTTCCAAGTTCGGAAACTTATTTATAAAGAAGGTAGACTACGATAATTTCACTTACTTTGCTCTTATCAAACTGCGACTTTAGGCTCTGGTACCTTCCCTCACTGTAGTTACTAATAGCCTGCCGCTGGCTGGAGACCTTGAATATGGGCTGGTACCCAGCGAGACTGACGGCGATGGTGCAGGCGTCGGGCGGGTTGATCACGTACACGGATTTCGGTAACGAGAAGATAAAAAGCGGGAACCAGATGATGGAGATGATCCCCACAAAGAGGAGGACCACGACCCCTTGCATGAAGAAGCCGTGCGTAGGTATCGCCCGCTTGTTCTCTTTTTTCTGTAATACAAGTAATAAATTACCCTATGTACCTGGGAGGTCCCCAGGGTGTCCAGCTTAGGGAGGTTTCACTGTAAATCAGGCATTTTATCACTTTGAGCCATAGTTGTGTGCTATGCGATAACGAACAGACATTATCACCGCAGATAAATGACCACGACACTCATCAAACATAAGATCACAGGTGTTTGCTGGGTGTCCGGTTTAGAGACGTTTCACTGTATTGGGATACAATAAGCTTTGTAGAAAATCATTTCTATTATGTCTTACAGTAATGGACATACAGTAATTATTGCGATTCTGCACTTTTTGAAAAGAACAAGGCGATCAGCGGGGAGTGTCTCACCCACTAAACAATGTGATCGCCACGAAGGTCAATGTCACCAAGGTCAAGGTCACAATCTGAAGAAGTCAAAAATATTTGATACGAAAGGTCACGGTCACCAAGGTAAATGTCACACAAATGACACTGGGTGGATGGCCATCAAAGTGAAGAAAGAAGCTATTGAACGGCCCTCGCGTAATGTAAACAGTGTAATTGTTTCCGGTGGAATTTCAATTCAAAATAAGGATATTTAAATATGGATTTTAAGTTGTAAACACACAGGCATGATGTCAGTTAATCCTATATTTAATATACCCGTATCTCACTAAAGTGGATCAACAATATTGACTTTGCTTTTGATAAATTATATTTGAACCTTACCCCACCAACCTGTAATGAAAGGGATCAAACTAGTGACGTCACACTGTCCGATTGTTCAATGTATACTGCTCAAAAAAGGCAACGGATGTGAATTCCTATAGTGTGAAATGGGCAGTGTGAAGTGTGAGGTTAGACAACATAGTGCCGAAGGGTCAAGGACACAATAATGCTGAAACAGTTGAGAAAGACAGTGACAAAAAGCGTAAACACAGTTCAACATCTAGCGCAAACGGCGATGTTAGCGTAAGGGAGATTGACCAAGACAGTATTGATAAATATAGTCCCACACAGACAAATACCAAGAAAAAGAAGAAAGTCGAAACGGGTAAAACTTCGAAAATGGATACGGACCGAACTCACGATTCACAGGAAAATGAGTTTGGCTCAAACATAGATATCGGCAAATGGTTAGACAATATAATGGAAAAGTTAGACTCTATTGTGAAAAAAGAGGAAATTATGGAAATAGTAAACAGTACATTTAAGCAGGAAATGGAATCACTGGTAGAAAAATCAAAGAACAAGTACATGTATATAATTCAGTAGTGCATAGAATCGAGGTAGTGGAAAGTGAAGCACATAAGACAAACACTGCGTTGAATAAGTGTAAGACAAACTACAAGACGAAATTCAAACACAACATGAAGCAATAAACAGAATGATGCATACCATGGAGGCAATAAAGGGACATGTGATCAAAAGGGTAATGAAATGGAGCAATACAGCAGAAGTAACAACATCAAAATAATAAACTTGCCAGAATAAAATGGAGACCGAATGGAAACATCAGATGACGCTACAGCAAAGGGGGTTACTTTATTCAATGAGAAAATGGGAGCAGACATACAAATTTCAGACATAGGTATAGCACATAGAATTGGCAAGAAAGTACCCAATAAACAAAGAACCGTTAGTGTAAAATTCCTATCCAGATGTCATAAGTTCAAGAGCATGAAAGATCGGAAGACTAAGCTTAGGGGAACAGGGATATACATTATCGAAGATCTGACACAAATGAAGCAGTCTGTCTTTACTGCAGCCAGGAACAATCCGGAAGTGGAATCGTGCTGGATCAGAAATGGCCAGGTGATGATTAAGTGGAGAGCGAATCAACGGGTGGAGCAGATACTTTTCAAAGACTATTTGTTCTGGGTGGAGGGACCATGAGCCAGTGGGTTAGTTTGAACTGTTTACATTTTCAAAGCGATTCAAGGAACGCTATATACATACACTACACATATATATATATATATATATATACAATACATCCGGGTTGATGATTGACCTTGGAGTGAATAGAAGAGAAAATAAGGGTTTTGCGATACAATCACAGTTTTAGTCTTCTCAGCCCCTGTGGTTAGGAATTATATATATATGTATACACGTTTGTACATGAATATATAGTAGTTCTGTACTTTTTTCTTCTTTTATTTTTTGTACAAAAGTGTGCACAGTTTTTTGTACTAAAGTGTGTACAAAAGTGCGTACATGTACACATTTTTTGTACTAAAGTGTGTACACATTTTTGTACTAAAGTGTGTACAAAAGTGTGTAATTGTTTTTGTACTAAAGTATCATACAATAAACATGTTACAGAAATATGGTGGGTATAAGAGCAACAGATAGGGTGAACGTGAATCTCGTTTTTTTTTTACTTTGTCCCTATATATATGTTATTTTTCTTAATCGTGTTTATTCAATTTTGTACGGTAATTTTATAATATCTATTTAATGCCCAAATTCTATTAGCACCGCATTTAGCACACACTTGCTACATATAGCACAAGCCTTTCACATAATAAGCATGGTTTCACCTGGCTGTTTTTTATCCTAAATTTATGTTTTTTACTGACTTCTTTGTACATGGTTTATCTGTATGAATATTTTGATACTGGCACACGTTTATTTCGGTAATTTTGTATTTATATAATTAATTATTTCTATTAAATAAATATAAAATATTATTAAATACAAAAACATTTAAAGAAAATGAATGCTACAGATATACAATATATTTTGAAGCTACATCGTGATGGAGTTATTGGTAATATTTCTTTGAATAAGGCATTAAATGCTCTTAAAGAGCCCGTACCAGTGGTGGGAACATCATTTGAAAATATGCAGAAGAAATACGCCATACTAAAAAGTTGCGTAAACGACAAAAAATAAATACTGCAGTATTAAATGAACTTAAACAAAGTTTTGATGATACACTTGCATTGGTGGACAAAACAATGTGTGGTTACCTCAAAGCGTATAAAATGCCAGTTGGTAACTACAAAGACCCAGTCAAATTACTGAGCAACAAAACATCTACTATAACAAAGAAGATTACTGAATAAATGAAAGAACAGAATGGCTTAAAGTTTCAAATATGTTTAGTTGAAGATTTCATAAAAGAAAGTAAGGATGGAGAAATAAAGAAAACAATGGGCACATTTTTTAGTCATCAAAATGCTATTACAAATAATTAGAAAATAAGCGAATATTACAAACAGTCCGCCTCGAAAATTGAAAACAGCATTGAGAAATTCACAAAAGAAGGTTCGGACTGGAAAATAGATCATTGTAAGTCATTATATCTGAATATCGCAAAATATGAACCACTAAAAGGTTCCTCATACATTCCACTACCAGATATGCAAGAGTTGTCAGAAGACAACGAAGCTCGCCTGTTGGCAGCCTTAACTCAAACTTGACACAGTTGGATAACAAAACATGAATATTATATAACTTGACCTTGGGTTAAGGGGCGTGCGGTGGACCTTGACATTGGGGTCAGTGGTGCAAGGTGGGTCGTGGGTTTGCTATAGCATAATATAGTATATTAAGATGAATGCATGTATGAAATATCAATGCGCTCCCTGAAAACAGAAGTAAAATAAAATGTAACCCAACGTGAAGTTTAAGAACGCACTAAGTAGCTGATTTTCTACAGCATGATAGCTATTCACATGAAGAATGCATGTATGAATGTGCTAAGTTTGTGACCTTGACCTTGGGGAAAGGGGCGGGGTCATGGATTTGCTGTAGCACAATAGAGGACCATCAGATGAATTGATGTATGAAATATCAAAACGTTCCCTGTTAAGTTTATGAACATGCTAAGTTTGTGACCTTGACCTTGGGGTAAGGGTTAGATGGTGGGTTGTGGATTTGCTACATCATGATACAGGGTCATCTGAGGAATGCATGTATGAAGTATGAAGGCGTTCCATGAAAGGAAACAGATGTTATAAAACATTTAAAACAACGTTAAGTTTATCAATGTGCTAAGTTTGTGACCTTGACACCGGGGTAAGGGGTGGGCGTTGGGTCATGGATTTGCTATAGTACGATAGAGTATCATCAGATGAATGCATGTATGAAATATGAAGGTATTCCCCGTAAATAAATAGAAGTTACACAACATTTACCCCAACATTAAGTTTATGAATGTGCTAGGTTTGTGACCATGACCTTGGGGTAAGGGTTGGATGGTGAGTCGTGGATTTGCTATGGCATGATAGAGAGTCCTCTGAAAAATGCATGAATGAAATATCAAGGCGTTCCATGAAAGAAAACAGATGTTATAAGACAGCTACCTAAACGTTAAGTTTATGAATGTGCTAAGTTTGTGACCTTGCCCTTGTGGTAAGGGATGGGCGATGGGCCATGGATTTGCTATAGCACGATAGAGTATCATCAGATGAATCCATGTATGCAATATGAAGGTGTTCCCTGTAAATAAACAGAAGTTACACAACATTTACCCTAACGTTAAGTTTATGAACATGCTAAGTTTGTGACCTTGACCTTGGGGTAAGGGTTGGGTGGTGGGTCGTGGGTTTGCTACATCATGATAGAGGGTCATCTGAGAAATGCATGTATGAAATATCAAGGTGTTCCATGAAAGGAAACAGATGTTATAATACATGTACCCCAACGTTAAGTTTATGAATGTGCTAAGTTTGTGACCTTGACCTTGGGATAAGGGTTGGGTGGTGGGTCATGGTTTAGCGACAGCGTGATAGAGGGTCATCCAATGAATGCATGTATGAAATATGAAGGTATTCCCCGTAAATAAATAGAAGTTACACAACATTTACCCCAACATTAAGTTTATGAATGTGCTAGGTTTGTGATCATGACCTTGGGGTAAGGGTTGGATGTTGAGTCGTGGATTTGCTATGGCATAATAGAGAGTCCTCTGAAAAATGCATGAATGAAATATCAAGGCGTTCCATGAAAGAAAACAGACGTTATAAGACAGTTACCTAAACGTTAAGTTTATGAATGTGCTAAGTTTGTGACCTTGCCCTTGGGGTAAGGGATGGGCGGTGGGCCATGGATTTGCTATAGCACGATAGAGTATCATCAGATGAATCCATGTATGCAATATGAAGGTGTTCCCTGTAAATAAACAGAAGTTACACAACATTTACCCTAACGTTAAGTTTATGAACATGCTAAGTTTGTGACCTTGACCTTGGGGTAAGGGTTGGGTGGTGGGTCGTGGGTTTGCTACAGCATGATAGAGGGTCATCTGAGAAATGCATTTATGAAATATCAAGGTGTTCCATGAAAGGAAACAGATGTTATAATACATGTACCGCAACGTTAAGTTTATGAATGTGCTAAGTTTGTGACCTTGACCTTGGGATAAGGGTTGGGTGGTGGGTCATGGTTTGGCGACAGCGTGATAGAGGGTCATCCGATGAATGCATGTATAAGATATGAAGGCATTCCTTGTAAATAAACAGAAGTTACACAACATTTACCCTAACGTTAAGTTTATGAATATGCTAAGTTTGTGACCTTGAACTTGTGGTAAGGGTTGGGTGGTGGGTCGTGGTTTCGCTACAGCATGATAGAGGGTCATCTGGGGAATGCATGTATGAAATAACAAGGTGTTCCATGGAAGGAAACAGAAGTTATACGACATTTACCCAATCTTAAGTTTGTGGACGCCGACGACGCCGACGACGCCGGGGGTATGCCATAAGCTCTTCTGCACGAAGTGCAGGCGAGCTAAAAAGCAATATTTAATATAAAGAATGATGATAGCGAGTGTTTGAAATGGGCACTAATGGCTGCTCTATATCCTGCTAAAAGTAATTTTAATAATGTATACAGTTATACGAAATACATACATAAATTAAATATGAATGGTATTGATTTTCCAACACCCATCACACAAATGCATAAAGTAGAAAAACAGAATGACATTGCTGTCAATGTTTATGTATATGAAAAATGCATTGTTCCTTATCATATATCAGAACAAACTAAAGATATGAACAGAATAAACCTGTTATGATTACATAATGAAGAAAAAAATATTTATCATTACTGCTGGATTAAAAATTTGAATAGATTATTTGATCAGAATAAATGCAAAAATAAAACATTTTTCTGTGATCGTTGTCTTGATGGGTTTTCAAGAGAAGATTTATTAATAAAACGATGACTGCGATGGTATCAACAGCGATGCAGTCAAAATAGAAATGCCCGAAAAAGGCAAGAAAAAGGCAAGAAGTACATAAAGTTTGTAAATCATCATAAACAAATGCCAGTTCCATATGCCATTTATGCTGATTTTGAAAGCATCATACAACCACATAAAGAAAATACTGGTGACAAATCTGAAATAAAAACCAAACACGAAGCCTGTGGATTTGGCTATCAAATTGTTAGATATGATGGTGGGGCATGCACACCTGTAATTCATAGAGGTGAAGATGCAGTCGAGAAATTCTTGAAATCTCTCAAAATAACACAGTATAAAATTAATAAAGTATATATAGATTTTGAAAAAGCAACCAAATGCTGGATTTGTGAAGGAGAATATTTTGATGAAAAAAATCCAAAAGTACGAGACCACTGCCATTTAACAGGTAAGTACAGAGGGTTAGCACACAACAACTGTAATCTAAAACTTTGAATAAAACCAGGCATAACACCCATCTCTGTTGTATTCCATAATCTTAAAGGATATGATTGTCATATCATCGTGCAAACAATAGCGAAAGTAACAGGTAATATCAGATGTATTCCAAGTAATACTGAAAAATACATTTCATTCAGTCTTGGGCAACTTAGATTCTTAGATAGTTTTCAGTTTATGCCATCAGCTTTAGAAAAGTTAGTAAAGGCAACAGATAATAATGATTTTAAAAATACCAAGGCAGAATTTGGTACCAAATCAGATGTAATTATTAGAAAAGAGGTATATCCTTATGAATATTTTGATAGCTTTGATAAGCTTCAAGAAACAGAACTGCCTCCCATTGAAAAGTGCTACAGCAGTTTAACTGATGAATGCATAAGTGATCAAGACTACAATCATCCGCAAAAAGTTTGGACAGAAATGGAATGTAAAACACTCGGTGATTATCATAATCTATATTTAAAAACTGATATCACTCTTTTTGCTGATGAGTTTTCAAACCTTTAGGACAACATGTATGAATGCATACAAACTTGATCCATTGCATTACTTCACAGCACCAGGTCTAAGTTGGGATGCCCTATTCAAATACACAAAGATAGACTGATTATGATATGCATTTATTTATTGAAAAAGGTATTAGAGGTGGAATAAGTATGGTATCAAAAAGGCATGCTAAAGCAAATAATCCAAATGTTGATGGTTATGATCCTAATAAGGAGAGCAATTATATCATGTATTTAGATGCTAACAATCTTTACGGATGGGCAATGAGCCAACCACTTGCATATGGTGGATTTATGTGGATGAAAAAAGGTGAAAAAAGACGGAAAGATAAGGGCTATATGTTGGAAGTCGATTTGGAATATCCAAAAGAACTACATAAATCCCATAATGAGTATCCCCTAGCACCAGAGCGACTAGCGGTAAAGAAAGATGTGGTTGTCGTAATATCAACAGGCCTAATGGAAAACAATAACATGATTAATGTAGAAAAACTGATGGATAAAGACAAATACGTATTACATTATAGAAATCTTCAACTCTACTTATATCTTGGTATGAAGCTGAAAAAGATACATAGAATATTGGAATTCGATGAAAAACCCTGGACGGAATCATATATCAGACTTAACACGGAATTAAGAAAGAAAGCTAAGTCAACCTTTGAAAAGGATTTCTATAAGCTCATGAATAATTATGTATTCGGCAAGAAAATGGAAAAACTCCGCGAAAGAGTAGATATAAGGATTGTTAGAACAAATGGTAATGATAAAGAAAAGGACCAGATAAGAAAAATCATGGCAAAACCAAACTATGATAGAGCAGTCATATTCTCTGAGGACTTATCGGCTCTACATGTACATAAAACACATTTTAAACTTAATAAAACAATCTATGTCGGCATGAGCGTTCTGGATTTGTCAAAACACCTAATGTAATAAACTGGTATTACAATTAAAACTAAAAATAAAGGACGTTTATGGTGAAATCATCTGCACCCATGCTTTACACGACCAATGTCAAGTTTATTGGTGGATAAAAAAATAAAAAACATAAGATGTTTACAAAGACAGAATGAAATGAAAGATGCATATGATACAAATGACTATCCTAAAGACCACCCACTTTATGATGAAAGTAATAAAAAGGTACAGCCACAACATGAATATGCTACGATCACAGAAACATCAGATATATGGTTTAACAATAAAAAGAAGTATGGTGAAAACTGCACCCTGCTTTACACCGACACTGACAGTTTATTGGTGGATATAAAAACAGAAAATGTTTACAAAGACATGAAAGATATGAAAGATGAATATGATACAATTGACTATCCTAAAGACCACCCACTTTATGATGGAACTAATAAAAAGGTTCAGCCACAACATGAATATGCTACGATCACAGAAACATCAGATATATGGTTCAACAATAAATAAAACAGCACTATCGCCGCTTGACACAAAAAGATACATAGCACCAGATGGAATTAATACATACGCGTATGGGTACCAGGCGGGGCAATACGTAATTCTTATTTTACAAAGCCTCTTTGTGGTGCTGACGATCTCAAATAATATACTCTAATACCTTGTAACACAATACAATAATCAATCTGGTGTATATCCACACTCCATATCGGGTCAGTAGCTCTACGTCTGCCTCCGCCTTCTTGTTCTCCAGGTTGGTATAAATATCTTACACTTGCATTTGCACATATTAATTTGTTTTAACTAGGGGAGGTTTTTTCGTCTCAAAATTCATTGCCTTTATTACTTCGGATAATCTCTTAACCCATTCCCTATTTCGTCTATGTGGATTGTCCAACTCCTTAGCATACTGATAACCAAACAATCGTTCAGCCAGTGTCCTATTAAATCTTTCAACAATGGCTTGGTCTCTATGAATTTTTCTTCTACCGCGTCTTATATTTACATTATCTTTATCCATCAACTGTGTTACACTTCCCATAAATTATCTCACAGGGTCTACTTGCAGTAGTTTTGGATAAGTTAGTTTTCTTTTATAAATATTTTCGAACGCCTTTACAACCTCCTTGCTGTCCTTTGAAGTCAGTGGTTCTGCCTCTTTATATATACTAGCAATATCAACAACAGTCAATGCGTACGTATATGTTTTTCGACCAACAGTGTCATGTGGTAGGAATAATAAATCCGCTTGATGAACTTCATAACTTCTTGATAGGGACTGGTCATTATTTATCGCCGTGGGGGGGGGGGGGGCAAATATGTATATTTAAATATACTGCTTCCTTACTGTAACTCGTAAGCACATGACTGGGCTTCCAGTTAATTACTGGTACCGGTATATAAAAGGTGACATACAATACTGGTGACCAGTATGGCCCCAGGTCCCCAAGCAATCTGATAAGCACCTACACTGTTTGTCATTCAGTCAGCTAGTAAAGAGATTTAATAGATTCAGATATAAACAAGAACTGCGTCTGTCGAACGCGGATGCCACCTGCAGCATATTTGAGAAACTGTGACAAAGTGGTTAAGTCATTTAAGTAACATGGTGAAGGTGAGAAGGCGAAGGTCATATAAATTATGAAAAGGCAGGTGTGGCACACATACCAATGAATGAAGTGTTGAAGTATTGAAGCGATTAAGCAACTTATGTAGATGATATTGCCATTTTGAGAAACTGTGACGAACTGGTTAACCAAAATTGTTAAGTCATTTAAGTAACCTGGTGAAGTTAAAAAAGGCGAAGGTCATATACATTATGAAAAGGCAGGTGTGGCACACATACCAATGAATGAAGTGTTGAAGTATTGAAGCGATTAAGCAACTTATGTAGATGCTATGGCCAGTTTGAGAAACTGTGACAAAGTGGTTAACCGAAAAGTGTGACTGACGGACGGACGGACGGACTGAGCAATGTGCATTCACCGTGTATACAATTATATACATTGAGAATAAAGTATGATTTTTACATGATCAAATCTGGTGTTCGTTTCTTTCATACCTTTTCTCAATCATCATGATCATACTTGCTTGATGAAATTGCCCCAATGCTGCAACAATGTATTAGCACACAATCAACAAAGTATGTCGTTAGGAATATAGCTGATGTGATGAAATAGTAAATGTCATCCGTACTGTATAGCTGAGATCATCTAAGCTATACTTGACTAGGCTACTTTCCATATTTCATTCTTCAAATCTGGGACTGATGTAATAGAATAGTGAGTCATTGTGTCTATTTTCACTATATTATTACTGCGAGTTTGCATAAAGTCGGAACCGTTTGGAACTGGCCGTTTTGCAATGGGACGCTTGACTTACTTCCGCGAAAACCCATTACAGTGTCATATATCGTTAAATGACGACGAAAGATTAGGAAGTCATGGCGATAAAACGATATTATTACAAGGTAAATCCTCTAACTCGGTAATATATTATTTAAAAAGAATAATATTGGAATATTAAACGAAAATGCAAAGAAATACCCTCCATTCTGAAATTTCGGGGGGATTTTCCGTGGCTTATTATACGGACAATTCGGCGAGACCAGTGTTAGTTTCGTCCACTAACGGCTCGTACAGGTACGGACGGACGTCGGTCTGATCGGCATCGTTGCTTGAACCGTCATAGGAATAAGAAGTGTTGTCAAAATCGCTTTCAACGTCGCTCATATTTTCGTTGTCGGACAGTGTCTAATTTTCTTTGTTCACTGGGTGTGACGTCGCACGGCTTTACTCAATCAGATGCCGTTTCAGGAAATCGGGTAAAAAAAACTACAGGTATTCAGGTACGATATTAAAATGCGGATTACAGGTATAAACGTAAATAGTTCGAGGGAAGTAAGCATAATTCATTATAAGGAAGTAATAAACTACAGAAAAAATGTGCATACACTTTGACCATGATTTAACTTTAAGAAATTCAATGCTTCTTTATCACTTACTTTAGCGGCTTTTGTTAATTTCTTAACAGCTGTTAAACCTTTCCAAAATCCTTTGGGGCTGTAATAAAGTATGTCGTTAGGAATATAGCTGATGTGTATATAATGATACAGATAATATAAAAGACAGATGAAATAGTAAATGTCATCCGTACTGTATAGCTGAGATCATCTAAGCTATACTTGACTAGGCTACTTTCCATATTTCATTCTTCAAATCTGGGACTGATGTACTAGAATAGTGAGAATAAATAAAGTCATTGTGTCTATTTTCACTATATTATTACTGCGAGCTTGCATAAAGTTGGAACCGTTTGGAACTGGCCGTTTTGCAATTGGGCGCTTGACTTACTTCCGCGAAAGCCCATTACAGTGTCATATATCGTTAAATGACGACGAAAGATTAGGAAGTCATGGCGATAAAACGATATTATTACAAGGTAAATCCTCTAACTCGGTAATATATTATTTAAAAAGAATAATATTGGAATATTAAACGAAAATGCAAAGAAATACCCACCATTCTGAAATTTCGGGGGGATTTTCCGTGGTTTATTATACGGACAATTCGGCGAGGCCAGTATTAGTTTCGTCCACAAACGGCTCGTACAGGTACGGACGGACGTCGGTCTGATCGTCATCGTTGCTTGAACCGTCATAGGAATAAGAAGTGTTGTCAAAATCGCTTTCAAAGTCGTTCATATTTTCGTTGTCGGACAGTGTCTAATTTTCTTTGTTCACTGGGTGTGACGTCGCACGGCTTTACTCAATCAGATGCCGTTTCAGGAAATCGGGTATAAACAAAACGACAAGTATTCAGGTACGATATTAAAATGCGGATTACAGGTATAAAAGTGAATAGTTCGAGGGAAGTAAGCATAATTCATTATAAGGAAGTAATAAACTACAGAAAAAATGTGCATACACTTTGACCGTGATTTAACTTTAAGAAATTCAATGCTTCTTTAACACTTACTTTAGCGGCTTTTGTTAATTTCTTAACAGCTGTTAAACCTTTCCAAAATCCTTTGGGGCTGTAATACATTTTCTCCATTTGTTTTATTTCTATTTAAGATACATTTCGATAACATAAACAATGACACAACAAACCCCACAAGCTAAGTTTGAAGAAAAGCTCAAAGAGCAGGGTCAATATAGCACAATACAATGGGTAGAATTAAAAAAGAATGACATCTATACTATTACTAAGTATAACATTAAAGATATTGTTTATGGTGAATCTATCATTTTAGCCCTTTCAGATGGTATGGAAGTATGGGCTCCACCACGTCTTAAAGATCAGATAGAAAATTTAAAAGACAAGGATCCACCATACTATATGAGACCACTACCATTGAAACCATGTAAAAGCAATAAGAAAAACAAATATCATGCTATTGATATTGTCTATTAACAAATTAAAATAAATAATTTTATCGGCTTTTAAGCCCTATATTTTTGTATGCCTCCGCACTAAAATGAAAGTCAAAATTTACTGCCCATTTATATTTTTTAACATATCGGTTTTGATTTGTTTTTTCTTCAGCAGAAATCTCAAACTTTATAGGTTTTCTAACATCTGCTTTCATTTGTTCATATTTATCCATCTCTTGCATACTCAAATTATTCATAAGATATATTACCATCTTGTAATGCAGTAGAAAATTTACTTGCAACAGAATTAAGTTTTGCCATTGCAAGCATACGTATCTCATCATGTTTTTCAGCATTTTTCAGTAGTTTAGTATTACTAAATTTGCTTGTAAATGCAAATGCACCACATATACTACCCGCAATACAAAGCCCCAAGGAACTGGCACTCCTACAACAGTTAATACTAGTCCGGCACTCGTCCCACCCATTACCAGACCAACGGTAGTTAATCCAGACTGAACACCATTTAATATGTTCACGGCTCTTTTATATTTATTTCGTATTGCTTTCCTTGTCTCAACTTCATTTTCTACCTTATGTTTTAAAGCACTTATTTCACTAAGCCTATAATTATCAGCCTCAACTGGTAGCTCTGGATACAGTTTACTATTCATTCTTTTTTTATATATGTAATATTTAAATATCTATTTCAATTAAAGCATGTACAATTGAAATGGAAGCTTTGCCACATGTTGCAAGTGAAAGGAAATTTCGATTGAAGTTTGAAATATTGTATATGCCGAACGCTGTCCTTTATGCTTTGTTAAAGTTGCATTCACATTTGGAGTGCCATTAATACTAATCCCAATTTTTACCTCATCAGTTGCAAAACCGTCTCTGGTGACGCTGCACAAACCCATTCGTAAAACCCTTCCTCGACACATCATAGTATAACCACAGTTTTCATGCGCTGAACCAGAAGCACCATTTCCAAATGCAAATTCAGTAGAGCCATCACATAATGGCCCTGATTCTTCTGCCCATACTGTTATTATCCTTTTATGTGTATTGAACAACCCTGTTACATTTTTATCTATGGCGTCTATATACTCTGTAAGACTATTTTCGTCTGCTCCATAAATACTCATTGTTTTTATATAACTTCTAATGTTATTATAAATGGCAAATTATGATTGTCAATTACATTATTATTTTAATTTCTAACTTCAAGTCTCAATTCGTTTATATCACCGTTTTGTAGATTTATATATTCTGGGTGTGCAAATGTCACAGTATCTGACTCTCCAAATGCCATTTTGCGAACTGGTATAACACCAATAAAATTACTCCTTTTACTGTTCAGTAAATTATATTATGTATTTACTTGGTCACGATAGATATATACAGATTTGTTAACGAAATTAACTGGATTAGAACCTGGATGGGAACCTGCGCGTAACCGATCTGGATTAATATTAAACACTAGCAGACTAAGAATATCGCTTAGTATCTTCAATTTATATCCCAGGTGAACATGTAAAGTACATATTCCGTTGGATTTATTTACAGTCAGTGCTAATGCATCATTACTTAAAATTGTACTGACCCTATCAAACGAATAATCCCGCTGGAATTGAATTTTTTATTGTGACACCATTTGTAGAAGCCCATACATACTGTACATCATGTAACAGGTTGTACCAACTAACCCAGTATGTTAAACTTTTTAAACCTAGTTTTCGTTTGGCATCGTTATTACCGATACAGTCTTGCAATGTTGCTGTTGTATTTGTTCAAGTTATATTATGCATTTTTTTATTATTGTTTTTAAATTATTGCTTTTATTAAAGAAAAAATGGCATTCAAATTTAATAAGGATGCAAACTACAATAATAACCATATATATGCTTTGAAAACGATTCTAATGTTTTACAATGTTGATGTTTAAGTTACAAAAGATAAAAGTTTCAAGGCTACATATTCAAATGCCTTAGCAGGGTATCCTAATCCCAGAATAACTGGTAATGTTAACAATAATAAAGCATATAATAACTGGTTGAATAATCCGATGCGGTGGTATCAAAATCAATTTAACTTTGCAATATGGTGTGCTACCTGCGGGTGCGGCATTTCATATAACCAACACTTGGCAATACTGGATGACCCATTTTTGAAGTCATTATATGTATTTCATATTATGTATCAAACACATAGAATATTGGCTCAAATGAAAGTTCTTTTACCAGATGACCACAGATATTGTTGGTATGATAATAATTAGGATATGGCGGCTTACCATAGGATATGTACAGAATTTAGTATTAATCCAAACAAGGATTTCAGACAAAAAATAGACCATGGGAATCATAATCTTGGCGAATTTTCTATGAATTTTCAACCTTGTGGGTCTTAGAGATTAAGTCACGGAGGTGCACAATCACCAAAAGGTCAAAAGTTGACTTTGTATATGGAATTGGATTATAAATGACACCAAGCGACATGGATTTGCAGATAGGAAGTATTCAAAGTTATAATAATTTAATAGTAATAGCTACTGGCGATCAATCAGTTGGTTTTAATGATAATGTGAATAGTATGCCAGTTCCACCACCTGTACAAACACGAGAACAAAGTATTGTTAAGCCCCTTAGTACTGCTGCAGTGCCAATGCATGTTCAATCTCATGAAATTAGAATACCTGAAAAAATAGAAATAGACAATCATGAAAATCAAAAGACTGCTCTAGTTGTCGGTAGTATTATAATTGGTTTAGGAATATTATTGTTTTATTATCATGATAGAATATAATCTTTAGCAAACATATATAGAAGTCCTGCAATTGCTATTATTAAATCCCATACATTATTTGCTAACCAACCAACGGCTTTCTCTGCAGTTTTCAGCAACCAAGCTATAATTGATCCAATAATTCCGGGTAATGCAGCTGCTGCTTTCCCGGCTAGCGTTCCCAGTAATGATCCAATATTTTTTTAATTGTTTCTTAACCCATTATTTTGCTCCTCCTTTTCCTGATGGTTTTGGAATACTTGCAGCACCACTTGCACCTCCCGTAATACTTAAAAATCAAAGTGGAAACTATAAATACATGGGGTTATAACTGAAACTATTGTTATTCCCTGTTATTTGAAGAATGTTTTTATTTTTTATTTTTATGTTGTATCTTTATGTAATACTGTTTTGGTTGTTCTTTTTATTCTATTTATTTGTTTCTTAATGTTTCCTTAGCATTTGATATAACCTCAAGACGAGCTTCACCCTCAGATACAATATATGTAATTTGTGTTTCTATTTGTTGTGCCTCTGGGTTATCAGCATCACATGTTATTGCGGCTGACAACTTTAATACAGCTGCTTTCTTATTTTTATCAAGTTCGTCTAGTTTTGCAATATTATTAGCTAGAGAGCCCTTCGTTTGTTGTAATGCTTTGATTAAAGCTTTACGATCTCTCAATGGTAGCGCTTCAAAATCACTAGTACTCGCTGTTGATGTATCTTTTGATAATGTGTCAAAGATTTATTTTACTGACGTTTTGGTGTCATTAACTGTATTTGGTAATTCAGTCATTTCTATATTTTCGACATTTGGAATTTCGTTTTCTACAGTTTGTATTTTAGGGATTGCCTCTATTGGCAACTTGACTTTTTGTAAACCCAATATTCGTTTTAATTCTGTCGCCCCTTTACCAGTAAAATTGCTTATTAACTGACTTGATTTACCTTTTTGGCTTATCCGTATATCCTTCCAGTACAGTGTTTTGTTGACAGTGCGCAGGTCTGGGCTCATTAACATAAAAACCTGATCTGACAATCCAAACATGTTTTTGAATTGGTCTTTAAAACGTTCTAGTACCCTTGTCCATTGAGGCCGTTCTGTCTCGGAAGTCGATTCTTCCATTTGAACAGTTGGCGGGTTTACCATAGTTTCACTAGCGCCTGCGTTAATATCTGGGTCATAAGTCTCATTATCATAAAGCATAAAGTCTCTTTCTCCACTTTCAGCCTTTATTTTTTTATTATTATTATTTTAAAGTTTATAATTCATAAATAAAAAAAGAAAAGAACATGACAACATATGGTAGAAAACTTAATCCTTACAGACATTTAAGATAACCGCTTGGAGTGAAAGGTATAAGACAATCAATTACAATTACAAATAATCCATCTACAATTGGCCAACATCATCAGCTTTTAGTTCGCTTTCCAAATTTAGGACCAAACGATTTGATTGTGCCTGTGACAGTTCGTTTAGCTTTTACAATTGCATTAACATCCACTGATGACGATCGCAGAGTGGTTCAAAATATTGGACGTGCGATAGTCAAGAACGCAGCTATTACAATAGCTGGTAATGAAATTATGTCAGTTGACGATTCAGATGTGTATTACATCTATCGTGATCTATGGAAAACACCTCCAGAGCGAAGTAATATGGTGTATCAAGGTATAGATGACAGTACAGGTTCAAATGTAACACAATTAAGAACTGGAGCAGCGAATTCTAGTCCTACAAACGATGTAGATAAAGCTATCTCAGATACATTTGGGAACCGGTTGTATATACCAATAGATTTTGAACTTCTTGAAGCTCATATGCCATATTATCAATCTGGCTTAGGTGATAGACTGGAATATGAACTTACATTTAATGATTATTCAAGGGTAATAATAGCCCCAGGTGATTTGAATGCTAATTATGGAATTAATAATATAAGTTTAGAATTTGATATGGTCACAGAGCCTAATTTAGCGACAATGGTAAAAAATAAATATATGGGACAAATGTCAATACTATATGATAGAATTCTTCGTCACCGAAAGATAATAAAAGCGATTCTACATGGAATATAAATTTGAACACACCTGCTAAATCCATGAGGTGAATTTTATTTTAATGTTATTAGAAGAGCAATCAGCACCTTTTGCAAGAGAAAGTGAAAACATATATAATCCAAAAATAAATAATGTTAAGTAACAATCAAGGGTGTGCCTAATCAACTATGCAGTCAAGGGATGAAAGCATATAATATGTGGGATGAAATACGCAAACACTTTACCGGCGGAGATATTAATGATCCCGATAGTAAACGTTGTCAGTAAAGAATTTCATGTATCCAGTGTGACAATTGGCAAATATCTTACAAAACAATATGCACTCTGGCTTGACTTAAGAACAACAGATGATAATAATTTACATGGAATGGATGGAGAATAGAAAATGCGAGTGAAGGTATCACACTTCAGATTTCTAAAGCAGCTGAAACTGCAGGTACAGTACATATATATTTATATATCATTCAAGACTTGCAATTAAATATAGGCAATGGAAGATTTGTATCGGCGTTGTATTGATTTGCCAAAGTATGCAGATAGTGCTATTAATTGTGGTCAAACCGGATGTGGTAAAACGGAATTTGTCATTGACCTACTTGAGCTTTCACAGCAACAAGGTGGATATGCTGGAGTATTTGAGAACATAGTTATACTTTGTCCAACTATAGCATGGAACAAGGCTTATAAAAACATAAGTTGGATAGGTGATGTACACCACCCAATCGACAACAAAAAATAGATTGTTAATCCAGTTAATCGTAATGGCGAAGAGAAGCTGCAATAACTGTTAATATTATTTTTCAATAAATATGCTGGAAGTCCAACATTATATATCATTGATGACTGTTCAGCTACAAAACAATTAACTAAGAAAAAAGATATGCTGTCACAGCTCGCATTCTCTGGGCGACATGCGGAGCAAAGCGTTTGGGTTATATCACAGAGATATAATGCAGTGTTAAAAGACTTAAGAGAACAGACGAAATGGCTGTGTATGTTTTATACGAAAGACACGGATAGTTTTGAGGACTGTTTGAGAGAAAATGATGTTATTACAACCCTGGAGGAAAGAAACAAAATAAGAAAAGAGTTATCGAAAACAAAACATTCTAAGTTGCTTATTAGAACTGACCAACCCACTGGTTATAAGTTGCTTAAGTAATGCAGAATTGCTTAGTATTACTTAATATTTCTTATTTTACTTATTTTACTGGATATTAACTTGATTTTACTTGATTTTAACTCGATTTAACTAAGCAATTCATAGATAACGATGCTAAGAATTGCTCAGTAAATAGGTATTGCTTAGCATTGCTGAGTAGTTCTAAGCAAATTTATCTTAAACTAGAGGATTATTTTTCAGACAAACACATATGTCTCCCCCAATACCACCACTGCATGTTATCATGACTTGGAAAAGTAGAATTTAAGGCAGCAACAGCTACCTTGTATTTTCTGCATCAGTTAGCTGTATATTGTGAGATAATAAAATAAAAAGTTTTGAAATATGGAAATTGAAACGTCAGGCATAAAAAGCCGAAAGTACATGTATAATTGAGACATTATATAATCAACATTATCGTATATGACATTTTTGCCGAAAAATGATTTCTATAAATGGCCACAGCACTAAGTCAAGTGCCATAACTCCGTGAATACTGGATGAATCCGCATCTAAAAAACCAGGAACCCGTTTCACTAAACTTCGTAAGACTAAAATGTTCGCAAGTGAAAAATTATGATAATCTGTAAATCTCACATTAACACTATTTTCTTGTAGACAATTATCCGACCGACATTATATAATCAACATTATCGTACATGAGATTTTTGTCGAAAAATGATTTCTATAAATGGCCACAGCACTAAGTCAAGTGCCATAACTCCGTGAATAATGGATGAATCCGCATCTAAACAACCAGGGACCCGTTTCACTAAACTTCGTAAGACTAAAATGTTCGTAACTTGAAAAATTATGATAATCTGTAAATCTCACATTAAGACCAGACAACTATCCGACGGACCGACGGACCGACGGACCGACGGACCGACCGAGGACCGACCGACCGACCGACCGACCGACCGACCGACCGACCGACCGACCGACCGATCCGACCGACCGACCGACCGACCGACCGACCGACCGACCGACCGACCGACCGACCGACCGACCGACCGACCGACCGACCGACCGACCGACCGACCGACCGACCGACCGACCGACCGACCGACCGACCGACCGATCCGACCGACCGACCGACCGACCGACCGACCGACCGACCGACCGACCGACCGACCGACCGACCGACCGACCGACCGACCGACCGACCGACCGACCGACCGACCGGCCGACCGACCGCCGACCGACCGACCGACCGACCGACCGACCGACCGACCGACCGACCGACGACCGACCGACCGACCGACCGACCGACCGACCGACCGACCGACCGACCGACCGACCGACCGACCGACCGACCGACCGACCGACCGACCGACCGACCGACCGACCGACCGACCGACCGACCGACCGACCGACCGACCGACCGACCGACCGACCGACCGACCGACCGACCGACCGACCGACCGACCGACCGACCGACCGACTGAGCATTTTCTAAACTCGTGACCTTGACCTTGGGGTTAGTGGGCACCATGGGCTTTCTATAGAATCATGCCGGACGTTGCTATAGTTTGCACCTAAGAAGTATTAAAGCATTCCATCAAGGGAAACAGAAGTTGTAATAAATTAAACCGAGTGTTAAGTTTTCCAAACCCGGAATTTCTGTAGAATGATGCGGGATGTCGTTTGAAATGCATATATGGAATATTAAAGCATTCCATTGAGGGAAGCAGAAGTTACAACAAATTAATCTAAGTGTTAAGTTTAAATTTTTTTTTATTAACGTTGAATGCATTTGAAAAGTAGGTCAATGAACCATGAAAACTAGGACAAGGTCAGATGGGCTCCCTCTATGTGAGATGGTTACACCAGCGTGTTGATGTATACCAAGTTTGGAGGTCGTAGGACTTGTAGTTTTCCGGAAACTGAGCTAAATGCAAAAACTTAACATTGAATGCATGTGAATTGTAGGTCAATAAACCATGAAAACTAGGTCATTGTCACATGGGCCCCCTCTGTGTGAGATGGTTACACCACAGTGTCGATGTATACCGAAGCATTCCATCTAGGGAAACAGAAGTTGTAATACATTAAACCAAGCGTTAACTTTCCAAACACGGACATTTCTAAGTCAGTGACCTTGAACTTTGGGGTTAGCGGGCACCATGGGTTTTCTGTAGAATTATGCGGGATGTTGTTACAAATGCATGTATAGAATATTAAAGCATTCCATTGAGGGAAACAGAAGTTGCAATGAATTAACCTGAGCGTTAAGTTTTAGAAACAGAGCTAAGCGCAAAAACTTAACGTTGAATGCATGTGAAAAGTAGGTCAATGAACCATGAACACTAGGTCAATGTCACATGGGCTTCCTCTGTGTAAGATGGCTACACCACAGTGTTGATGTATACCAAGAATGGGGGTCGTATAAGTTATAGTTTTATGGATACTGAGCTAAACGCAAAAACTTAAATATTGACGCCGCCTACGCCGACGCCGACGGAAAAGCTATGCCTATGTCCCGCTTCTGCTAAAGCAGGCGGTACAAACTGACGACGATGAATACAGATGGAAAGATAATATGAAATCTTACTGTAATAACGGTGCTTGAAATAGGATATTCGCAGATAACGAATACAATTATGAAACAGGCAGTTCCAAAACTACAACTTGATGGTTATAATATGGCGATGAACATGTTGGATACTGGACTTGCTATTGCTACTAGGGATATGTTGGTAAAGCAAGGTATAAATCCAGATAATATGTTGAAGTAATACAACTATTATATAAAACAAAATGGCGGGAATAACTATGATGGTTGGTGGTGCATTGGTTAATGCATTGGCGTTTACAGGGAGTAATTTCTTATTCAGTTAATTGTGGAATAATTCGGCAAATGAGGAGCGCAAAAGGCATGATAATGCCGTAGAGCAATTGGAAAAGGCACAGTGGGCAGACAAAAGAACAGAGATATCAGACTGGATTAATAATGAAATCAGGAAACAAAATCACGCTGCTAAGATGTTTGATGATGTGGACGAAGCTATTAGAGAATATAATGCTGTTACTACTCCGGTGACAGGTGCACAGTGATTACAATTGTTTGGGAGAGAGCCAGTATTGAGTGATTTTCATAAACCTACAAAGAGTCAAAAGGATAGAGAAATTGTATTTATAGTCGGTGGAATGGTTGTGGTAGGGTTAATTTCATATAAGATGGCACACTCATTTTGAGTGTGCCTGCCCACCCTATACTACTCATAACAAATGTTGTGGAAGACAGAATTGTACACACGTTTGTACACACTTTAGTACAAAAAATTGCACACACTTTTGTACACACCTTAGTACAACAATTTTTACACACTTTTGTACAAAAAATAGAAGAAATAAAGTACAAAAATACTATATATTTATGTACAAACGTATATAAATATATATAAAATTCCTAGCAACAAGGGCTGAGAAGACTAAAAAAATGATTATATCGCAAAACCCTTATTTTCTCTTCTACTGAGTGAGCAAGTTTTCCACATGATTTTGTGACAAATGTAGCTCCCGATCAGCCCACGCATTGATGAAATTGTCAAGGATCAACACCGTTTTCCAAAATGATACTATTGTCATATTACGGGGGTTTCATCTGTTACAAAATGATCAAACCGCTCTTTTGACATGGCGAGTGACTCTATGGTCATAGGTGACAGAATGCCTATGTCATAACGTGTAATTTTGATATTATAACAGATCAAGATATCTATATGTTGTACCAATTGCATACTTTACAAATGAAAATATTTTATAATATACAGGAGACGTTGATTACAACACATATATATGGTGGTAAACGAAATGTTCACGCGTTATTGTTTGTACATTATATATATTTTGTTATATACTAGTATATTCTTTCGTTCAATCGCACGCACCCATGATCGCTTTCTCATATAGCATGAGCGCTCACAACAAAGGGTCATTCAAAAAGCAATGCACACTACTCGCATGCATATGTATCTATCCTTCACACTATATTGATAATAGTGGATATTGCGGACTCAGATCAGTATGTAAATATATACAATGTGGGTATTAACTGTTGATGCGGTGTTCTAGTACCGTTTATCTGGGGGTTGGTTGGGGGGGGGGGGGGGGGGGGGGGGTGTGGTGCAAGGGACTCTCGTTGTGGATCATCATTGGCTAAACTGGTATGCAAACGCAGCAAATACTATATAAGAGTTATTTCGCATGAAATAACGCATCGCTGCTAGCTATAGCGCCCCTACAATGATATATATATATATATGTACATGTGTATATATATGTGTATATATATGTGTATATATGGGCATAATGATTGAAACAACCCCACCCCACTCTCAATAAAGTTTCGTGCCTGGAGGTTCGATCGGCCTAGTCAGAGCAATGCTCAGGCTCGTTCTAGCTGATCACCCGATTTCTAGCACGTGGTCGGGTATGTGTTTAGACAGTAGTTATGTTACAGTTATCAGTCATGATTGAAATTAATATAATAAACCTTGGCACCGCCAGCTATACGACATGTGGACACCCTGTCAATTTACATGTGTATGTATGAACAGTAATGTATATATATGTGTTTTTTTAACTTACTCATTATAAGTATGTATGCATCAACAATTCGTACAGTGACCGCATCCTTTACAGACCCCGTAGTGCATGTATATACTGCCACTAAACGATTTGATACTATATGATAGCCTAGATACAGGTATGTTACCATGGTGAACTATTGAGGAAGCAGTTTGTTTTATCGGTAAGTTCAAGTATATGTGTTTTTTTTCCAGATCACTTGTGTACCATTGTTCTAAAATAGACAATTATAACTAATCTAAATTAAAGCGATACTTTCAGTTTACAGCCTACAGGAACCAAATATATATATAGCATATACTGGTACCTAGTGTGTCTCTTTTCATAAATGGTAAAAGGCTTCAATATAAATGGTATTGAACTGATAATGTTAAAAGGTTAATCTCAATTTTCGTGTAATCGGGCGCATGAATAATCACTGGTTAACGCATGCACAATACTATTATATGTCATGACAATTTAGGGTAATCTCTGATCAGACGGCGACAAAAAAGTCACGGACATTGTGTGTGAACTGACAACTATGACATTTTGTGTCTTCATGCCTCATTCGGTCATTCACTTGGGCATATCACGAATAAACATGTGATTAAAATAGCAACAAGTGCACTACGTATGAGCCACTGCTCACAGCCAATAACAGCCAGCATAGCATCGGATCAGCCGGCGCAGCAGCGCGGTCTCATCAAGTGCTAGGCTGGTGGCTGTTCAGCATATCGCACTTTTATCGCATATTGTTGCATGTATATGTGGGATATTTGCATTTTATGTTTTATCTAACTTTTTGTAGCACCATGTGTACCACGCAAGGAAAACAAAGTAACGTCATCGAGACAATGACGTTATGGAAATGCCGACGTTTGTGCAATGCAACACAACAGCCTACATTAGAATAGACTCATTGACTGTGCATGCTGTAAACTGTATTTGCTGATAAGTTACATTAAATGTATCTACAAGTGGTAGTATGTATACTATAAAAAAAATAACCACCATTCCTGGTGTTTGAAATTGTAAATTATATGCACATCGTATCGGTGATTGAAACAAATGCATTTTTTTCTGTATAAATGAATGACCAGAATTTGGATAGGGAAATGCCTACATATATAAATGACTTCAGCGCCCGATTGGGTCTAGAGGGTAGTCGGACACCCACGGGGATTTTTTAAACTAATTAAAAATCGGCTGTCCTTTCCTGACTCTCGGAATTAAATGTACAGCTCAGAAAGCGGGAAGACGGTTTTCCTGTATCGCCCATATAACTGACGAACGGGCTTATGTACATGTAGGTCGCACTAGCAGGTAGCAAGTCTATGGGGAGAATGCTGCGCTGACCCCACTCTATCGGCTACCCACCGCTGCCACTGCCCCCACCCCCACCCCAACACACCGAGGGGAGATATTGTTAGGTGTGTCCGCTTAAAAAAGTTATTGTGCGGGCTACCCGTCTCGATCATGTTCATGTATTTACTGCCGGTACTGATTTGTTATATAAGTTTTTCAATCTTTTAAATGTTCACATTTATCAACATTATGTAGATTCCTTCATACGTTTGTTATTTTCGTGACTGATGCCCGAGCCCGAGGCCGCGGCACGCATGTCGAGCCCGCCGAGGGATTTGATGGTCTCAGAGTGTATTTATTTTAATTTGATGCCCAATAAGCATACAAAGTTTCAAGCAAATCTGATTTACGGTTACAGAGATAGTAGGTATGTGACAACGTTAACGCAAATTTTGACAGAAACTTTAACGCATTTGACCTTGACATAGGGGCACAGGGGCCGCATGAGTGGGACACATAATGAATATATGGATGATGACTAATAAGCAGTATAAGGTATTTAAAAACTTTAACGCAGATTTCGGAACGCAAACTTCTAAGTCATTTGACACTGACTTTGGGCACAGGGGCCGCATGAGTGGGAGGATACAGCATGAATATATGGATGATGACTAATAAGTATATGAAGTTTCAAGTCAATGTGACTTAGGACTGCAGAGATATAAGGTATTTAAAAAGTTTAACGCAGATTTCGGAACACAAACTTGTAAGTCATTTGACCTTGACCTTGGGCACAGGGGCCGTATGAGTGGGCTACAGCATAAATATATGGATCATGACTAATAAGCATATGAAGTATTAAGTCAATGTGACTTAGGACTGCAGAGATATAAGGTATTTAAAAACTTTAACGCAGATTTCGGACGGATGGACGGACGCACGCACGGACGCACGCACGCACGCACGCACGCACGCATACAAAAACGCAGATTTCGGACGGACGCACGGACGCACGCACGCACGCACGCACGCACGCACGTCATTGTGATGACAAAAATGGAATGTACAGTTGTTAAAATCAAAAGAAAAATTATTCGTTACTGTGTATTTTTATATTTATGTGGGTTTGGAATTTTGATAATGGGTTTACCATTTGAAAACAAATATACATGTTTACTACTTTTTCAGCAGTGAAATGCGTTGTTATGCAGTGAACATAAGTCATATTTCACTGCACGTGCTTTCACCAGTGAAAATTTAGCAACAAAAATGAAAACGATGGAAAATTGAACGAAACGAAAAAATAACAAAAAGAAATTTGGGGAAATTTTATTTTCGTTTGGTTACCATGGCAACCATACTAAATTTCGACCAAAAACTTTTTTTCTTCAAAAAGCTGGGAAATTCGTCATAACGAAAATTAAATTAACGAAAATTAAAAACAAAATAAAAAAGTATGTGTTGGTTGCCCATGTTGTTTGCCCATGTTGGTTACCCATGTTTTCATAAAAAAAAGTATTAAACAGAAAATTCAGATTTTTGCAACGAATATCACATATATGTTCATCTCGTGGTGTCATATGTCCATATTTCACTCGTGCTTCGCACTCGTGAAATATGAACATATGACACCACTCGATGAACATATATGTGATATTCGTTGCAAAAATCTGAATATCCTCTATATATGCATGTACATAAACCTGTAATACGTATATGTCAATGTCGGGAAAATGTGGCGATGTGACATACATGATTGTATAATTGTAACAACATGTCCTGATAAAAATACCGACAGTAAGCATAATAGTACCGTTGCGTATATGTATACATGTATATCCTGTGTTCGGAAATAATTAATTTGAAAACGAAATTTGCAATTTAGTTTTATTGTGTTTCAGAAAAAGTACATTCAGCGCCTTTGTAAACAAAGAAATGAGTGGCCAACCAAGTCATGATACGCACATGTAGTTTGAATTCATATATGTACACTATAATACAGTCACTGATTTACACACCAAATTTGTCCCGATCACAAAATTGATTTTGTTGGAATGACGCTGCACGAACTTGACACTGAGACATTTGTTTGACGCGTCTCGTTTGAATTTAGTCTCGTTCAATCTGAAAATCTGGAATGTGTGTATTTGCTTTATATTATTTACACGCCTGCGACTATAACGGCCCTTTTATAAAATATACACAATAATATACGCCGATGTCCAGTGCTTAGTTTAAGTAAATTAACAACGATCTAAAGTCGGACTTCTTAGATTTGTAAATGTTGGAGACCTGTGCTAGTAAAATATATGCTATACATTCATATAACCATATTTACAAGTGGTCATTTTAACGAATAGTTAACAGTTATCAAACGGCAAACGTACGGTGATGTAATGTGATATTTTTGAAAGTCGCTAAAATACGTGACAAGGTACATGCGAGCGATAGCAGATACAGATACAAATCAGTAGGCTAGTACGTCTCTGGTGGCTACAAATATGTTCACAATAAATATTCCTGTGACACAATACCAACACACTAAATACTAAATACTAAACATGACGCGATGTGCTAGGAGCCGCGTAAATAGCACTAACATAATTTTTTATCTGTGATACGATTATTTTTCTGACAATTTTCAAATTGTATTTTATGTTGATTTTAGAAATATTCGACAGGTTAACCAGTAAATCAAACGAATGAAGACCTGGGCCCAGTTCTATTCGTGGCCAATTTCATCCATAAAACGTTGTGTTTATTTATTAGGGTTTAACGGCCTATCAACAGCTAAGGACATTAAGTCGGGTCAATGGGTTTAGTACTAAATCCCATATTACCTGTACAAGTACATGTACATGTTCAAGTACATGTAGAAATGGGGGGGGGGGGGGAAATCCCAAAATCATAACTGAATATCTACAATAAAAAATATATATATTCAGCCCTGAAATCAGAATAATCCTGATCTAATGCCAGGTCCTCGCCACACCAGAATCACTTGGCCCCTCCCAAAAGCAGTCGGATCAGTAATACTCTTACTACTTTTATAATGGGCAATAACCCAATTAAACTCCCAGGTAACAAAAGAGAAAATATAACAAGAGGGCCATGATGGCCCTAATTCGCTCACCTCAGAATGTGACATTAAGTTCACATGTGTTTTAAAAAAATAGAGCTATTTTTAGATGGCGGTCATCTTTGATTAAGCGATGACTCTTATTTTACCAAAACTGAAAATGCTTCACCCAAGAATCTTAACTTACTATGAAATTTGGCCAGCATCGGCCATGTGGTTCCTGAGAAAAAGACGTTCAGAATCGCGAATAAATGGAACTTTTGGAGGCCATCATGGATGACATAATCATCCGATTCCGACAAATATTGCACCAGAGGAATCGCCTCATTGATACCTTCAATTTGATATATGACTTGAGCATATTTAATAAAAAATAAAATTTGACGCAATACGGCTGTCGGTTCATGAGAAGAACATTTTTAAGAATTTCTGCTATTTTTAGACGGCGGCCATCTTGGACTAGCGACGACCTCCATTTTAACAAATCTGAAAAGGCGTCACTCATTGACCATAACTGTGAAGTTTTGCCACCATGGTCCAAGCGGTTCGGGTGAAGAAGAATTTTTTAAATCTCTAATAAAAGAACGACCTTTTGACTTCTCAGTGGCCATCTTGGTTGACATGACAATCCAATTTCGAAAAAAAAATGTACCAGAGCGATCGCCTCTTTGATACCTTCAATTTGATATAGAAATGACCATATTAGGTCAAAAATAAAATTTGACAACAATTTGACCCCACGGGCCACACCCATTTTTGACAGCAGGGTCACCATTTTAACAACTTTGAAAGGGCATTGTACATCGATCATTCCTACCAAGTTTTGTAGAAATGCGGTTGGCGGTTCTTGAAAAGAAGATTTTTTACCAATTTGTGCAATTTTTAGACGGCGGCCATCCTGGATTAGCGACGACCTCCGTTGAAACAAATCTGAAAAGGCTTCACACATGGACCAAAACTGTAAAGATGGCTAACATGGTCCAAGCGGTTCGTGTGAGGAAGAATTTTGAAATCTCTAATAAAAAGAACAACCTTTTGACCTTTCGGCGGCCATCTTGGATGACATGACCATCCAATTTCGAGGAATAAATGCGTCTGTCGAACGCGGATGCCACCTGCAGCATATTTGAGAAACTGCGACAATGTGGTTAACCGAAAAGTTACGGACGGACGGACTGACGGACGTTCCAACATTTTGGGTTTATGGGGTATTTCCATTGTTTGAAGAACAATGGAAAAGCCCCTAAACAACAATAGAGTTTATGAGCTTACGGAATATTACAAAGGAATCTTTTGTTCCTAACCCCGCCCCTAAGCTCTAAAACCCCCGGACGGACGGACGGACGACGGACGGACGGTCGGACGGACGGACGGACGGACGCGGACGGACGCGGACGGACGACGGACGGACGGGACGGACGGACGGACGGACGTACGGACGGACGGACGACTGGACCGGACGGACGGAAGGACGGACGGACTCCTTACGGTGACATCCCTTAGGTGGTTTTTTACTATAGATCAAAGGAATGACCACCTAAGGAACAATAGGCTTAAGTGGTCAACGGAATAAATCTATTGTATTCTTTTGTCTTAGGCCACGCCTCTAACCACCTAAGACCCTGTATGTGTGCCCGGACGGACGGACGGACGGACGGACGGACGGACGGACGGACGGACGGACGGACGGACGTCCTTACGTGACATCCCTTAGGTGGTTTTTACTATATAAAAGATCAAAGGAATGACCACCTAAGGAACAATAGGCTTAAGTGGTCAACGGAATAAATCTATTGTTTTCTTTTGTCTTAGGCCACGCCTCTAACCACCTAAGACCCTGTATGTGTGCCCGGACGGACGGACGGACACGGACGGACGGGAAAAACACTATATGCCACCCGTTTCTTCGAAACCCGGTGGCATAAAAATAATGTACCAGAGCGATTGCCTCGTTGATACCTTCGATTTGATATATGACATTACCATATTGAATCAAAAATAAAATTTGACCTCATTTGACCTCATTTGACCCCACGGGCTACTCCCATTTTTGACCCCGAGGTCACCATTTTAACAACTTTGAAAGAGCATTGTACATCGGTCATTCCTACCCCGTTTTGTCGAAATGCGGTTGGCGGTTCTTGAGAAGAAGATTTTTTAAGAATTTGTGCTATTTTTAGACGGCGGCCATCTTGGATTAGCGACGACCTCCGTTTTAACAAATCTGAAAAGGCTTCACACATGGACCAAAACTGTAAAGTTGGCCAACATGGTCCAAACGGTTCGCGTGAAGAAGAATTTTGAAATCTCTAATAAAAGAGAAACCTTTTGACCTTTCGGCGGCCATCTTGGATGACATGACCATCTAATTTCGAAAAAAAAATAATGTTCCAGAGCGATCGCCTCGCTGATACCTTCGATTTGATATATGGCATGACCATATTCGGTCAAAAATAAAATTTGACCCCAATTTGACCACACGGGCCACGCCCATTTTTGACCCCATTGTCACCTTTTAACAACTTTGAAAGAGCATTGTACATCGATCATTCTTACCAAGATTCGTCGAAATCCGGCTGGCGGTTCATGAGACGAAGATTTTTTAACGATTTGTGCTATTTTCAGACGGCGGCCATCTTGGATTAGCGACGACCTCCGTTTTAAGACACCTGAAAAGGCTTCACACATCGACCATAACTGTGAAGTTTGGCCACCATCGTAAAAGCGTTCGTGTGAAGAAGAATTTTGAAATCTCTGATAAAAGAACGACCGTTTGACCTTTCGGCGGCCATCTTGGATGACATAGCCATCCGATATCGACACAAAAATGCACCAGAGTCATCGCCTCGTTGATACCTTCGATTTGATGTATGACATAACCATATTCGGTCAAAAATAAAATTTAAGCCCAATTTGACCCCACGGGCCACGCCCATTTTTGACCCCGGGGTCACCATTTTAACAACTTTGAAAGAGCATTGTACATTGATCATTCCTACTAAGTTTTGTTGAAATGCGGTTGGCTGTTCTTGAGAAGAACATTTTTGAAGAATTTGTGCTATTTTTAGACGGCGGCCATCTTGGGGTACGTATTGACGTCATTTCAACAATTTTGTAATCCCCCTACCTAAGGACCATGACGATGAAGTTTGGTGACAATAGGCCCAATGGTTACCGAGGAGAAGACGTTTGAAAATGTTCACGGACGACGGACGACGACGGACGATGGACACATTGCGGTAACAATAGCTCACATGAGCTTTGCTCAGGTGAGCTAAACACGTACATGAGGATCAAACCAGGCAAATCGTGATTCCTATAAGGAGGAACCCCTACCGTTAATTTACGCCGTCACGTTCACCCGACCACCACCCACTCCAGAATACGTGTCCCAGTTAATTATGGAAGGTAATATCCGCCACAATTCTATGTTACTTGATGCTTGCGTGCTGATGACATTACAACTTATATTCATGTTATTGCATTCGTCATTTGTATTTATTACATTTGAAATCGTCTTCTTGTAATTGTATTTGTCTTTCTTACATGTCCATTCTGTTGAGTGCTTTGTTCATTCGTCTTATTTACATTACAATTATTGATACGTCCTTATTCGTGTCCCTGTTTTATTGCACTAAGCATTTGCAAAAGAAGGTAAGAACAAAGCACTTAGCACTTTGAATAAGGCCGAAAGCAGTAAGGAAAAAGCCGCAGGAAATAAGCATTAAGCCACAGTCCTAAAGCGGAAAGCCGCAAGCAGAAAGCATCAAGTCATTAGCCGAATGACGCAAGCAATATTGGTGATATAGTGCCTCATTATGATGCCAGATGGCACTGCTGTCAATGTTAGGAATCCTCCGACGAATAAATAATAGTACGAGATGTGATTGGCTGTTTGAGGCACACCTCCAATGCCGGTGTTGATGTAAGATTTCACCCACAAATTATCACAGTATAGGTTAGAAGACACCAACTAATTTTACTATTTACTGTAACCGAATCCCATCCAATAAGGCCAGTCTCTCCTACTTTCACTATTCGTATGGATGTTGTGGGGCCTACTTGTACATGAAATGCAGCCGGTCTGTACTGGTTCTGCATGAAGTAATAGGTTTACTTACTCATAAGAAAGAAAAATCCAACCTCGTGATGTCCACCAATATTGTTTACATTTGTTTTGGCCACGGAAACTCTGTTTACATCACATGACCAACATGTTCCTCAAGTGAACCTGGGTAGTAATGGATTAATATTTGGAAGCAAACTGTGTCAGTGACCTCAAAACACCCGCACGATTTTGTTCATACCGGACTACTTTTAACCTCTTGACGATTTCGCATCATTTGTTATTCTCTAACCTATATTAACTAAATTGCATATGTATGTATGGTGTTTGCCTTACTAATGTGTTTTATACATACAGTATCCTCATAATTAAATGACATATGTACGTAATTGAAAACAATCACATTTTTATAGTAAGTTACACATATGGTAACTTACACAGGTTGACTGTCAAACTGGCCTGTTACTGATGCAAACCAATAACAGTCCGGGATCAGACTAAGGTGGGCCACCACCATTGATTTTCGCTAAAAAAATAATCCGTTACCACACATTTTGCTATTCTCTGCTACTTTCATTTTGCTTATGGATGTTGTGGGACCTTATTTCCAATAACCTGCACCCATTCTGCTCTGGATCTTGACTAATTAAAATATGGATTCAAGTATTGTTGAAGCTGGGGTCTCATCTAGTAGGTACAAACTTTTCTTTATGGAACTTAAATAAGTGTATAATATAACTAGTCTACCACTTTTAAAAATTACGTGTGCCAGCTACACAGATATAATTATTTAGTAATATTTAATGTACTCATAGAGACTCGTGGTGGTATCAAGCTAGTTCCATATGCAAATGATGCAGTATCTTTAAATTATTTATATCAACTAAATGCTGAATAAATATTGTTATCGACATATCATAAAGTATGATATTGCACATCAAAACATAAATAAATGGAATAAATAGTTGCTTCCGTTATCATTTTAAGGAAACCCGGTTATCGCCTCTGATATCAAACTGGCATTTCGCGTTTGATATAAAAAGTATAATAATGTCAATTAGTACGTCTGGTAATGGTAAATCAATATTCATTTTGTCAGAAAAAATGTCAGATTGAAAGAATAAATATATAAATAAATATATTATAACCTGGCATGTAGCACTCTAGGTTTAAGGTTAGATAAATTGAGTATGCAAACGTAGTCCGGCATAAACAATAGTCCGGGTGTTTTAATGTCACAGACACAGTTTGCTAGCAAATCTTGATCCATTACTACCCAGTTGTTGGGGTGTTTTTAACACCAGTTTTCAGCATATTTGAAGCATTTACAAGAAAACACTGAGCCTGTTGTTCACATTATGTAAACAGAGTTTCCGTGGCCAAATAATGTAAACAATATTGGTGGACATGACGGGGTTGGTCCCACAACATCCATACGAATAGTGAAAGTAGGAAAGACTGGCTGGGATTCGGTTAAATTATACAGTAAAACTATTTGGTGTCTTTTAACCTAAACATGGCGCAACAGAAAAGGCGGCATCAACCTACATCAACACCTTTAGGGACATGGAACCAATTTAGAGAGAAATGCATTGTAGGACGGGTACCAGCATATTAAGTCATTTTAGGAGAACTATTTTAAGTTTTAGCAGCGTACCTGGCGTCATAATGGTTGTTCCCAAATTACTGTTGCAATTTTTGTTGTCAAGGGGCGTGGCTTAGTGAGGTAACAAAACGCATGGCAAAACAGCGATGAAATAATCAATAATGGAACTCCGGATGACACTAAGACTGAAGCATCAAGCTATTTAGAATGTAATCAACACAAACGCATTGAAACAGTGTGAATGAATAAAGCATCAAGCGAAATGCACACGAAATTTAGACTACAACGAAGAAGATTTCAAATGTCATAACCACGAATGACGAATAAAATAGCATGAAAGTAAGTTGTAATGGCACCAGTCAGCAAGCAGCAAGCCACATATAATTGTAATCAGACGGATAGAACTTAGGATGTCATCAGCAAGCAAGCATGAAGCCTAATATAATTATGGCGGATATTACCTTCCATAGTTAATGAGCCAACTGTTTACATTTTCTGTAATACAAAAAACGTTTGTGGGTATCGCAGTCCAATATCCGCACTTTCACGTAATTTGCCGACCGTTTAGTACAATTAGTAAAGAGCACACACATACGCCCCGGGTTCGATTCTCAATTTGTGTATAGCTGATGGTGGTCGCCAGACAGGATAAGTTTGTTTTCTTTGAATATTCCGGTTTCAACCCAAATTATGAAACATGCAGACGCCTCCATCTACGCCAACTTCAAACGTTCTCGCATTTGTTTTTATATAAATATATGAAGTTTAAAAGAAATATTATCATTATGATTACATAAACCGAAAAGAAACACCGGACAACTATCTGAGCCACTATGAAAACAACTGTACAATTCTGCCACGCGTATCCAACACTAACATATTTGTGAGTCACAATTAGTAAACCGTACGGCTATAAATAGGACGACTTATTGCAATGACGCAACGATTTCAAGTGTCAAAATCCGATTTGACGTTTGTAAATTTAAGCGTAATTTTGCGACGTCATTTTCTGGCTTTCATGACGTTGTCATTAAGGCTGGTTTTCATAGAGCGCGGCCCATATGTGTGTGTATATGTGTATATGTATATCGTGTAATGATGTAAACTTGTTATTTATTATTTATCAATTAGTATAGTGAAGGAAATGTATAATATGATAACGAGTTGACAGGTGGCAATTAATGCCCAGGTCAGCCCCAATTGTTGATGCATACATGCAACACATAATAGTTTTGTATATACATGTACTACGGAAATACACCACTGTTATGTGTATGGATTTTGTGGTGTAAGAAGTATTAAAGCATTCCATCAAGGGAAACAGAAGTTGTAATAAATTGAACTGAACGTTAAGTTTTCTAAGCCCGTGACCTTGACCTTTGGGAATAGCGGGCACCATGGGCTTTCTGTAGAATGATGCGGGATGTTATTTCAGATGCATGTATGGAATATTAAAGCATTCCATTGAGGGAAACAGAAGTTACAACGAAGTAACCTGAGCATTAAGTTTTAGAAACATAGCTAAACGCAAAAACTTAACATTGAATGCATGTGAAAATTAGGTCAATGAACCATGAAAACCAGACAAAGGTCACATAGGCTCCCTCTGTGTGAGATGGGTACACCACAGTGTTGATGTATACCAAGGTTGGAGGTCGTATTATTTATAGTTTTCCGGAAACTGAGCTAAATGCAAAAACTTAAAATGCAATGCATGTGAAATGTAGGTTAATAAACCATGAAAACTCGGTCAAGGTCACATGGGCTCCCTTTGTGTGAGATAGTTAAACCACAGTGTTGATGTATACCGAATCATTCCATCAAGGGAAACAGAAGTTGTAATACATTAAACCGAGAGTTAACTTTTCCAAACACGGAAATTTCTAAGGCAGTGACCTTCACCTTTGGGGTTAGCAGGCACCATGGGCTTTCTGTAGAATAATGTGGGATGTTGTTACAAATGCATGTATGCAATATTAGATCATTCCATTGATGGAAACAGAAGTGGCAATGAATTAACCCGAGTGATAAGTTTTAGAAACAGAGCTAAACGCAAAAACTTCACGTTGAATGCATGTGAAAAGTAGGTAAATGAACCATGAAAACTAGGTCAAGGTCACATGGGTTCCCTCTGTGTGAGATGGTTACACCACAGTGTTGAAGCATATCAAGAATGGAGGTCGTAGGAGTTAGAGTTTTCTGAAAACTGAGCTAAACGCAGAAACGTAACGTGAAGTGTTAACGCCGCTGACGCCGGCGCCAACGCCGACGCATATGCCGACGGAAAAGCTATGCCTATGTCCCGCTTCTGCTAAGAAGTCGGGACAAAAAGAACACACATTTTTCAATGGCTTACGGGTAATGAATGTGACATTTGTTTTTTACAAGAAACTCATACAACATATAATACCGCAAAGGAATGGAAAACGTAATGGGGGTCATATGCAATATTTAGTGGTAACAGTAGTAATAGTGAAGGGGTAGGAATATTTTTTAATTAAAAGCTGGCATATACCATACATGATATTATAGACGTTATCCCTGGTAGAATTCGAGCAATACACATAGAAATAAACAGTAAAGACTTACTCCTGATAAATATATATATGGGCCAAACTCAGAAGGAAAAACTTCTTTTTAAACAACTAGACGACTTTATATCCCAACATGAAAACGCAAGAATGGTTATTGGTGGTGATTTTAATGTCACTCTAAACTACGAATTGGATAAAAAGGGAGAATTAATTACAAGAAACAAAGTTAATCGGGAAACAATCAATAATATTATAGAAAAATATGATTTGTCTGACATATGCAGAATTAAACACAGAAACCAGCAGCGATTTACATGGCATTAAAATTCTACATCACGTGTTCTATGCAGATTATACTATTTTTTTAGTTTCAGATAATATTGCTAATACAATTAAGTTATGTGATATAAAAAGTAGCATCAAGACAGACCATGCACTTGTAAAACAGGATATAAATATTAATAACCAGCCAAGAGGACCGGGATACTTTAAACTCAACAATTCTGTATATTTGGACAACGAATATAAAATTATTATAAAGAACAGCATTTCCGAAATTGCAGAAGTCAATAAAGAGGCTAATCCTAATATTTTATAGGAATTAATTAAAGGAACAATAAGAAACGAATCAATAAAATATTGTGCCATGCGAAACAGAAAAAATAAATTAGAAGAGGTTAAGTTACAAGAAAAAATCGATGAAATGGTTAAAGCAAATGTACATACTCCAGAAGCAATAGATGAAATAAATACCCATAAAAAACAATTAGAAGACATTTATGAAAAACGGGCAGAGGGTTTTATTTTTCGATCAAAAGTAAATTGGGTGGAAGGACGGGAAAAAATACAAAATTATTTGAAGATCTGGAAAAATGAAAATTCGAAAGAACAATTATATCAGAATTAAATGTAAATGGACAAAAGATAACTGATAAACAGCACATTTTAGAAGATCAGAAACGCTTTAATCAAAATCTTTATAAGAAAAAAGAATGTATAGAATCAGACATAAATTTATTTCCAGATGAATATAACAATTCATTGAACGAAGTAAAAATGAACGAGTGTTATCTGAATCTGAATGCTTTAATGCATTAAAGGAGATGAATAATAATAAAGGTCCTGGTTCGGATGGAATAACTACTGAATTCTACAAATTGTTTTGGAACAACATCAAAATATACCTAGTTAAGTCTCTAAATTATTCAATCGAAATTGGTGAATTAACAACCATACACAAACAAAGCATAATCAATTTAATTCCCAAAAAAGATAAAGACAACACCAATCTCGCAAATTAGAGTCCAATAAGTTTACTCAACATGATTATAAAATTGCTACTAAAAGTTAATAGATTCCTCTCAAACGAGCTTTATTAAAAGCACATTACGCAAACATGTCTTATTTGGAATTAATAAATCACTGAACTTCTCATCAATGCGGCCCTGGGTTCGATCCTCGGCCGGGGCAATATGTGAGGTGGTATGGTGGTCGCCAGATCGGACAAGTGGGCTTCATCCGGGTACTCCGGTTTCCTCCCACATTAATGACCGCCCTTACGCATTAATCCGTGCCAACGAAAGCATTTGTATAAGTGATGTCGCGCTTGTTTGTAATCGTTGTAAAATAAATAAAGTGTAAACTAAGCTTTCGGCAAGGGAGATAATCAATATACACCACTACCACGTACGGGAAATATTTTCATACGAGCCAAGCGGATTGTTCTGTTTATTAGTTTATATAGTTAATATATCTCCTGTGATATATAATGATACATTACTTTGTTATGTAATGGGTAATAATACACGTTGTTTCAAAAGCGTATCGCTGTAACGGTATTGTTGTAGACGGAGTTGCCAACTAATTTAATAATTACATGTATTACGTTCAAATGTTTGCGTAATACTGATAGTACTTAAATGTAATCATCGAAAATGGTACAATAGTCGTGAGGTTAAGCTAGCCGACTTTTATGATTGAATTACCAATTCCCGAAAGGGTCGGGGGTTCAAACCTCGACTTGGTATATATTTCTTTTCCATTCATTTTGCGATTTTAATATTTTCACAATTTTATGATTTTAATAAAAATAGCTAGAAACTGATAGAAACTTACCAACGATGAAAGTGTGCGTCTTTAAATAATATATATACCGACAGTTTGTTACTGCTTTTTTTTAAGTTTAAGGTACTGTGTATACCGTATAATCTTTTACTGTCCCAAAATATATTTTTTTGGCTGTCACAATTAATATTGCATTTAATTTTGGCTCTTTTAAAATAAGCTAAATTTTCGGACAGCAAACATTTTTTTTATGAATTTGAAATAATTAATGTCCTCCATCTGATAATAACACCTTTCGAACTGCGCCTGTGGCTACCACGACCAGAATTCACTGGCCACAAACACATTAGCCTTCGGCGACTATTTATTAAATTAGTATTTTTTATTTGATTTGAATTCTGTGTGAGCGCTGAATTTTGCGTCAACACAATTTACGGAAAATATTGGTGATTTTCTAAACGAATATCGGCGAAATACGGTGATATATTTTGTGTCAATTTTCAACACCATTTACGTAAAATATGACTGATTTTTTAAAACAATATCGGCAAAACTAAATACGGTGATAGAATTTTTGTCAAATTTACAACACAATTTTAAGGAAAATATTACTGATTTTCTAAAAACAATATCGGCGACTAAAATATGTATCACGCTTTTAACATTCCGGCCTCCGAAAATCTATTTTTTAAAAAGAAATAAACAGCCGTCTAATAGATCTGCGTATAATCGTTAATTGTCACGTTGTCTCCGACAGCTAGGTGTGTGTGACACACATCAAAACGACTCGTCAATTTAAAAAAATTGCCTAAGGGCCAACATTTACAGCTGTGTGATATGTAATGTGTAGGGTGTAGCCAAGGACCATACATAAATTCGTAATTAGTCCCAGGTGTAGCAGATATTAAAATATAATCGATTTCTTTAAATTACGTCCGCAAGTTGACAGATATTTCAGATCAGAGTCATCGTATTTTGCCGTTATTTTTTGATTTCCAAAATCAGTCATATATTATGTAAATGACGTTGAAAGTTAACAATAAATTCAGACCAGATCAGTACGTTAACAATCTATCGACGAAAAATGACAAATGACAAAGAAGAGAGAGTAATACCGTTTACGCTCGTAATGTTAAATATAAATCGTTATTTCTTTCATGAATTTCGTAGTTTTTACAGAGAAATTCAAACCGTTCCCAATTATTGTTGGGGTAAATATTATCACGATGAGCACACCGTCTCACGAAGCGGGGGCTACTCAGGGAATGGGGTCAAGTGGTCTATTGTTTACACTGGATTAATGGCAGCCCCCATGAGATCTTGGGTGAATCTAATTTTTCATCAATACAACTGTGGTTTATTCCTTTTAATGATGACCATGTTCCAACCGTTAACACTTATTTAGCAGCATGTAGTTAGTCTGAACATTCTGCAGAGAAATTTGAATCGGACGGAATCGAACGTTGTTTAAGCTTGGTCCGGTCCATATGCACAAGTCATAATATGAACTGAAAATGGCGCTTTGTGTGACAGAAATCCGTACACGGACGAATAAAAAAAATGTTTTGTTATAAATATCACATATAGCGAAACAGCGAGAGCATCTATTGTTTTAATAATATGCATACATATTATAATTAATGTTTAATAGCGATATACTTATGAATACTAAACTATAATATTGTTTATACTCCAGCACTATGTTTTAAGGCTGTGTGATTTGCCTCAAAATAAGCTGGATCAGTTAATACGTATATGCATGCGCTTCATCAGAACATAACACATTTAAAATATACATGTACAAATATTATTTAAAAGAGTACCGATATGATATATTTTAATAATAAAAATATTGAAAATACATACTACAATTACTTACAACATAATACATTGATCGAAAGTAGTCATTAAATCGTGGCCTATTTGACTGCATTACCTATTACGCGGGTACCCCACTAGACCACCTCTTTACGTTGGTCAGTGGTGGTGTTCTGGGGTGCGATCGCTAATAAAATTTTTGTGTAATGGATATATTGCAGAACACATAAGATTATTATTTGAAACTATTGACCATGTTAAATGAAAAGATATTCCATGGTTGTTTTTTTTTGCTGATTTTGAAAAAACCTTTGATAGTGTTAGTCATGAATATAATATGAAATAGGCACTACCTATGACGGGCGACGTTAGTATATATCTAAATTTACCAATTGATAGCTTTACCATGATGTTAGTATGCTATAAACGGTACCGTAGTATATGTAGCATATTCTAGTATTGCAGAACTACTTCCCGCAACTACCACGGTGTTACAACTTCTCTATTATAATTAAATGGTGTCATTGTCTCACTTCTCTTATTTGAACCAGTGATACAATTTAGATATTTCCGTTTCATATATAGTACATTAATAGCCTAGGCATAGTGGAGCGCGTGGTCGAGCGTCTGAGGCGTCGGTCTGCTGATCTTACGATCGTGGGTTCGAGCCTCGCGTGCGTTGTGTCCTTGAGCAAGACACTTTATCCACACTTCTTCAGCCCACCCAGATGTAAATGGGTACCGGCTAAATACCGGGAACATCGATTGTATTTTATTGTATTTTATTGTATGTACATGTACTTATGAATAAAAATATGATCCACTAGTGATAAGCCTCAGTATTGAGGGTATACCAGTATACTGGCAAAAGCAAAGCATAATAGAAACTGTATTAGTACATTTACGATCATTTTAAGAAAAAATAACAAGGCTAAGAATCTTCAGTGATATTATTCCCAAATTTCGCAATCTCAGTCGTCATTGAGCACGACTGTCACTTCGAGAGTTATACACATTTTGCCCATTTTTGGTATGAATTGTGTCAAGTTTTACGTTTACTTTTTTTGATTAACCCAGTGCTGTGTCAGATGTGTTTGTATCCTGGACTACAGCAACAGGTGCACTAGACGCACACTTGCAATGCATACGTTGTGCTGGTAGTCGTGTTCCCTAATTATCCCGGATCGCTTGACTATGTCTTGTATTTTTAAACTCACATCAGCGAAGTTAAGTGAAGAGTGGCGGCTATAGAAATTATCCAGGTGTGTCCTTCCAGTGATGCTATTATTTTCTCGATCCCTGGTGGTCTTTGAGCAAATTTTGACCATTTTTCCTATTAGTTTTGTCCTTTTTACATACAGCTTCACTTTGAACAGCTGTTGGTAAGAGGTACTTGTGTCATGAACTGTGAATACAGCACAGGCCGTGACACAACTGAGCAGGCGCAATAAAACAGCAGTTACAATGCATACTTGTTTCTGTTAGTCATGTCCACAGAGTATCATGGATCGCTTGACTTTGTATTGTAAACAAAATCACAACATGTGCGCTTTCTATCCAATGATATTGAGAGAAATATAGTGTGCTTCTATCTAACGATGTTGAAAGATAGAGAGAGAAATATTATGGTTTCTATCTAATGATGTTGAGAGAAGGTGGGTGGGGGTGCGGGGGAGAGATATATTGTGGTTTCTAGGTAATGATAGAGAAAGAGACACACAGAGAGACATAGACATACAGAGAGCGAGATAGAGAGAGACATACATACAGACAGACAGACATACAGACATAAAGATAGAGAGAGAGAATGACAGAAAGATAGAGAGAGGGACAGACAGGGAGAGAGATAGACAGAGAGAGTCAGACAGACAGAGAGGAGAGAGAGAGAGAGAGAGAGAGAGAGAGAGAGAGAGAGAGTAGAGAGAGAGAGAGAGAGAGAGAGAGAGAGAGAGAGAGAGAGAGAGAGAGAGAGAGAGAGAGAGAGAGAGAGAGAGAGAGAGAGGAGAGAGAGAGAGAGAGAGAGAGAGAGAGAGAGAGAGAGAGAGAGACATGGATGTGGGAGAGAGTGAAAGAGATAGAGAGACAGACAGACAGAGACAGACAGAGACATGGGTGTGGGAGAGAGAAAGGTATTAAAATAAATACGGAATAATGAAACTCCATTTCGTTGCAAATTGTTTTTCTTTTGTTTTCCATAAAATATTCCAATGCGCATTTAAGGCATTTCTACTCTCTCGGGGGGACTCTTCAGCGTTGTGATAAAAGCAACTTTAGTCTTCCTAACGACAACCCAATTTTGAAATGCAGTAACTTCGTAAGCTATATTATGTATACTTTCCGATGTTATCTACATTTGGTTTTAGAAGCAGTTGGCCCTTCGGGCCAAATTATTCGTCGCCCGTATTAGTAATACCATGTGCCGTAAAAACACCTCCTGCTTGGTTTATCGGTTTACGGTAAAACAAGTTTTACACTTTCAATCATATGTTCAACCTAGTTTCACCGATGGTAAGTTTTCCTATACGCGTAACATAAAGCGGGCGACAAAGAGTCGCCCGTATTATGAAAGTTTAAGATTCTTAAATTTTTGTCCCAGTCTAATACAATTATGGGTTAAAGTATTTTATCATAACATATCTAGTTGTGTAACAAATAACGCCTATCTTACAGATTGTTTCGGTTTAGGTAGGGGCGTAAGACAAGGCTGTCCTTTGTCACCATATTTGTTTATTATAGCAATAGAAATACTATCACATAGTGTCCGAAATAATAACCTGATATAAGGAATACTAATAAATCAAGAAGAAATAAAAAACACAATGTTCGCAGACGATGCCACATTTTGCTTAGATGGGTCAAAAGAATCGCTAGAAACCCTAATTTCAGGCTTGCGATTAAACTATTCAAAATCGATACTTTTTAAGACAGGTTCTTTAACAAGAATTCCGCGGAATCAAATGTCTTGCCTTGTCCCGCCGCCTTGACCTCGAGCCTGGGCCAGAAAGCAATTTTCACTGGCCCGAACATATTATACAATTATTGACTAGTGAGCCATAGAATATCAGATAATATTCTATGGCTCACTAGTCAATAATTGTTTTAGTATATGATAATAGTCGGTATATAGAACGACCTTATGCTACTAGACAAAAATGGAAAAAGAATTTGAAAAAAAAAATTTAAAAAAAAAACAAGAAACGATGCCACTTTTTGTAGACTAGATGGCCGTGGCCTGCATGTCGCGCCTTGGGGCGAGGCATGGACACTAAAAAAAGAGATATAGTAGATGGAAAAACTTTAACCGGACACACGGACGGACGGACGTATGCCAAAATGCCGACTATATCGCGCTTTCCGCAAGCGGGCGCGACAATGATGATAAACACCCATGTGAAGTATCAAGGTAATGGGTGAAGCAGTTGCAGAGATATAGTACACAAACAAATAAAATTAATTTGACCTTGACATTGGGCACAGGGGCCGCACGATTGGGGGTAGAATGAAAATATGGATGATGATAAACACCCATGTAAAGTTTGAAGGTAATGGGCGAAACAGTTGCAGAGATATAGTATAACGAAAAACTTTAACCAAACAACTTTAACCAGACGTACGTTAAAAAGTTAACGTTGAAAATGGCTAAGTCATTTAAGTAGAAATAATAGGTGAAGGTACAAAAAATGGTCACATGTTGGATAGTTGTATGTGGTGGGCACCCCTTGGTTATGAAGCTGTGAACGTTTGGTGGTCCTAGGTGGTACAGTACCAAAGAAATGGAGTTAAACACGAAAACTTAACATTGTAAACGCGAAAAGTTAACATTGACTGCGCGGAAAAAATGGGTCAAGTTCAAAAAGGTAACATGTTGGATAGTGATATGTGGTGGGCACCCCTTGTTTATGAAGCTGTGAAAGTTTGTTGGTCCTATGTGTTACAGTAACAAAGAAATGGACTGAAACACGAAAACTTAACATTGATTGTGGACGCCGCCCGCCCGCCTGGCTTTCGCCAATCCAATAGCGTGGATTTTTTTCCCCCCAAAAAAACTGGCTAAAAATGGAAAAAAAGTTTAAAAAAAAAAGGTTAAAATGATTTTTTTCCCAAAAAAAACCTGGCTAAAAATGGAAAAAAAAGTTAAAAAAAAGAAAGTTTAAAAATTAACAAAAAAATAATGCTCGCTACTGGAGCCCAGAATTTTTATAATAGTCCTATATGTATGTACATATCATATCTGCACAGGTCCACATATTGCCACAATATTGTCAACACATTTTACGGAAATGTAATACCCAGGTATAATAATTTACCTGTATAAATTACCTGTAATAATTTAGCTGGACATTTAGTGGTCAAGCTGGAAATTTGCACATGCTTGCACATGCAGAAGGGTTCAACTGGAGAAGGCTATTGTTCTCTCTACAGGTAAGGTGTACAGAGCGCACGAGAAAACGGGTCTTCATGCATTAATGTTCAGTTTGTAGCATATAAAGAAATAGAGTTTGACCTTGACCCTGGAGCCCGGAATTATTGTTAATAGTCCTATATTCATCTGCATATCATAGTAAAGGTATGTATAAAGTTTGATGACTGTAGCTGATAAGGTGTTGAAGTAATGACCGTAACACGAAAACTTAACACTGAATGATGACGACGACGACGCCGCCGACGACGACGACGGAAAAGCAAAACCTATGTCTCGCTTTCCGCTTCGCGGGCGTGACAAAAACCACTACACTCGCTTTCTGTGAAGAAAAACATTTTTCATGATCTGCCGACGTAGCAAAAACCCTAGGTATAACTTTTGTAATGACAAAAATATAATACATCATATAAACTATAAAATAGTAAAGGTAAAATAACTGTTCTCAAAAGTTTCGCATTTCCAAAACTAATATTCCATTGACGGTGTTAGATACTCCTGGAGATAATGTTATAAAACAAATTACGCACATGATGTTTGACTTTCTATGGGATTCCAAACCAGATAAAATCATCAGAAAAGTCATTGTGCAGAATTATGAAAATGGCGGGCTGAAAATGATCAATAAAGTATGTTTCATAAATTATTTAAAAGCAAGTTGGGTTGAACGTCTTACAAATGATACAAACACTACATAAATATTATTTACATAAATTTGGTGGTACAAATATATTTGAAGGAAACTTCCACGAATTCGATGCAAACATATTAATAAACGAGGATGGCCGCGGCTCGCATGTCGAGCCCGCCGAGGCATTTGATGGTCTCAGTGTGTATTTATTTGAAGTTTGATGCCCAATAAGCATACAAAGTTTCAAGCAAATCTGACTTACGGTTACAGAGATAATAGATATGTGAAAACTTTAACGCAAATTTTGACAAAAACTTTAACGAAAAGTTGTAAGTCATTTGACCTTCACATAGGGGCACAGGGGCCGCATGAGTGGAACACAGAATGAATGTATGGATGATGACTAATAAACATATGAAGTTTCAAGTCAATGTGACTTAGGTCTGCAGAGATATAAGGTATTTAAAAACGTTAACGCATATTTCGGACGGACGCACGCACGCACGGACGCACGGACGCAAGCACGGACGCACGGACACCCGGACGTCATTGTGATCACTATGTCTCGCTTTCCGCAAGCGGGCTCGACAAAAATGCTTTTTTTTTATCAAATATCCTTGAAGCATGGGCCAAACTTAATTATTCTGAAAATCCAGAGAACATTTCAAAGCAAATTATGTGGAACAATTCTAAATTAAAAGGTAATGGCAATACATTTTATTACAAAGATTGGAAGAACGGGGGATAAAATACATAGAACATATTTACGATTATAGAACCAAACCTTTTATGACTTTGTAAATATAAAACAGTTATATAATGTTAGTAATAATGATTACCTAAAATAGTTTAAACTTATATCCAGTATACCACAAGCTTGGCGTGCACGACTAAAGAATGAGAGAGACAATAAACATCCAAATATTATGTCACCCCTTTTAAGAAAAGTGCAATCTTCCAAACAATGTAATAAAATGTTATATACAATTTTCCTTAGTAAAATTAGTAATGCTGTTTTCAATGCTCAGACTAAATGGAATGCAGAGTTTTCAGAAAAAACTATTAATTGGAAAATTGTAAATACACAGTATTTTAGAAGCACTATATGTTCAAAACTTAGGAATTTCCAGTAGAAATTATTGATGAAAATTATTGCCACGAACGAATATTTATATAAATGTGGAATTGTAAATTATAATTCATGCGATTTATGCAGTATGGCACCAGAAACAAACACTCACTTATTTTGGGAATGCCACAAAAGTCAGCAATTTGTGTCTCTGCTAAGCACGTTTTTACATGATAACGGTAGAAAATTTACATTGGATTGGCAATCAATAAGTTTAGGGCAGTATGAAACAGAAAATATATTCCTGAACTTTTGTTTGTATTATACTAGGAAAGTACTTTATTTATGGATGTAAATTAAGAAACACTGAACCGACTTTCTCAGCTTTTAATAACTATTTAAAAGAAACTAAAGAGCTTGAACATCAAATAGCAGTAAATAGTAACAAGCTTAAATACACAATAGAACATGGAATTGTTTACCGCTAGACTAACTATTTTCTTCTAGCATTCTTTCACTTAAAATATTTAATGTAACAACAAAATAATGCAAACATATGATTATGTTGCTCGTACTTATCTAATTAAACTCTTGTTTGTTTTGCTTCCTCTATTTGTTTTCTCTCTTAGATGTATTTTACTAGTAATAATACTAATATGACTTGTTTATACATGTTTTTGTGTAAAAAAAAACAACTATAAACTAAAGCTATTGGTGAATAATGGTAATGATCCGACTAACGGATCAAAGGATATTCAACATTTGGACGTACATCAAGAACTAGAGAAAGTGAGCAGGGGCTGACGTATACCCCCGGCCGCCGCCTGGACCGATAAATAACAAGAGTTGTCAGAAGACAACGAAGCTCTCCTGTTGGCAGCCTTAACTCAAACTTGGCACAGTTGTATAAAAAACATGAATATTATATAACTTGACCTTGGGTTAAGGGGTGTGCGGTGGACCTTGACATTGGGGTCAGTGGTGGAAGGTGGATTTGCTATAGCATATTAAGATGAATGCATGTATGAAATATCAATGCGCTCCCTGAAAACAGAAGTTATACACAATTTAAAACAACGTTAAGTTTATGAACGCACGAAGCTGGTGATTGTCTACAGCATGATAGCTATTCCCATGAGGAATGCATGTATGAATGTGCTAAATTTGTGACCTTGACCTTGGGGAAAGGGGTGGTGGGGTTATGGGTTTGCTGTAGCACAATAGAGGATAATCCGATGAATGCATGTATGAAATATTAAGGTGTTCCCTGTAAAGAAACAGAAGTTATAAAAAGACACTTACTCCAACGTTAAGTTTATGATGTTGATCTTGGGGAAGGGGTGGGGGATGGAACATTGATTTGCTGCAGCACAATCAAAGCTTTCCCTGTAAAGAAACAGAAGTTACACAAGATATACCCCAACGTTAAGTTTATGAATATGCTTAATTTGTGACCTTGACCTTGGGGTAGGGTAAGGGTTTGTTGGTGGGTTGTGGATTTGCTACAGCATGATAGAGTATCATCAGATGAAAGCATGTATGAAATATCAAGGCGTTCTATGAAAGGAAACATATGTTGTAAGACATTTACCCCAACGTTAAGTTTATGAATGTGCTAAGTTTGTGACATTGACCTTGGGGAAAGGGGTGCGGTGGGTTATGGATTTGCTATAGCACGATAGAGTATCATCAGATGAATGCATGTATGCAATATCAACGCGTTCCCTGTAAATAAACAGAAGTTATACAACATTTACCCCAACGTTAAGTTTATGAACATGCTAAGTTTGTGACCTTGGCCTTGGCGTAAGAGTTAGGTGGTGGGTCGTGGATTTGCTACAGCATGATAGCGGGTCATCTGAATACATGTATGAAATATCAAGGCGTTCCATCAAAGGAAACAGATGTTATAAGACATTTACCCCAACGTTAAGTTTATGAATGTGCTAAGTTTGTGACCTTGACCTTGGGGTAAGGGGTGGGCCGTGTGTCATAGATTTGCTATAGCATGATGGAGTATCATAAGATGAATGCATGTATGAACTATCAAGGCGTTCCATGAAAGGAAACAGATGTTATATGACATTTACCCCAACGTTAAGTTTACGAATGTGCTAAGTTTGTGACCTTGACCTTGGGGTAAGGGTTGGGTGGTGGGTCATGGATTTGCTACAGCATGATAGAGGTTCACCTGAGGAATGCATGTATGAAATAACAAGTTGCCGGGGGTATGCCATAAGCTCTTCTGCATTTCGTGTAGGCGAGCTAAACAAATGTAAAGCAACTATTTAAAAAAGACTTTAATGCAAATAAGTAATTTGACTTTGACATGACGGCCGCATGGGTGTGGTATGGAATAAAAATATGGATGATGATAAGCAAGTATATGAAGTTTGAAGTCAATCCTACTTACCATTACAGAGATAATGGATACCCAAAAACACGGACAGACGGACAGACGGACAAACGGACGGAAGGATGGACGGACGAATTATGAAAATGATAACCCCTCGACATACTTCGTATGCAGGGGGTATAATTATTGACACAAAAGTCAAGGTCACCAAGGTGATGGTCAAAGTCACCGGAATGACACTGGATGGATAGCAATCAATGTAAGTAAGCTATTTATGAAAGGGTTTAGCACAATTTATCACCTAATTGTCTATCTAATTATTTCCTGTTACACAGGACAACGATTGACGACAGACTGCAGTGAACACTCTCTTAACCGGACACCCTGGGAGGTCCTGGGAGAGATTTCACTGTAAATCAGGCATTTTATCGTTGTGTTCTATGCGATCACGAACATACATTATCACCTGAGATAAATGACCAAGAAACTCATCAAATAAAATCGCAGGAGTTTTCTTGGTATCTGGTATTACCTTCTCGATGACGCGGCAGCACTTGATGACATATATATTGGAGTATATGTCCTCCATCTGGAGCCAGCTGCCTATGCGCATCGTCGTGTCAGTACACATCCAGTCCATCAGGGTACGCAACTCCAGCAGTAACGGGATGGCCAGCAAACTGGAACATGGTGTCATGCAATATTCAAATCACCATAACTCGCATGATACACGCCATGTGATTTTGTACCTTCGGACATCTGCTTAATTTCATTACATACGTTTACAAAAAATTGCATAAATAAAGTCAATAGTTGACACCATTTTCAGAACATTTTGTTAAATTTTGACGTCATATACGGAAAATATTGTAAGTTTTGTAAACGTATTTCATATTATGCAGATATCCGAAGGTACAACATTTTGTACCTAAGAACATTCGCAATATTTACAAAATTTACAATATTTTTGTAAATGATAACAAATGATTCACAGCAAATACGAAATAGAATTCTGTATTTACAAAAAAAAACTATCACAGTTTCTGTAAATATATTTCATGAAAACTCGTACATGATCTTTGGTACAAAATCACATCATGTGTTCATATGTGGCTGTGACTGGAGAAATTGGGCTTATGTGTTTTGCGACCAGTGTTGATCCAGATCAGCATGTGCATGAAACACCCGTTGTCTACCAAGCAATATAGATCGTTATCAGGCTACAGCAGTGTACTATTTGATCACACTCATTGGTCACATATGCCATTTAGCACAATTTCTCCAGTCACAGCCGGGTATTTGAGTGTGATTTTCCTTTGGGTAAAGCCTGGAATTGTGGCCAAACAGTAACAACCTCTGACTATCACTTAGGCAGGCCCGGGTTCAACCAACGATCCTGGCAATGTGAATTGTAGTGCGCCCGTTCTACCAGCTGGTTCTGCCCAGTTGTGTCGTATACATACATGCAGCAATGTCGTCCGCATGTATTAAAGCATATCCATTGTTTCAATTGATTTTAGCACAGATGATTGAACTCCCCACCTACATACTAACCATAAGACAAATCCATTCGGTCCATTTGTTTATTTGTGTTTAACGGTCTATCAACATTAAGGTCATGTAAGGCCGAGCCAACTGATTCAATCCCGTATTAAACCTGCTGCATGGGGGGGGGGGGATCCCATTATCAGAACGGACTCTTTACATAAAGATAAATATATATTAAGCCCTGAAATTAGAATAACCTGACCTAGTACCACACCAAAGTCACTAGGCCTCTTCCCCTAAAATTAATAGGACTAGGAATGATCATATTATTCTTGTAAGGGGTATAACCAGATTAAACTCAAATACAAGAATGCCAAAGACGTACCTGAGAGCAAACCAGGTCTCAAGTCGGGATTCCGGTAATGATGAATTTCGATTGATAAATTACCCATCGCATGCTCCCAACCAACCACCGCAACTATCCTTTTACCCCTAATTAACTGGAATGCATTTTGATTTTTCAACAAATCCAATCGTCAAAAGTAGTAAAGGGTGGCACTATGGCACGGTCATTTTACATGTTAAATTTACATAGCCCTGTGTGGCACTATGGCACGATCCAACAAAATTATGGCACGATTATGGCACTATGGCACGATTTTTTTCGGAGAAGTGAGAAGGTGTCCCCCGAGAAAAATCGTGCCATAGTGCCATAATCGTGCCATAATTTGTTTTTGACCGTGCCATAGTGCCACCCAGGGCTATGCAAATTTAACATGTAAAATGACCGTGGCATAGTGCCAACCAGGTTCATGGCTTTTTATGTCGCCCGAGAAAATCGTACCATAGTGCCATAAACGTACCATAATTTGATTATAGAGCATGCCATAGTACCACCCAGGGCTATGCAAATTTAACATGTAAAATGACCGTGCCATAGTGCCACCCAGTTTCATGGCTTTTTATTTACAACACATTCATGACTTTTATTTACAAATTTTATTAAACATCAAACAATAACAAGAATACATGTATGTACATATATACAACACCACTTAATCTATCTCCATAAGCTCTGAATGTTTTTGTTCTGGCTGACTTGTGCCACTAATTGTCAAGTTTGGATGACAACTTCGGAATAAGAAGTACACAACAAGGTATTTATCTGCAACATTATTCTGCCATTGTTCGTATATTAACTGGTCTGATTGAATTATTGTGTCGTTGTAGAATCCTGTTGTTAATTGTAGGGCCTCTTTGAATTCATCAAACATATCACGACTCTTCAATGTGTCTTTTATGATCGATGGTGTGTGACATTGGTACCTTTGTACTTTCATTTTGAAAGCAATCAACAATGCTTTTCTGTAGGCTATATGTCCCAATATTACGGTGAGTGAAATCATTATTAACTCATGTGTGTATGATAACAGACTGATGAACTGATGAACTTACACCTGTATTTATACTTTTGTGAGCACGCGATCACAATTGCATTGGCCCAAATATATTTTATTAAACATGGACATGGACATGGTCAACATCATTTCAAAGTTTTGAAACCATATGGTACGGTATTATATTTATCAACAATAACCCTCTTTGTGTACACAGATCTAAACATCTTGCTTTGAGATTCACTTGTTACAGTTCTGTTTCTATTTTGATTTTGCAAGCATATACGACTTTTACTTCCGAGGACCTATCCTTTGCACACTTCATGAATGTATCAAAGTTCACTACTCGAGTAGTATATAAGGAGATAAAATGATACCACCAACCTACATAGCCCCCATACGCTCCATCTACGGTCCCACACCCCTCGAATTTGTGTATGAACTGAATAAACAAAAAGTGCCGACCACCTATAGAATACAGAGCCAAGTTAGACAACTGTGTACTTTCTAAAGCGGGTCGTCCTTGTCAGAGTTGTCTCTCTTATACCATACAGTCGTTTGGCCAGAGCCATTAATTAATTAATAATCGAAAAAAAAAGTATATTTGCTAACATATAGGAAGTATGAAAATATTAATTAATAATTTAAAACTGAACACCCCTATTATTATATAGGGGTATAATAATTAATTAATTAAAACTAAACACCCCCTATTATTACATAGAAAATATAATAATTAAATAATTAATTTATTAATTAATTAATAATTTAAAAAAATTATGTTTGCTAACATATATGAAGTATAAAAATATTAATTAAATAATTAATTAATTAATTAATTAATAATTTAAACAAAAGTATATTTGCTAACATATAGGAAGTATAAAAATATGCCTGCGAGAAATTTCTTCGGATGAAGAAAAATGAGAAAATATATGGATGAGAAAATTATTCCGCCTCAACTGATTAGCGGTGTAGAAAAGCTTCATATAACTAGAGATCAACTGCGAAAACAAGCGGATGATCTCAACATACCATACAGTAAATGCCTAAGAGTTCCAGGGTACACAAAACTAATAAAATTTCAAGCTAAAGAAACGAAAACTAGTAGTTATTCAAACATTGAGTTAAACCACGGTTTAAACCAAGGCTTAAAACAAGATTTGAAAATGTTGCCACAACTTGAAAAACTCAGAGCAAAGCTCACGCTAGGGTTGACACTAGGGTACATACAGTAAACACCTAAGAGTTCCAGGGTTGACAAAACTCTTAAACGAGGCTAAAAACACAGCTTTCACGACTAGGTTTACCAGGGCCTACAAGCGAGGTGCCTTCAATAATATAGACAATGCTGATAAAGTTGGGCATAGACTTGCGGAAGAGACTGTTATGAGTCTGCGTGCCAACGCTATCGCGCAGAGAAAGACCCCACAGAAAGTGGTGACGAAGTTGAACCGAAAGTTGGTGAACGCAATAGCCGACGAAGGTGAGAAGATATTAGGCAGCCACGACGAAAGTAAGGAACGGGTGGAGAAAGGTAGGAGAAACATAGAGCTTTCTTTTCGTAAGGGCATAGACGGGACAATATCTGAATGGATAGTTGACAAGCTGGCTCCGATGCTGACGAGCAACTTCTATCTGAGATACTCTTTTTCTTACAAGCTAGCACATATAGAGGAGAAAGACAGTCGTGATAGAGCGAAAACTATAATATTTCACAAACACCTCGGAGGTAGCCAATGGATGAGTTCCAACGAGAAGGTATGTACATGGGTGAAGAGACAAGAAGAAACTCGTATGAACCTGGATAAGGTAGACAGACCAAACACGAAATGGACGTTTGTCCGGTGGGTAGACGTATTCGTAAAACTAATTTTAGGTGATAGGAGGGAAGACACAGGGTTAGCCTCAACAGTAGCATCCGGAGGACCTCTTCCGGATTGGTTGAGGAACAAGAAGGGTATGTACGCGTTAGATAAATACAACGACGATTTGTGTCATTTCAGATGTCTAACTATTCATTTGGAAGATGTTCGAGCGGACATGTTGTATTTGAGAAAGACACCAGCACACTACGAGGAGGTAGGAGAGAAGAAGATGACGATAGGATAGTTAAAAAACCACGCGTTCCTCGTGACAAACATAAACAAAAATCTACTGTTGCTACGACTGCAGACAGAGATTCACCAACGCCAGCAACATGAAGAGGCACGCAGCAACATGCATGAGGGGAGAGACCGTAGTCGTGTGCAAAAGTAAGATGATAGACAGACCAATATCCGCGTTTGAAAAAGCCTTCTACCCAAGATCGCACGCCAGCAAAATGTCGATAGACTGGATAAAATCTTTAGAAGTCAATCACATACACACCGCCAGGTGCGGACACGGAGGAGACAGGTGGGTTGCAGGGGCTCCGGTCGACGGATACTGCAGGGAGACAAATACCGTGTACCAATTCCACGGTTGTCACTGGCACGGATGTCCACTTCACACAAGGCGCATGGATACAAAGTATAAAAAACTCTCGATAGGGACGCGGCAATAATCTCAGCAGGATACACACTCGTGGTTATTTTGGAGTGCGACTATAATTCACGAAATCATCCACAAGTAGAACAGACGGTCCCGGAGACAGTGTTGTAACCGCACCAAATACGACTTTCAAGCTTACCTAGACGTCAACGGAGCGGAGGTAAAAACTTGAGACATAGAGTACGAGGTTGCCCACGTTCCGATAAGTGTTTCAGTAGGCGACAGTCTCTCAGGAACGAAAACACACATTTGCCAGAGAGATCCTGAAGTTTTGGTATCAAAGTTCTTGAGGGAGTTGAAAAGCATAGGAAAAAGATCAAAAACGATGTGCACCGCAAGTACATGCCGACTGATATGGACAAACTCCCGGAAACACAAATCAAAGCTATAGAGAGGTGGATAGAACAGGTTCCTGTGGTAGGATTCTACTTTAGTAGATACGACATAAACCTGATAAAGAAAAATCTCGTTGGGAAACTGGCTGACACAACCGATAACGTTATGGTAGATAAGAAGACAAACACGACGATATTTCTGTTCACTCCGGAATTCATGTTTCTAGACATTGCTCTGTACATGGGACCCGGAACTAGTTACGACAAGTGGATCAAGGCATACAACTGCTCGATTCTTAAGTCTTTCTTTCCCTACGAGTGGTTCGACTCCCCGGAAAAGTTGGACTACGATGGTTTACCACCCATCGAACACTGGCATTCCAAACTGCGAGGCGGATATCTTATTACAGAGAGTGAGCTAGAAGCGTGCAACGCGATATACTAAGAGAACAACATGAAAAATGTCGCGGACTGGCTGCGATACTACAACGACCTGGACGTCGCACCGTTCTTGGAAGCGGTGAGAAAAATGTGTAACTTTTACAAAGACAGAGGAGTGGATATTCTTAAAGACGCAGTAACGCTACCCGGTGTGGCTCTGCAATATTTGATGCGATGAACCATCAAGGAAGATGTGAAAAGCTACAGAACAAAGGACAACGCCGCCGCATACGCAAAATGTCCACCACTGTACGCACCCGAAAAGGAAACTTACGACATGCTGCAGGGAGCTCTTGTCGGAGGACCGTCTATAGTGTTTTCGAGATACGCGGAAGCCGGAGTATCTAACATCCGCAGGGATAAAAATAAGAAATGCGGAGCGGTGCTCGGTTACGACACTAACGCACTGTACCTGTCGACTCTGAAGAAAGTGATGCCTTGCGGTAAAGAGATCATCCGACACGTTGGAGAACATACAAACCAGATGGTCGTGGACAGATTCTCGCAAAGAATTTTGAAGTCCGAGTGGTTCGGATTTGCCGAGGTGGATATCAAGGTGCCGAAAAATTTACGAAAACACTTTTCTGAGATGTCGCCGCTGTTCACAAACATGGTTGTTAAAGAAGAACATGTTCCAGAGCACATGTTGGATTACCTAGAGAATACAGGTAGGAACAGGGGAGACGGTAAGAAACTAGTGGGAACTCTGTCTACAGAGAAGACGTTGCTGTACGCGCCGCTACTGAAGTGGTATCAGCGACACGGATTAGAGATAACTGCTGTGTGCAGAACTTTGGATTACCAAGAAGGAAAGCCGTTCGAATGGTTCGTAGACGAAGTAACCGCAGCACATAGAACAGGAGATGTCGACAGTAGCAAGGCCGTTGTGGGCGAGATATTCAAGTTGGTGGGCAACTGTTGTTGCTGAAAGATGATCGAATGTTCCGAGCGCCATCTAAACACAACGTATACTAACAACGAGAGCTGCGTTGACAAAGCATTGAGATCCGCATTCTTCGAAGATATCGAGAGTAGTAATGACTAGACCGTTTCACTGTGGGATAGCAGTTTATCAGTTGGCAAAGTTGAGGATGTTGGAGTTCTACTACGACTTTCTCGATAAATACGTTAACCGAAGCGATTTCGAGTTGATATAGATGGATACAGACAGTATGCATATAGGAATTTCAAGCAACAGCCTGGATTCTATAATAAAGTCGGATATGATCGACTCTTTCGAAAGAGGGAAACGAGATTGGATAGCTTGGGATATGTGGAGCAACCGTGAGCCAGGACTCTTCAAGATGGAGTTCCGCTGACACCGAGTGATTGCCTTGTCTAGCAAGTGTTAGATTGTCGAAAAAGTTCCCGAAAAAGGAAGTCGGGAAGAAGACGACAACTACATTAAACCGGACGATTTTATGAAACATTCCACCAAAGGTATGTCCAAGAGAACAAACAGTCTGAACTGGGATAGATACAAGAAAGCGTTGGAGGGTGGTCTAGACATTGGAAAACACAGGGGTTTTAGAATGAACAGTGTAGTCATGAAGACTTACTTGCAGACAAAGTTGGGACTACCCGACGGTATCCACACGGAACCGTTGATGTAATAAAATGAGTCAAGATTTAAATTAAATCACTATGTAATTTAAATTTTGGTATGATTGGCGCTGGGAGTGTAGAAATCAGCGGATGAGAACGCCATCCGGAGACAGCTGGGTGTCAGAAGGCACCGCAAGAAGTTCTTCGCGAACAAACCCACGCGATGGACCATCATCAAAATAGTAGAGCGCAAGCTCATCGGGTTTGGTAATAGATCGATCCAGATGATATACATTGAGAGACCACACGGGATTAGTTGCGCGTCGGCGACCACCTTCGAGCTCTCCCGGTTGATAGAGGTACCGGACGGCAACATCCGATGGAAACCGTTTCTCCGCTAAACCAACGGGTCGTCCGCGCGAGACGGCGGATGGTTTGTGCGTCACCTTTTTTGCCTTGATGGCATCTACAGGCTTCTTACCGATCAATCTGGTCACCTCACCGTTCAGTGCGGAGACCACGGTGGGCAGCCTGGTCACCCACTCGGTCGATCGCGAATGAGGATCTACAAGCTCTTTGGCATATTGGTGTCCGAACAGCCAGGGTGGATGTTGACGCGGCCGCACTTTGTGTTTAGACAATAGATGAGAGACCGCGCCCATGAACTCGCGGCCGGGATCGACCTGGAGAAGATTCGGCCATTTGAGAGGACTCCTATTATATATTCGGGAAAGAGCCTCGGCCACCTCCTTAGACGCTTTAGTGGCCAGTGGCTCAGCCCCCTTATAGCGACTCGCTACGTCAACGATTGTCAGTGCGTACTTGTACGTCTTGCGACCGACGCGATCGTGAGGGAGGCCGTTGTGGGCGAGATATTCAAGTTGGTGGGCAACTGTTGTTGCGGAAAGATGATCGAATGTTCCGAGCGCCATCTAAACACAACGTATACTAACAACGAGAGCTGCGTTGACAAAGCATTGAGATCCGCATTCTTCGAAGATATCGAGGAGATTGGAGACGCTTACGAGATATCTAGCAGGAAACCGAGAGTAGTAATGACTAGACCGTTTCACTGTGGGATAGCACTTTATCAGTTGGCAAAGTTGAGGATGTTGGAGTTCTACTACGACTTTCTCGATAAATACGTTAACCGAAGCGATTTCGAGTTGATATAGATGGATACAGACAGTATGCATATAGGAATTTCAAGCAACAGCCTGGATTTTATAATAAAGTCGGATATGATCGACTCTTTCGAAAGAGGGAAACGAGATTGGATAGCTTGGGATATGTGGAGCAATCGCGAGCCAGGACTCTTCAAGATGGAGTTCCGCTGACACCGAGCGATTACCTTGTCTAGCAAGTGTTAGATTGTCGAAAACGTTCCCGAAAAAGGAAGTCGGGAAGACGACAACAACATTAAACCGGACGATTTTATGAAACATTCCACCAAAGGTATGTCCAAGAGAACAAACAGTCTGAACTGGGATAGATACAAGAAAGCGTTGGAGGGTGGTCTAGACATTTGGAAAACACAGGGGTCATTAGAATGAACAGTGTAGTCATGAAGACTTACTTGCAGACAAAGTTGTGACTACCCGACGGTATCCACACGGAACCGTTGATGTAATAAAATGAGTCAAGATTTAAATTAAATCACTATGTAATTTAAATTTTGGTATGATTGGCGCTGGGAGTGTAGAAATCAGCGGATGAGAACGCCATCCGGAGACAGCTGAGTGTCAGAAGGCACCGCAAGAAGGTCTTCGCGAACAAACCCACGCGATGGACCATCATCAAAATAAATAGAGCGCAAGCTCATCGGGTTTGGTAATAGATCGATCCAGATGATATACATTGAGAGACCACACGGGATTAGTCGCGCGTCGGCGACCACCTTCGAGCTCTCCCGGTTGATAGAGGTACCGGACGGCAACATCCGATGGAAGCCGTTACTCCGCTAAACCAACGGGTCGTCCGCGCGAGACGGCGGATGGTTTGTGCGTCACCTTTTTTGCCTTGATGGCATCTATAGGCTTCTTACCGATCAATCTGGTCACCTCACCGTTCAGTGCGGAGACCACGGTGGGCAGCCTGGTCACCCACTCGGTCGATCGCGAATGAGGATCTACAAGCTCTTTGGCATATTGGTGTCCGAACAGCCTCTCAGCCAGGGTTCGATTGAACCGCTCCACGATCCCCTGGTCCCGGTGGATGTTGACGCGGCCGCACTTTGTGTTTAGATAATAGATGAGAGACCGCGCCCATGAACTCGCGGCCGGGATCGACCTGGAGAAGATTCGGCCATTTGAGAGGACTCCTCTTATATATTCGGGAAAGAGCCTCGGCCACCTCCTTAGACGCTTTAGTGGCCAGTGGCTCAGCCCCCTTATAGCGACTCGCTACGTCAACGATTGTCAGTGCGTACTTGTACGTCTTGCGACCGACGCGATTGTGAGGGAGAAACAGGAGATCAGCTTGGTGGAATTCGTTCGGCATAGGCACGTCGAATTTCGGCCGCGGAATATTGTGCGGCGCGGGCAAATAGATCTGCCAGAGGGCCTGCTTCTTGAGCCATTCCTTGGCGGCGTTTTCCGAAACTTTGGTAGCTGCCGCGATGTTCTTGATGGCCGCAAGTCCCTTCCAATAGCTGCGGGGGCTGTAGTATGTGTTCGCTAACTTGTGCGCTAGGCGAACCGATAGTTTGGTATCAAGTTTGCGCGTTTGCGCGTGTCCATCGTATGCGAGATATTCTAGTAGGGCGAACAATCTCCAACATGCCTTCGCCAGATCGTCCGGTAACTGCGTCGTCGATACTAAACCGTTGTTGGAAGTTTCGCTGCAGCTGCCGGTTAGGTTACAGCTCGGGAGCTGGAACTCGGAGGAATCTAACATCCGCTTTGCGAAAAGGGTGGCCTCATTTTCATCCTTGCGCCACGTCTCTAGAGAGTCTTGGGCCAGACGAATCAGACCCTTTGCGTCAGCTAAACGGTGTTTAAGGGCCGTGTAGGCTACATCGATTAAAGCGTAATAAAGCTCGTCAGCTAACATCGTTCTATATATATATATATATTATTTAAAAACGTTTTTTAAAATAATTATTGCTTATTGCTTTTACGTATTGCTTTTTCAATATTGTAGTTGACGAGACCCACCACACCCATTCCCACGACGATGAACGCGATCTCGCGGTATTTTTGGGATATTTTCTGCGGATAGGTCAGCGCGTATTCGCGCATGGCTTCGTCAACGTTCCGGAAAGTTTGCACGGCGTGACTCTCGCGGCGAAGCTCTTCGTTGATCCAGTCCACACGGGTGGTTCGTTTTTCCGACCATGCTTCCTTTGCGCTATTGAGTTGTTCTGTAGCTAAATCGTGACGCTTTTTCTCCTCATCCGAGTCTTTTCCTATTAAGGAGAATAAATAGTTGCTACCACCGAACGCCCCTGCGCTCACGACTACACCCAATATCACTAATCCGATCGCTACCATTTATTTCCATATATTAGCAGGTATAATTCCAGCTTTATTTATATAATATCGAGTCCCAACTGCGGCCGCTACATCTAAGGTCACGAGCCCTACGTCTCTCACGGTCATATCCAACTTGGGAGCAGGCCCTCCGAAGGCCATCTTTGATAGTCAAGCAAACCCGATACTGAGACCCGATATCACCACGGCGTGATAAAGCGCATTCACTTTCATTTTACCATTGTTTTCAGCAATTACATATAGTGATTATTGCATATAAAATGGATCGCGATTAATGTTTAAATGGTGCGCAATCGGTTTCGGAACCGCGGCTGGTTGTCTCGAAAGGTATTTCCGCACACACAGGGTGCCAACAACTGCCAGACCACCACCAACAACCCACGGGATGATCCAGGTAGGAGCTACAGCACGATTGCTCTTCCAATTGCGATTGGTGTTCCTGCGGAGATTGAACCGCAGCTGTCTTCGGGGGTTTTTGTGTTTCTGCAGCAGCAATCCCCGATTGCAACGACTGTTTGGCTTCTCGAAGCTCGGCGGTGTCAGATATAGGGAGAATTGCACTGACAGCCGTAGCGTACAATTGAATAGCCGCCGCCCCAAGAGTTTTCGTCATCTCTGCCCTCAATTTAGACTCGTATCGCGCATACATTTTATCAACCTCTACATCTGACATCTTGTCCACCTGACAAGCTCAGAGACGTCTACCGAAATACTGCTCCGATTGCCTCCCAGCAACCAGCGCACCTAGCCGCTCGCGTCGCGTCGTGTTTTAATTTTCTCTCATCCCACTGTTCAAATTCTTCCAAACTCGATTGGATTGGGGTTGCGGTTGGGTAGATACCGTATCGGCAGTCGGACCATCTTTCAGGAAAGATACCGTATCGGCAGTCGTGCCATCGTTCAGGAAACATACCGTATCGGCAGTCGCAGCGACTGATTCTTCCATTAGCTGATCGACAAGTTCGTCGCAGTTCATTATACCAACAGTGTTGGGTGTACTTTTCTGACTAGTCTTATAAGTTTAACATCAAACTGTTTGTAATTTTCTTAAAATTAATTATGAGTGTTTAACATCAAACTGTTTGTAATTTTCTTAAAATTAATTATGAGTAACTAGTAATAATTCAGTAATATTTAGTAAATAATTTAGAAATTCAGTAATAATTCAGTAATAATTCAGTAATATTTACTAAATTATTTAGTAGATATTAGTAAATATTAGTAAATATTAGTAAATATTTAGTAGATATTAGTGGATATTAGTAGATATTAGTAGATTATTCAGTAATTCAGTAATTCAGTAATTAATTGATAACTTCATAATTTGTGGGTTGATCAGTCTTTAGAAGAAGCTTGGCGTGCTTAGTTTCCGAAAGCATATGTCGAACCTCCAGGCGCTCCTTGCGCGTTGGGATAACGTCGTTCTCTCGAAGACATTCATTGAATGAGTCTCGGTCCTTGCAGTGGAAGAGGGCGACCCATTTCGTTTGCTCGCGCAGATCCTTGAGGACGGCGTTGTACTTCTGAGTGGAGATCCATACGCTTTGCCCCGCATGGCGGCCCGAAAATGCGAGCTCGAAGAGCATGTCCTTTTTGGTCATCGCCGCCTTGGCCAAGCAGTCGTCAATCACGTATAGGATGGGCTCGCCCTGGAATCTTTGGTAGAAGCCGCGCAGCCAATCGTGAAGCCTATCACCGGGGTCAATAGCGTATACCTCGGGGTCGGTCCATATCCACGGGCGTCGCTGATAAGTATCGTTGTGCCGCACAGTGCGACACAGGATCTCAATGTGTCGAAAGAAATCGCTGATTACGACATGAAATAATTCGATCGCGACCGAGATGATGACATCGATGACGATGATGACATCGATGATGATGACGAAACGACCTTCATAGAGACGCCAGGAACTCCAGCTGCTGGTGTCCCTATGTGGGGGGGGGGGGGGGGGGGGGGTGGGGGGGGGGGCCCACCCGAAAATATGCTCTTCACAGGCATACCCAAAAATCCGCTCTTTGCAGGTCCACTAGGAACTTCATCTGCTGGTGTCCCTATGTGGGAGGCCCCACCCGACACTCGGGCATGGGCGGGCGGTACCGAGATTCCTTCGGGGATCTCTAAGGATGAACTTGCCCCTCCCGATAAAACGGTCTCTGGTGAAACGGTGGGAGAGTAAGGTGTCTAAACACGGCATCAAGGCCACGTTGGAGTGCCGCAGCACTAAAAAAGGAGACCTGTGGGTAAAATGGGGTAATAGCTGGAAGTTGCTGACGTTAAAGAACGACCCGACCCTGTTCTTTGGGCCCTCTTCCGTGATCCGATATGGAGTACTGCTCGCTCGAGCTCTCGGATCGGTCGCAGCTACCTCAACAAATGGTAAAAACCCTACAGTCTACCGACGAAACGCTGGCGAAGCCGGCCGCCACTATAGAAACGGTCGATCTTTGCGAGGTCCCTTGTGTAGCCACATACGCTATTCGCGCGATAGAGATCAGCGAAAGCGAGATAGACGAAATACTCAGCACGATAGACGACCCACCGTTAAACCTTCGCGAACTGCGTGGACTAGATAAGGTTATGCAAACAGTCCGGGGCGAACTGGTCAATAACCTCTCCAAACTCATGGCGCTGGACAAACATATCGCGCTAGAAGAAATAACAATGGAGGAAGCCCATGGCGATAGAGAATCTACCGAGCGGATCAACAAACTCCTGCGGTCGTTGCGGGATGAAAGAGAAGCTTGCTTGGAGGCTGCCTCGACTAACCGTGAGACACTCTCTGGCCAATTAAGTCGGAGCCGCGAAACAATCTCGAGGGTCCTGCACGAGGGCACGACACTCGGTGAGCGTCTTCTCACTCTGTTCAGAGAGAAGGGCGTCACGATAGTAACCGTCCTCACAGCTTTCACCATGATTATATCGACCCTAATTTTATCTATATCGACCCTAGTTCTATCTATCGGTGGTGGTGCGGCACCAGCACCAGCGCCAGCACCCGTGCCAGCACCAGCGCCAGCACCCGCGCCATCCGGCGGAGCAAATGAGTGGGCAAAAAAGCATCTAAAAGCCTTAGCCAGTCTCCTGGCTAAATTAGCCGGAAAGGCGGCTGCCGCGCTGCCTGGGTTGATCGGGAGTATCGTCACCTTCTTGCTATCTATATTATCAAAAACGGTCGGATGGCTCGCCGAGAATGCTTGGGCTTTAATCGTGGCGATCGCCGGTCTTCTACTATTCTCCGCCCGAGAGTTCCTAATATCAAAGCGCGAATAGTCCGATCGCTATGAGGGCGACGACGAGCGCTAATTTCTCCTTTTTGATTCACAGTGGCGATTACGATCTGATTATTGTAACCGTCAACCGGGTCGTTTCGTATTATCATATTGCTCGGTGCCATTTAAAGACCTATTCCAAATACATAGTCTACTGGGGTGCCGGCATACTGCAAAACGTCTTGATACCGCCGGATCGATGCCGGTATGTCCACCGGTTTGTTTATTGCGTCCTCGACATTTTACAAGAACTGTTTTTGCGCATCAAACGCCGTCCCGTCTCCTATTATAGAACTGCGCACTTGCGCCTGTGCGCCGAGGATGGCCCAGACGTATGTGCGAATGGAGTCGTTGAGGCGGGTAACTTCAGCCTTGGTGAACCCCTTCCCCCTATCCAAAATGAAAGTCCCCCAACCGATCTCGACGTGTTCGCTTTGTTCTATGTTGTCGATATGGATTATGACAGATGGAAGGTATTTACAGCCGGCAAAATTACAGTATGTTGGTGGATCTGAAGACGCGCCGAATGTCATAGTGTTTGAATCGAAACTTCCCCCATTGCGGGTTACGATATTGTTGTTTAGAAATACATCGCCTAGTAGTAACTGTTTTGTGTTTCCAGTCTGAAATTCGGCACATATTCTTTCGTAGGCTTTGTGGTCGTACGGGCTGTATAGAGGGTCCCAATTATCCTCTTGGGGTGGTTTCACGCTCATCTCTTGTATGATTTTCCTGATCGTGAAGTAGACGTGAAAAGTATAAACACTTTCGTAGAAAGCGCTCTCATTATGTAAGAGACACCACACCCGGTTGTGACACACCACACAGCAAAATTTAACTGGTTATGCCAAAACTGCATCGGTGTTGCTTTCCACGCGTCTAGGGTTTCTTGGGTAGTAATTTTGGGTAGCCTATAATTATCAAATATGTTTGAAAAAGTTGTATCAAATCCGGTGTCTTCGTTTACTCTTATTGTTGCGTTTATTAGCTTTCTAATTAAGTAGTGGATTCCTACCGTTAAGTAGTACACAACTCCCCCATCGTACTTTGCCTTTCAATTGAAGCTAAATGCCTTGGTATCCAACGACATTTTAATCGGAGTTTTTTATGTTTGCTAACATCTCCCAGCACATTACTGAAAACCGTGCAAGCCAGTGATTGTTTCTTTGGGGAGACTGTGGCCTTATACTTCCCATGACCCGAGATGAAAGTTTTGGAATCGGGACATATCCTCGAATTTACGGTCTCTATTCTTGATGATCAAGCGAGAGAGTTGAAGAACTATTACCCGATTTCGGTAGTCCTAGACATTTCAAATTAATTCAAAGAATTAGTCTCAAGTTCGTAACATAATTTATAACAACCAACATTATGAGTATATACGGCCCAGGCAGTTCTTTCAATTCCAATCGCGATTTGGTGACATATATACATTCAAAGAATCCGAGTAACGATGATATTCCCGACGGATCCAACCCTACAGGTGATTTTTTAACTACCGGAAAAACAAAGGCCTTGATCAATACGACTATATCGGAGGCCACAAACTCGATTCGCAGGAGTTATCACAGCTTAGAGTAGACGTCCTGACACAAGTTCGCGAAGAGGCACATACAGGACTTAAAGATCTCGGCGGAAAAATAATCCAAGTTGGGAAAGAGGATCATGCAGCACTTACTGAACTAGGCGGGACAATAACCGAATTTCGGGAAGAGGCCCATACAGAGTTTATGGAAGTTTCCGATAAACTAAACGTGTTCGTAAAGAAGCTCACAAAGCACTTGAGGATAACTCTGAAAAGGTTTGTGCTGAGGCCCATACCGATATCGAGGAGCTTGCCACATTGTTGGACACATCTGTAGAGCAGTTTAAGTTATTACACCGCATAAAACCCATCATCACAGTTTGGGCTGAGAAGCGGAGCCCATTGAATGAGGGTGTCTATGAATATTCCTTTGGTGCCAAAGCGAGCAATAGATATGGGGGATACGTCATGACATCACCAGGTACGGTTCGACGAATGGTGGTCTGTTCGGTTAATGCTAAGGGTAAACCTGTGGGCGCGGTCATTGTAAATATCGTACTGGATAGGGAAGAACGGGCGGTTGGAGTCACTAAACTCGCTGGACAGAGTTCAGCGGTGGTTTTATTCGCCGTTGATGATCCAATTAGACTTTCCGAAGGTAGTGTTATTAATTTTGTTACAAAAATCGCTGATCCAGCGAGTTCTTCCACTATTGTGACATTGTTGATTTAACTAAATTTGTAAAATTTAAATATGAACGAATCACCGCTTCCGAGCACGCTAAAAGGTTTTGGCGAAAGAAGTTCAGATTTTAGGTTGGAAAATATCGTAGAGATGCAGTATATTCTAAAACAAGAGGGGGAAACTCGGAAAATGAATGCTAAAATATATAGACGCGCGACAAACATAGTGGAGGGGGCGAGCGCCGTGCTGGCAGCAATTTATATAATGGGTGGGGCCGGAACAGCCGCATTTTTGTCTACAGTCGTGGCAATTCCAATTGCAGGGGTTTCAGCGGGGTAGCGGCTGGGGCGGGGTTCTTATGTATGGCGTTTATAGTAGTGGGGAGAAAATTCGAAAATAAAAGCAGAAAGAATATCGGTTCTCGCAAGGTCTAAATAGCATCGACGTTATCGTGTCCAAAGCGTTGGCCGATAACAATATATCAGACGCTGAATTTGAGTCGGTGGTGGAGGAGATGTCTCGATATGAGGATTAAAAAAATACTATTAGAACTAAGGAGCGCGCCACCCTTCCCAAGATTGAGAATACTGATTGGGATAAATTTAGGTTAAAACTGGGAGATAAAGTGGGGGGAAAAGTTACAACACCACCCCGCTCGGGAGCAGCACCAATACCATATATATGTTAGCAAATATACTTTTTTTAAATTATTAATTAATTAATTAACTATTTTATTAATTAATTATTATGTTTTCTATATAATAATAGGGGGTGTTCAGTTTTAAATAATTAATTAATTATTATGTTTTATATATATTAATGATCTCTAGTTATATGAAACTTTTCTACACCGCTAATCAGCTGAGGCGGAATATTTTTCTCATCCATAACTTATCTCATTTTTCTTCGTCCGAAGAAATTTCTCGCTGGCATATTTTTATACTTCCTATATGTTAGCAAATATATATTTTTTAAAATATTAATTAAATAATTAATTCATTAATTATTATGTTTTCTATATAATAATAGGGGGTGTTTAGTTTTAAATAATTAATTAATTAATTATTATACCCCTATATAATAATAGGGGTGTTCAGTTTTAAATTATTAATTAATATTTTCAGACTTCCTGTATGTTAGCAAATATACTTTGTTTTAAATTATTAATTAATCAATTGGCTCTGGCCAAATGATTGTATGGTATAAGAGAGACAACTCTGACAAGGACGACCCGCTTTAGAAAGTACACAGTTGTCTAACTTGCCTCTGTATTCTATAGGTGGTCCGCACTTTTTTTTTATTCAGTTCATACACAAATTCGAGGGGTGTGGGACCGTAGATGGAGCGTAAGGGGGCTATGTAGGTTGGTGGTATAATTTTAACTCCATATATACTACTATTGTAATCGAGTGTTAAACCTTTTACTTTGCATTTTTCTTTTGTTTCTCCATCTTTAGTTTTCATCGTATATGCATAACTTTTAGGACCAAGACCCCTGAAGCTAATGCTTTTACAATTCGGTTCTTCATCGGTCCACTTTCCAAGTCTACTGTTAATTATTGGTGGGTTCCATAGTCATGGAGTATGTATGTACATACAACTGTCTGTATCAAAGTACAAGACACGTTGATCCAGTTGTTCCAAAACACTATATAATTAGAGTCGTGCATATTCCGTCACATACGATGCTACTACTACGTTAGATGTTGTATGCGACTCAATGTGCTCCTGTTTGGTTTGATAGTTTACCAACATGAATGGACATTCATTCTCGAAAACTTCGACATGTTTTACCAATATGGACGGATTTGTAACCACATCAAAGTATTTCGCCAAATCGCTAATATATTGCGTTTGGGTCATGATTTCTCGCTGTGCTAGTTTACCCCACAGACAATTCAGCATAAGTTTTTGCAAAAGCTCTTCTACCTGAATTTTTCTGTATTTTGCTTTGGCCAGGCCGTATACCCTCAGCCTCTTCGTAATCCTTAATAAATTATATTTTGTCATGTTCTGTGACATATTCCTTAGGATATCCGCTTGCCTCCTGTTTGATTTTGAGAAAATTATCTACGTATCCGTCAAAACAATTGTTAGATTTGTCAGTAAAGTGCCAAATTGCATACACCTCTAACAGTGTGTATCCACAATCAAGAGCCTTGAATAATTCCGTTGTTACCCATGTACCTACTAAAGCTCTTTCTTCAATTCAATGCGCACACTTTACATAACTTTGTTCTGCACATGTTCTATACAATGGAAACATTAGTTTCTGATTACAATGTATTGGTAATACAGGGTGAAATAAATTATCTGGTGGTAGTACTTTACATTTTATCAGACCCTCATATTGTGTGATGTTTTCAATGTCAATGTTTTCTTTTGTGAGAATTTCAGGATGTCCAATAGGATAGTATTTATGTTTACGTAAATCACAGGTGAACATCGAAAATAACCTTCAACACGCTCTGACTAACCTGAATGAATGGTGCAAGAAAAATGGAATGGTAATAAACGCTGCTAAAACAAAAGTAATGCGTATTACAACTCACCAAAAACGAGCATGTTACCAAAAATGAGCTGAAACTAGAATACAACGATGAAAAACTAGGTATGATCATTAATGACAAAGTTTTAGGTACATGGGTAGATAATAATCTAAGCTGGACAATTCATGTAGATAAAGTGTCTAAGAAAATTAAGTCCAACATATGGTTATTATCACTTTCTAACTTTAGACCATAGAGTTCAAGTCTACACGACCTATATTCAACCACACATTGATTACTGTAACATAATTTGGGGATGCTCATCACAGCAAAATATACTAAGACTGTTTAGACTACAGAAACGAGCAGTTAAAATAATACTTGATTACAATATTGAAAATACTATTCAAAGCATGCAAGAACTAAACATATTAAACATATGTGAACGGATCTTTATACGAAAAGCAAAATTTATGTATAAAGTTGAATTATTTCATCAAAGAGGTAAGAATGACAATTTACCAGTCCTAAGATCAACAACTTCAAACAACTTCATACCTCCCAAACCAAACAAAGAAATATTCAAACAAAGTATGTCGTACTCAGGCCCTTTAGTTTGGAATTGCATTCTTAATGATATAAACAATGTTCAAACAATAAATTAATTCCACAATAAATGTATTAAATGGATGAAGAATTAGCAGACTACCAGTTTCATGTAAATAGATGTGAATAGGTTTTTGTCTTTTTTATCCTATCAATTAAAGCTGTACTGTTGTGTACTGTCTACCTTGTAACCTGTAAATTTGTATATACATGTACATGTGTTTTTCTGTGTTGAGGGCCTCATAGGAGATTAGGCTTTGCCTAAATGAGTCAGCCTCATTAAATAAAGTCTGTTATTATTATTATTATTATTTTACAAACATATGGATACAGAGAACAAATTTCGATGTATTTAATTTCACAATATGAGGCCTCGTCAACATCATGTGAAATTTTCACGGCATTCTATCGGCCACCAAACAAAGCTTCCCTTGGATATATTGGATCACTGTTTGGAAATAATTGTTCAATCATTGTTTTGAAATTCTTTATCAGTTTTCATTTTCATATCAAATTCATGCTCCCAGATTGTGACTACATTATAACCAGCAGTTCTAAAGTAGTTTAAGTGTTTATTTGTTTCACAAAACAATGTTTGCATTGTTTGCCCATTAATAGGATTGTTTAATGTACGGTTTGGATAACATGTAGGGCAGCCATGCCACATGTCCCCCAAAAACTCAAATATTGTTTTTGATACTGTGTGGTATCCGTCTACACTGTACTGTCCAACTTGATGTTCACCACCATTTTTGGCATGGTGTATGAACATATCATTTTCTTTTGCCATGCTCTGTACCCATCGGATACCTTTCATTTGAAAATTTGCGACGACTCGGATCTGTGCTTGAAATAATTCCAATCTGGTCTCTTGGTATGTATCTACTTCGCCACACATTGTTACATGCATCAGCAATTGTGCTAGCTTCTAGAAACGGGTCAATACCTCCATATTCTATGAATACTTTTCGGAACTCACCACATCCACGCCTTAAAATATCTACATCGGAGCGACAATATATTTCCATTTCTTGTTTGAAATTGAAAATATCGTTATTTTTATACGTTCTTCGTACCATGAGAAAAACATTTCACACGCGGATGTTGACATTGAATCTGGTTTGTAATATGATACATCCAGATATGAACCTACACTATTTGAGAATTGTTTGCCCAATGAGGAAAGTAACCTTTTGCCATTTCCTTTAACTCAAATGTTCCTGGAAATTTTGCTAATGTCGAATTTATGACATTATATGAATAAATTAAGCGTATTTAATACCATGATGTTGTTACCATTCATGATTACCGATGGCTGCAACATTCCTTTTTCAATGAGATGATGAAGTATGAATTGTCCGTCATAAGCTTTGAAATTATGATCTATAGCCGTATAGCCTTTATGTTTTTTTGGAAAATAACCAGTTACAAAACTCTCCCAAAGTATTTTTCCCTTCAAAAATTATTTCTCTGTCTTATTGATACATTCATCACAAGCTAAATGGGTTACACATTAACTAGGTATGTGTACACATGTGTCTTGTTGACATTCACAATCATTAAATATGAATTTAGGTATTGCTTTCTCTTCGTCTACGTTGCTTTTGTACTGTTGAATATGACATTTATGATGACAAGAAACTACTTTTTGACAGAATTTACATTTTTTCATCCCCGTACACACATTACTTTTCTTGCTTTCAGCATACTGTCCTCCACATTTCGTACACTGTTTCACTACTTGACAAATTGATTTCTTCTTGAGTCCTGCTATAACTTTGTGGTCTACGTAGCATCCATGATTGTAGAATGTTCTCAGACAATCGCTACATAGTATACGATTTGTCACTAGACACTTCGTTTTGTAATAACAGGCTGTACACGATTGTGGACATATATGTGTTTCACGATTCTGGTACGCCATTTCACATCTCTCACAATAGTAGTTACATCCTAGGAATCCTACAATATGTGTGACCTTTATTATAGAAAAATATGCATCACTTTACAGTTTGGTTGAAGTTGTGGATGTTCAAACAGTAATTCTGTTTTCAAATGTTGTTCATGGATCTTGACCACATATTCAGGGTACAACAGTTGTTGAATTTTCTTGTATTCTTCAATTTCACATGATTCGTGTAGTGGAATTCCTGCTTGATCCAATAGTCTCTCGGCTTCAATTCGTTGTAGAGGACGTGATGTCTGTCGAATTACATTCCAACGTGTATTCCATGCTGCGCACATTGGAATGGCATTTACTCACTACAATTGCTCCCGCTAAACACAACATGTCATTGGAATTTTCAATCTTAACAATATATGTCTTTCTATTTGCGAAGATTGTGGAATCAATTTCTGATGACATTTTCTTCATTCCAGATCCTTTTGGCAGTTTTGTATGGGTGATTTCAAAAGATATTTTACCATCGTTTAAGTTGAAATCCGTGTTTGACTGAACAACTTTTTGTATTGGAATCCCCATCTTCAACGCTGAATGATCTATCGTGACACGAATTTTATCGTGCGGTTCAACACCCATGTGTTTCGTCATCTGATGAATAATGTCATCAAATAATAACCCTATGAAATTTTCGGGGTGTTCATCAGAATCAAATTTCTTGAATGTGGTATTGAATACTGTAGACAGTGTTAGAAATTTTCTTGATGTTCTTGTCTTTTGTTAGATCAACTGATAGAAATTTGTTGGTAATTCTTCATCTTTTTCTTCATCGTCGGTATCTGAATATGGCACCAGTGGTTTTACTTGGACTTTTATTCATACATCGTTTTCTTCTGATTCTGTAGCCGAATATGTTATCAGAAACCTTCGTGGTTCGTGAGAATCACTTTCAGTTTCCACGGATGGTACTACACGATGTGACATCTTCGCTGCTTCCTGATGAAATGGTGATAATTTGCTCTTTTATACCCCTGATAGTGTATAAAAAGAGGTGAACCCATATTGTTTAGCACTCATCAACTGAAGCTGAAAGAAACAAGTCATCAACGGAAGCTGTAAGAAACACATCGTCATGGATCCACAATTAATACAGCTTAGTGTCATTGGACTGAAGAAATCTGAAGAACATTTCCCAGGACATTTTGAGTGTGTAAAAGGCTGGGCTCCAGGAAAAAACACATTTGTATGTGAATCCATTCACACACAAGGTAGAATTCAGCAGTTTACCAAAGATGTATCCAATCAAACATAATGGGAATTATGTTGGAACATTTATATCATACCATACCGTAGCATATGAAGGAAAATACAGAATCACAACACAGGAGGTATTTTCTCGACAAAGTATTGATGAAATGTATGGTGGAACAGAAATAAAACTAGCCAATTAGTGTTTAATCTGTAATGCCAAAGACCATTGGTGCAACAATTGCCCAGCAGAAAAGCCTAATGGAAAGGTCATCGTCGTGTATGTTAACCCGTATTCGCATGAAGTACAGTTTGGTGACACTCCGAGTATTTCTCAATATATGAGCATTGGCTCATTTCGTTCATTCTACATTGAAAACAGTCATTTAAATTTGAAGACGACTGAACTAAAATCCTGTTTCATCTTTAAATCACCGACACATTGGGCTCGTGAATGTGACCAACGACAGAAATTACAACCAAATTTGGTGGAGTAGTAATCCAGCAACATTACACAAATGAGGCAGTGGTACCAAACCACGGACGTAAACAGAAGTTACCATTTGAATCTGATGTACCTAGCAAGAAACGAGATGTGTAATTCTGAATTGTTATGAACATTTTTGTATTTAATAAATCAGTTTATGAAATATTAAAACTTTATTTTTTGTATAATTTGTTATCTTAACTATGAAGGAAAATGTTATCTTTCTGGAGGGAATATGATGTGGCCCTGAAAACGGCATTTTTGGTGAATAGAAGTGAGCACTTCTAAAATACACAACTTAATAAATCAGTTTATGAAATATTAAAACTGTATTTTTGTATAATTTGTTATCCTAACTATGAAAGAAAAGGTTATCTTTCGGGAGGCAATATGATGTGGCCCTGAAAAGGGCCTTTTTGGTGAATAGAAGTGAGCACTTCTAAAATACACAACGGACATTTTGTTTATTTTCTTGGGAGATAATGGTTTGCTTGTGAATGCTTGATACGTTTTCTACTTTGGCGTCAAGAGATTGTCAATTGTATCGCACATCGTTTCTCCCATTTGCTTTTTCAACTTTGTCAATGTATTTTTTTCAATGTCAAATGTCACAATAACCTTAACAGCCTTTGCGGTAAAAGTAACTTCTTGGTTCTTCTGATGCTATATCTGATGCTTTAACGAATCTATTTTTTCAGAAAATGTTTGGGTCAACTGATCCAGTTGTACACTATGTCTACCAGCGATCGATTCCATCTTTTCCAAAATTATTTCTGCTGTCTTGTTAAGTTTTTGGAGTTCTGCCAGCATCTGTGTATCTTCTTTTCTATGGGTTGGTACATCCTCACTGGTAGTAGGAGGTGATTTCTTCTCCGGTTTTTGTATTGGCGGATAAATCGGCGGTTGATAGTGTATTTGTTGCGTTGGGTGAAACGTAGGTTGATACTGATAAGTTGTATCATTCATTGCATAGCAAATCTGAGCCTGAGTTGTGAAGGTCGAACATCGGTAATTTATTAATATCAGTCATTTTCAAAAAATTACGGCAAAATGTGACACATATCTAAAAAACATGCCTTTACATTACGCAAACATGTCTTATTTTGGAATTAATAAATCACTGAACTACTTTCGGCAAGGGAGATAATCAATATACACCACTACCACGTATGGAACTATTTTCATTAGTATATATAGTTTATATAGTTTTAATATATCTCCTGTGATATATAATGATACATTACTGTATTATGTTATGGGTACTAATACATGTTGTTTCAATAGCGTTTCGCTGTAAAGGTATCGTTGTAGACGGAGTTGCAATTAATTTAATAATTATTACGTTAAAATATTTGAGTAATACTGATAGTATTTCTGTACAAATGTAATCATCGTAAATGGTACAATAGTCATGCGGTTAAGGTCACCGACTTTTATGCGACTTTTAACTTTCCAACACCATTTTACGTAAAATATTACTGATTTTCTAAAAACAATATCGGCGTGTATTGAACAACTTAAAATATGTCTCACGCTTTTAATATTCAAGCCTCCAAAAATCGATTTATTTTTTAATAACCAGCCGTCTAATAGATCTGCGTATGATCGAGAGTGTATTGTCTCTGACACCGAGGTGTGGGCACACATCAAAACCACGCGTCACTTTCAAAACATTGCCTAAGTTACAACATTTACAGCTGTGTGATGTCATCAGATCAACAGCTCGTCACACTGCTACGAGTTGTCTATTTTTTCCACACAAAGCCACACGTGTATTTATAATTAAATGTTGCGGTACATATTATCATGATTAGCACTCCGTCTCACGAAGCGGGGGCTACTCAGGGAATGCGATCACGTAGTCCATTGTTTACACTGGATTAATGGCGGCCCCCATGAGGTCTCGGCAAAATCCTATTGTTCATCAATACGACTGTGGTTTCTTGCTTTTAATGATGACCATGTTGCGACCGTTAACACTTATTTAGCAGCATGACCTATGTAGTTAGTCTGAACATTCTGCAGAGATATCTGAATAGGACGGAATCGAACGTTGTTTAAACTTGGTCCGGTTCATATGCACAAGTCAAAATATGAACTGAAAATGGCGCTTTAAGTGACAGAAATCCGTACGCGGACGAATACAAATATTGTTTTTGTTATACATATCACATATAGCGAAACAGCGATAGCATCTATTGTTTTAATAATATGCATACACATTGTAATTAATGTTTAATAGCGATATACCTATGAACAATATACTATAATAGTGTTTATACTCCAGCACTATGTTTTAAGGCTGTGCGATTTGACTCAAAATAAGCTGGATCAGTTAATACTTATATTCATACGTTTCATGAGAACATCAACACATTCAAAATATACAAATATTACTTAAAGCAGTACCGATATGATACATTTTAATAATAAACATATTGAAAATACACATTACAATCGCTTACAACATACTTTATTGATCGAAAATATTCACTGCATCGTGGCCTATTTGACCGCATTACCTATTGCGCGGGTACCTCACTACACCCCTGTTTATGTAGGTAACTGGGGATGTAGTGGGGTACGCTCGCTAATACAATGTTTGCGTAATGATATAAGCTAACAGGTGGATTGACCTACTTTTCAGAGAATGGACTAAAACTGTTGCTCATTGATTTATTGTTTTTATCGAACCATACATAAAACTAAATGTTTTGTAAGCTCGTCTCCCATTGGTTGTGTAAGCTCGTCTCCCATTGGCTGACTTTTCAATCCGTTTTTGAACTCAAGCTCGCTCAAGGTGTTTTTGTTTTACCAATAATATAATAATAATCAGAGTATTAAACTGTTTTGTACACTTGTAATATTGTAAGATTATAATAATTATGAACTGTTTTTTATATTTCATGGTTATACTGTACACTTTAACAATTCATATTTTTGAAATTATTTACTTTTAATCCTAATTTGAACCATAGTTTAAGCAGAAAGTGAACTGAAAACAGTTCGTACCCATGCAAGTTCGTACCCCTGATAGTTTTATATGCATATAACTAAAATTGTAAAAAATGAAGTAACAATTTAATAAAATGAAGAAAAGTTTTTTTAAAAATTAATAAATTGAAAAATGTTTTTTTTTTAAATTAAATAATTAAAAAAAAGTTTGTTTTAAACTCTTTAAAAAGAATAAAACTCTTAAAAATATAATTTTTTACTTTTAAAAAAAAAAATAGATTTTTTTTAAAATAAAACACTGAAATAACTAAAATTGCAAACAAAACAATACATATCACAATATTGTTTTTACCCAGCCATACATGTTACGAATGTTTTGTGGCTGATTTTCAATCCGTTTTTTTAACTCAAGCTCCAGATGTTTTTTGTTTTACCAATAATATACAATCAAAAAATTGCAAACGATAAAATGCACAATATGATTTTAAATGTTGTATGTAATGGCTATTCTTTCTTGAATATATGTATGTGAATCAAAAGTTTAAGATAATTTGCGCCAGCTTGTACGACATCAATACAAAGTTGAAATTGACCGATGAGTGTTGTCTGTTCACGCACGATAGGAAGGTATACGGCGGAGATACGAAACACTGTGCGGTTTGTGTGTCGAATAAAAGTTATTTGTAACCGCCACTGATGTTTTCTCATCACTTTCCCCGTATGTCCACACTTCAGCGTGTATCTGTTTCAAAGTCAGACTTTGATTCAATTCATATCAATATAAGAGGTGATTCTGTTGATCCAATTCATTTTGTTAATGGTAAGTCAATGGTAAAGTTGCATTTCAGAAGACGTGAATAAAAATCATGTATCCAATACAGTCGAACCTGTGCTAAAGACCACCTCTGAATAGCAAATACCTGGCTGTAAAGGCCACAATGTTGTTGTCCCAATGGAACAATTACTATATAAATGACCCTGTGAATAAAGACCACCTGTGAACAAAGGCCAGATTGTTCACTTCCCATATCTGGCCTTTATTCACAGGTTTGACTGTATATCGTGGAGTTACACGTCAATATGGTCATGGTTTAGGATCAATATTCAAATCAGCTATTAGAACTATTATACCATATATAAAACCGGTTATAAAATCTTTGAAAGATGAAGGAATAAAACAAGGATTGGATGTTGCTCCAAGATATTTTACTTCATCATAAAAATCCAAAATATTTTGTTCTCATTTCTCATGGAAAACATGCTGTGAAATCTTAAGGAAAAAACATCAATGAAAAGTTACGGCTAAAAAGACAAAAATAACGACATATTCGTCAGTTCCATCATAGACTTCAAAGAAGTAAGTTGGTTGAAAAAGGTCGTGGTCAGAAAAGAATAAAATTTAAAAAACTAGGAGAGACTTAGACATTTTTGATTACTAACAAAATGATGCAAAATGGGTCTTGTGAATGTAGTAAATCAGAGTTGGATGTACTATCTGTGCCACCAACTATTACAGCTATGCAAGAAGGTCTATGGGCTGAACATTTCCCCATAGCATCTCTTAATAATAATGCACCACTAGAATTTATAATTCCTACGCAAACTGAAAAGTGGACAGATCTATGGCAATTATAATTTTGTACATACAATTAAAAATCTTACAATTGTATAATTCTGTATTAGAGGACGATACTAATATTTCACCGATTAACAATGTTTTTCTTAGTATGTTCAGTAATGTAGATTTATATCTTAACAATAAATTGATAATTAATAATTCAGATACATACCCTTTTCGAGCATAATATTATGTAGAAAATATTTTGTCTTATAATAATGAATGTACATCAACACAATTAGCGGCCAGTGAGATGTGGATCAATGATACAGCAGGAAAATATAACGAAGTAAATATCGATGATAATAGTGACGGTCTAAAAAGCAGAAATGCTTTAATCGCCAATATTAAAATAATTGAACTCCAAGGCCGATTACATCTTGATTTGTTTTTGCAGGACAAATATTTACCAAATGGTATTGAAACCAGACTTAGTTTAATAGGTCTTCACCCACATTTTGTTTAATGGGCGGTACTAATGCATTAGATGCGAAAATTAAGTTTGAAACAGTAAATTTCAATGTAACAACTGTTGAGCTATTACCACCTATAGCTATTGATTTGAGTAAAATAATAGCTCACCAAAATAAGAAAATTCCTGTACGTAGAGTAGAAATTAAATCGCTGGAGGTCTGCGATCCAAACTAAAAGATCATCTTTTTCAGGGTCAGTTACCAAAACGGATATTCATTGGTTTTCAACTGGCCATTCAACAAAAAGTAGGGCACCTTTTTCTAAAAACGTAGGGAAAACTACAGATTTTTCCAACAAAAAGTAGGGATAAAGTAGGATTTCTTTTGTTTGTTTTAATTAATTGTTTACACATATTCAAGGTCTATACTATGCACATAGGCAGTGGAACGGGAAAGTTATTGGGGGTGGGGGCGGGTGCCAAAGGGCCCGATTTTGCTAGGGGGGTCCGGGGAGCATGCTAACCCGAACTATTTTTAAATCTAAGAGCCGTGAAACGCCATTTCCTGCATTCTCAGGGCCCAGTCTTGAGGGCCCGAATGGCCCGATGTTGCTAGAGGGGGTTTGGGGGCATGCTCAACCGTAAATTTTGAAAATGTAAGTGGTGTGAAACGCCATTTCCTGCATTATCAGATCCCAGTCTTGAGATCCCAAAGGGCCTGGATGTTGCTAGGGGGTCCGGTGGCATGCTCCCTTGAAAATTATTGCAATCTAAGGAGTGAAACGCCATTTCCTGCATTCTCAGCAAGTTTGAGGATGATAATATGTGCTTTATTACAGAAGTATTGGGGGGGGGGGGGGGGGGTGGGGGGGTAACAATATTAGCATGGCAGGCAACCCCCCACTCCCGATGCATGCTCGACAACTACCTGATATTTATTCAATGAGTACAAATGCAAAAATGGTGAAAAATGCAATAATTTCAGGCAATAATAGCGGTGGTAATAGCGAGTGCGCCTTATCTGTTGGGGTTTAACGGCCTATCAACAGCTAAGGCTATTTGACGCCTGGTCAATGGGTTTAGTACTAAATCCCATATATTACCTGTACAAATGGGGGGGGGGGAATCAGAATAATCCTGATCTGATGCCAGGTCCTCGCCACACCAGAATCACTTGGCCCCCTCACAAAAGCAGTAGGATCAGCACTAATCTTAATACTTTTATAATGGGCAATAACCCAATTCAACTCCCAGGTAACAAAGATAACTAGAAAATGTGTTCATAAAACACAGATGCCCCCACCTACTGCCAGGTGATTTGACACCTGATCAGGGTAGTGAAGATGGACATCTACATATCATATTAAAACAGGAAATCTACGACTTGAGCTTCAGTTTGCCGAAGCACTCGACACGGTCATCAACGTAATCGTCTTTGCAGAATTTGACAACCAAATTATAATAAACAGTCTACGAGAAGTGATCACATACTACTAACAATGATTGGATATAACTACACGCTGCACGGTTGAAAACTGATGTTTGTGAAGTGACGAAATCCAGAGAAACACCACCACGACGGAGAAAGACAATACATGACACATTCAAAAGATGTATGGTTGAACAACTTCAATCATTAATTAAAAAAGAAGTAAATGACAACTGTGAAGGGTGTCAGATTGAGCATCCCAGTCAAGTACGTCATCAACTATGCCTATTCACAGATCAAGACGAACAGACATATCTCTTTTTATATCTACAGCTGTGAGGAAATTGGATCCATATATAATTATCTCAAAATGGTATCCAATTGTCGAAGATATGGCATTGGACGATCAAGAGAAGTTGGAAGCGTATTTACTTTGGGAACATATAAAAAACAGACCATCTCAGTCTTGGTTAGAAGATTTGGCTACGCGGGTTAAGCAAGCCTGGCAATAATTTAAACATAGTTTATTGCATATAAGTACAATGGGCTTGGGATACAAGTTCTCACAACATTAGTTACAGCCCTTACCCTGGAAGTAGATGGATACAATCGAATTACAGTATATTCTGGATCAAGAGATATGGCTAAAGAATCTCCATGGAAATGTATGTCCGAACAATAAATTACCGAAACACAGACCTACAGATGTAATGGCTTACATACTAAATACAGATAACTCTGTGGAACCTGGAGAACATTGGGTTAGCATTGTATTCGACCAGAAGAATGACGCCATCTTTTGATTCGTATGGACTACCACCACAACACAAGGCAGTTTTGTCATTTTTGACAAAAAATAGAGTGAAATGGACAGCTAACAAACAAAGACTACAAGGCGCATTTCGCCAGGTTTGTGGACAATACTGTGTGTTCGTTCTGGATGCTACAGCCTGGGGTAAAAACATTCACAGATCTATCCAACAAACATTTAGTACAAATGGTCATTTAAACAAGAGTGCCGTAAGTCACAAAATACGCCCGTCGAATATGGGCCATACAGCGAAGATGCAGAAATGTGAAGCTGTCACCACCAAATCAAGAAACATTAATGAGAATTTGAAACTCTATAGCGTTATGTCTTCATCTCGTTGTGCTAAACATGTATACTAATTTAAGCAGAGATTTGTAAAGTAGAAATGATATAGAATTGGATATAAAAATGTATACAAAGTTAAAAAGGTGATATTTTTGTTAAAAATATTGTTTCGGCATAAAAATACGAAGGTGTACATCTTCAATATGTGTAGAAGACGCGTGTATAGTTTCAGATCGATCGACAGAACTGTTTCAGAGGAGTTGTGTACACAAATTCGGTACCCGATATACAATTGCATAGACAAATGTAGAAAACATGGCTAAGCTAAAAAGGTGATATTTGTGTTAAAAAATGTATGTTCGGCATAACAACACCAAGGTGCGCATCTTCAATATGTGTAGAAGACGTGTGTATAGTTTCAGATCGATCGAATGAACTGTTTCAGAGGAATTGTGTACACAAACGCTGTACCCTATATGGAATTGTATAGAAAAATGTAGAACAAATGGCTAAGTCAAAAATGTGATATTTTTGTTAACAAATAGTTTTTCGGCATTAAATCACCAGGGTGCACATCTTCTATATGTGTAGAAGACGTGTGTATAGTTTCAGATCGATCGACTGAACGGTTTCGGAGGAGTTGTGTACACGAACTATGCACTTTTTCTGTCAGCCGCCCGCCCGCTCGCCCCGCGGTAAAACATAATACGTACCGTCTTTTAAAAACGGTCGTATAAAAACGACAAGCTTGTATCAACATGGTTCAATTATCCAAAGTGCAGCACAGAGAATTTCTACAAATGATCAATGTCAATGTTGAATACCACAGTAACGTTAATGAAAGTATGACGTTAGTCCTATTTGATATATGCATAGCTGTTGTAAATATGTGCATACATGTATTCTTGTTATTGTTTGATGTTTAATAACAATCGTAAATAAAAGTCATAAATCTGTTGTAAATAAAAAAAAATGAAACTGTGGTCAGGGGCGTAGCTGGCCAATTTGAATCTGCAGGCCCGGTTGACGACTTGGAGCACCGTTGGTGCGAGTATGCTATGGGGGTCTGGGGGCATGCCCCCCCCCCAGAAAAGAAAATCGAAACTAGAAGGTAAATGATGCACTCTGGCACATTATTTCTTCCATTTTCCCGAAAATTCTGCAGGCCCGGGCCTGCAGTGCCTTAATGCATCTACGCGCCTGGGGGTGGTACTATGGTACGGTAATTTTACATTCTAAATTTACATGTTAAATTTACATATCCCTGGGTGGCACTATTGTACGGTCTATAGCCAAATTATGGTACGATTATGGCAGTATGGTACGATTTTCTAGGGCGACATAAAAAGCCATGAAATTGGGTGACACTATGGTATGTTCATGTTACATGTTAAATTTACATAGTCCTGGGTGGAACTATGGTACGGTCAAAACGATTATGGTAGTATGGTACGATTTTAAGCCATGAATCTGGGTGGTACTATGGTACGGTCATTTTACATGCTAAATTTACATAGCCTCGGGTGGCACTATGGTACGCTCTATAGTCAAATTATGGTACGATTATGGCAAAATGGCACGATTTTCTAGGGCGACATAAAAAGCCGTGATTTATTGCGTAAGGTCTCTTTCGTGAGTGCATGCTGTGGCCCTGAAAAGGGCCGTTGTCTACATGTTGCCTTCATGGTGTTGTCTGGCGATGTTTACTGTTTCGGTGTTGATCGTCGTAGTCAGCAACACGCTGCAAGTACTCGACATGTTCTGGACAGTCTCTCGACACACAACAGCGACACGTGAGCAGAACATGTGAGTTGTCCGCAGCGTAGGTCGACCCCATATACCAAATGAAGGTGCCGGGTCTCTTCGTATCTCTTCATCCCAGTCTTCTTGAGTATCCATTGGTGTGCTGCTGTGGGACGATGTGTTCATGTTGCTGGCCATGCTTGAAATGATACAAGGCTGGCACAGGAACAGAGATTGTTATATCAATTAGTTGGATTGACCTACTGACCTACTTTAACAATTAACAGTGGTTCTAAAATCAGCCAATGACAGACAAGTTAACAAATTAATTTTGCCAATTGTACAATAGTAAACATCTTATTAATTAAGTAAGTACTAACGTCTGATGGTTTTTGAATTGGTCTCTTTAACCATATTCCTAGATTCTGTGTGCATTTCATAAAAAGTCATGAATCGGGGTGGCACTATGGTACGATCATTTTACATGTTAAATTTACATACCCCTGGGTGGCACTATGGTACGGTAAAAAGAATATGATACGATCATGAATCTGCTGTAAATACAAATCCAGGAAACTGGGTGGCACTATGGTACGTTCATTTTACATGTTAAATTTACATAGCCCTGGGTGGCACTATGGTACGTTCTATAGTCAAATTATGGTATGATAATGGCCCTATGGTACGATTTTCTCGGGCGAGATACAAAGCCATGAATCTGGGTTGCACTATGACTCGGTCATTTTACATGTTAAATTTACATAGCACTGGGTGGCATTATGGCAAAACAAAATTATGGCACGATTATGGCACTATGGCATGAATTTTCTCGGGGGACACCTTCTCACTTAACCGAGAAAAATCGTGCCATCGTGCCATAATCGTGCCATAATTTTGTTTGGACCATGCCATAGTGCCACCCAGGGCTATGTAAATTTAACATGTAAAATGACCGTACCATAGTGCTACCCTTTACTACTGTCACAAAATGATTTTCAGACTATTCCATTTATGAAAAGGGGGTGTTTTAGTTTCTCAAAATATGAAAATTACTTGTAAAAAATGTAGATCCTGGTGAGACAGGCTTGCAGTGTTGAAAGGGTTAATAAGAAAAAAGGAATTTTATAAAAACTTACAAAATACACTGTTTACAATCATTGTCATAGAGGCATGTTCCATTGTAAAGCTTAAATGCTGTAACCCCGAGTCACAGCCATAAATAGCAATTTAGTTCATACTCGGCTTCTAAAGTTTCAGAATGCCAATCGGTCCGGACGTAATTGTCGGCCCGAAGGAGCCGGTACGATTAGTGCTACCCCATCCCCCCTACCCCCCCCCCCCTCTTACGTTTGGTAAAAATACTTTTTTCTCCAATAAACATGTTTTGGCCGCATATGAGAATCTTCTCCTAAGACGATTGGTATGTGTCCTGTTGGGGACACGTTACAATCTCGCGTTTTTTTATCACGAATTTGTAGTAATTGTTCTATTATTGAAACCGGGGACGTTCTGGCCCGACTTAAAACGGACCAAGCTTTACTCTGGCGGTATGGGGTCATGATTTTAACAACGAAAAGCATAATTAAATTTTACTAATAAACTACTTAAAAATGTGACAGCATAGATCTACCCTGAATTGATTATATCCTGTTGCATCGCAAGTATCCACAAACTAGTTTGTCCCTTATGGTAAACTGTTTACGCTTATTACTTTCGTTTCGCATGTTTACGTGTTTTACGGTACAGACAGCTGACGAATACGATACTGAAATGAGGCTGATGGGTAAATGTAAATGCTTTGATTTATCGACGGCACTGGCTCGATGACCTTGCATACCGACTATTTAAGTCCCCATCCGATAGGACTAGGCTAGCACGAAGTTGTCTTGCCCAAGGACACGCCGAATCGGCCATTCGGAGCCGGTGGAGGTAGGAATCGAACTAGGGGTCTCCCGATGGGCTGTCCGACGCTCTACCTACTGAGCTAATCCGGCCATCACTGATGGGTCGATATGGGTTATTTTTAGGTGTGTGTATGATAAGTGTAGATACGCTACATACACTGATTGGGCGGCGATAACACGTGATTAAGCAAGAGCGTTTCATTGCCTGATCAATATGGCAGATTCTGCGTACTAGTTAGTACACGCGGCTGATTGCAAACTTCACTTCAAAGGGAATGTCAGCTGTTTGTCAACTTCTGGAATATGGATAACTGTTGGTGCTCATATCTGTTAATCTGCACAACAGCTATTATCCCAGACGGCCCTAGCAGCACAGAAGTAGTAAACGCACAGGGCGGTCTACATTCACGGAGTCAATTTAATTCGTCACAGATATGGGCCATATTGGGGGATCGCGATCTTGGAAGGTTGATAGTTCATGTTAGTGGGTTGACACAAACATCGGGAGCACCGCCTAGTAACCGTGTTCACGTAGTAAGCGGTGCATAGACTCCCCGGTACGGCGTGTACGCTAAAGCCAGTCTATTTATANAACCACTATGATCTCTACAGCTATCGAGACCTTCACCTGTAACCATTACCACGCGCGTGTTATGAACAATCGGTATGGGGAAAAATGTGTTGAAAGGCGACCAAACACACAACGATTTATTACCCAACAATGTTTTAACACGGATATGCCACGGATATGTGTCATAAAATTGACATTACTTGGTGTCGGTACATGTACACGGTTGATACGGAAATAGCAGTCGGATTTCATTATTTTCGGACCGAATTTTAAAGATAGTTTGCAAATCTCAATCGGCCTGATATTTCAAAATTCGGTCGAGAACCGAAAAACTGAACATTTTAGAAGCCTTGCTCGGCATCCACACAACTTACCCCTTATACAGGATGAGGTTGAAAATGTTGTATTTCTCTGTGAGGAAGTTAACAATGATGCTGGAGGGGTAGGCGGACCGTATCTGGTAGGCAGACAGAGCGAAGTAGACACACTTGATGAAGTACCACAACTGGGCGGCCTTGTTGTCCGTAAACGACCTGGCAATGGTTTGTAAACATATATATATTTTTTATATTTATTTTCGTTTTAGTTACAAACATACATGTTACATAATAGGAAATATGTACATGTGTAGTCACTGGAGTGTGCATGACAGCAGGGTACGAGTCCACTTTAGTTCAATTATTTTAATACAGTGGAATTTCAATATACCAAACACCACGGGTACTATCGGCGTGTTCGGTATAGAGAGGTTCAACACTGTACAACTCTTCCAACAGGTCCATGCTGTGGCCGTGACAGCTGGTAATTGATTGCTTACAGTGGAAAACTCACGATACCGGACACCAAGGTGGTACCTATGGCGTTCGGCATAGCGAGGTTCTACTGTACTTGACATTTATTGTAGCCGGCTGTCATGTACACAGTATATAACAGTATCATGGTATCTGTCTATACTATCAGTAAATGTTAATACCTACTTCAACCCCTTCAACACCAAACGCTAGTTTTAATAGTTATAGCGAACAGCATAGATATATATGGATGAAACAACTCGATCAGAATCCTCACTGTTCACAATTATTTTATTAAATTAAAATATTACATTAATTGTCTCATTCCGATTGCTAAGTGTGAAATGAGAATGAGTATATTTTAACGTCCCAGCAACAGCTAAGGTTACATAAAGATGGAATTAAAGTTTGACGTATCATTCGACAGACCAGTTGGATGGAATTAAAATAGTTACATGCCCTAGGGTAGGTTTTGAACTCACAACCTTCAGTATTGAAGTCCTGTACTCTGTCCCTGAGCCACAGCCCATCCCAGCCTAGTGTGAAAGGATCGAGTACCTATTAGCAACAAGCAATATGCTACAAGTATTATGAGTTGTATGTATGAATGAAACGTATTTTATGGGAACAAAAAACAAGAGGGCCATGATGACCCTATGTTGCTCACCTGTGCAATGCCACAAAAATCAAGCAAATACTGGTATATAAAGTTGTCACTACATATACATCAAAATAAGCCCATGACAGGCACAAAATGTCAATGCTACAAACTGGAGAAGTCACCAGGGTAGGAGTTGTCTCGAGATATGTACAGATATATCTTACACAACTTTGAGAGGTTTGGAAACCACAACAGGATGCTTCCAGCCTACTTTTTATTTCAATCCTTAGATTTTATGTATTATATAACCATATGCCGTAAAAATGTTGACCCCTATTTGACCCCCCGGGCCATACCCAGAGGTCACCATTTTAACAGCTTTGAAAAAGCATTGTACATCGATCATTCTTGTCAAGTTTTGTTGAAATCAGTCTGGTGGATCGTGAGAAGATTTTTTAAGAATTTATGCTATTTTTAGACGGCGGCCATCTTGGAGTAACGACGACCGCCATTTTAACAAAACTGAAAAAGCTTTACCAATGAACCATAACTGCGAAATTTGGCCACCAATGGCCAGGCGGTTTGTATGAAGAAGACAGTTGAAATCTATAATAAAAGAACGACCTTTTGACCTTTAGGCGGCCATCTCGGATGATGTAATCATCCGATTCGATGAAAACAGCACCTCATCAATACCTTTGATTTGATATATTATAAGACCATATTCCGTGTAAAATGAAATTTGACCCCTATTTGACCCCATTTTTGACCCAGGGGTCACCATTTTAACAAATTTGAAAACAAATTGTACATCGATCATTTCTGCCAAGTTTCGTGTAGCAATGTTGTGCTATTTTAGACGGCCGCCATCTTGGATTAACGATGGCCGCCATTTTATCAAAACTGAAAAGGCTTTACCAATGGACCATAACTGCGAAGTTTGCTACCAATGGCCAAGTGGTTTGTATGAAGAAGACATTTGAAATCTCTCATAAAAGAACGACCTTTTGACATTTCGGAGGCCATCTTGGATGACATGACCATCCAATTTCGACAAAAAATATACCAGAGCGATCGCCTCTTTGATACCTTCGATTTGATATAGATATGACCATACAATTATTCGGTCAAAAATAAAATTTGACACCACGGGCCACGCCCATTTTTGACCCCGGAGTCACCATTTTAATAACTTTGAAAGATCATTGTACATCGATCATTCCTACCAAGTTTCGTCGAAATCCGACTAGCGCTTCATGAGAAGAAGATTTTTTAAGAATTTTTAGACGGTGGCCATCTTGGATTAGCGATGACCTCCAGTTTAACAAATCTGAAAAAGCCCTACCCATGGACCATAACTTTTAAGTTTGGCTACCATGGGCAAAGCGGTTCATGTGAAGAAGAATTTTGAAATCTCTAATAAAAGAACGACCGTTTGACCTTTCAGCGGCCATCTTGGATGACATAACAATCCGATATCGACAAAAAATGCACCAGAGTGGTCTCACGGGACAGTTGGCTGCTAGCTTTAAAAAGGGGGTGGACCATTTTCTATATACTTCACTACCGACCCTGTAAGTTACACCAGTGTGTAGAGAAAAATAAATTGATGAATATTTCTTGACTTTGGGAGGCTTGACTAGGTGTATTTTCATAATCCTGTAAGTTACACCAGTGTGTAGAGAAAAATAAATTGATGAATATTTCTTGACTTTGGGAGGCTTGACTAGGTGTATTTTCATAATTCTACGAAACTGAATGGTAGCTCCGGTTGATTTTGACCTCTTGAAAATGGCGCATGCTATGCTGTCTCGCCGGTACGGTTTCGCGTCAGAATTTAAGGTATTTTTCGGGCATTTGTAGCGAAAATTTGAGGTGGTGATGACCCTGCTTTGAAATCATTTTCAGGAAAGGGTGTGGTGTTACAAGTGAGAGAACAAGACATAACAAAGTATCTGTGCCTCATGTTTTCACGAAAACAATTCCGACAAATTCAGTCGTGTTTAAATTTCTGGCCAAAAATAGGTGGGTGGGGTAACTTTGTAAAAAATTAATTGAACACGTCTGATGCGGTTACTGCATTTTTATTGTGGCACACGAATTGTACTTCATTTGCAAGTATCTTTCAATACTTGGCGCAAGAGCCTCCTTAACTGATTGTGAGAGGCGGTGATTTTTATAAGTCACCCGCCGCCCTCAGAAAAGCAGTCAATTTTGGCTATTTTCAACCGTCCCGTGATGCCAGTGATCGCCTCGTTGATACCTTTGATTTGATATATGACATGGCCATATTCGGTCAAAAATAAAATTTGACCCCAATTTGACCCAACGGGCCATGCCCATTTTTGACCCAGGGTCACCATTTTAACAACTTTGAAAGAGCATTGTACATCGATCATTCCTATCAAGGTTTGTCGAAATCCGGTTGGCGGTTCTTGAGAAGAATATTTTTGAATAATTTGTGCTATTTTTAGACGGCGGTCATCTTGGATTACATAATGACATCATTTTAATTTTGTAATCCCGCTACCTAAGGACCATGATCATGAAGTTTGTTCACTATATGCCCGATGGTTACCGAGGAGAAGACGGTTGAAACTGTTCACGGACGGACGATGGATGAACTGATGAAGACATTGCGGTAACAATAGCTGAGCTAAAGAAATTATGAAAATGGGTGTTGTTGTTTTTATAAGTATGCGTGCTTGGTCGTAAGCCAGGTAGGACAGAGCAGTTCAAGAAATTGTGAACAATGGGGGTGGGTAGTGGGGTATCTACATGTTTCGTTAATTGATATCAATTGGCTGCGATTCGTGTGCATATAGATTCTTTAATGGCTCCAATATGTTGTCAACATTGTTAGGTTTGATTGTTTTTTTCAATATCGAATATATATCTTATATCAAATTTTAACCCATTTATATTTGGGGTTATTTCTCTCATTTTACACTTATATATATATAGTTTAGTTCTCATAATTATTTTATTAAAAACTATTCCATATTTCAATGTTCCAAACAAAAAACTTTTAATAGTTAATTCCACATTGTTTATACCGTTGCAATTATCAGTAATCCATGTTTTAAAAGAAGATATAAATGTTTGTATTATGGGACAGTTCCACAATAGATGTTTGATTGTTTCTACTTCTCCGTGACAAAACGTGCAGGAATTGTTTTGTCCAACGCCGATTTTATGTAAAAATGAGTTTTTGCCTAGTATTCTGTGATTTATTCTATATTGGAACAAGAGTGCCGTAAGTCTCAAAATACGCCCGTCGAATATGGGCCAGACAGCGAAGATGCAGAAATGTGAAGCTGTCACCAAGGCAAGACACATTAATGAGAATTTGAAACTCTATAGCATTATTTCTTCATCTCGTTGTGATAAACAGGTACATGTATACTAATTTAGGTACAGATGTGCAAAGTACAAATGATATAGAGTTGGATACAAAACTGTAGAAAAAATGTGTACACAAACTCTGTACCCTATATACAATTGCATAGAAAAATGTAGAAAAAATGGCTAAGTTAAAAAAGTGATATTTTTGTTAAAAAATATTTTGTCGGCATAAAAACACCAAGGTGTACATCTTCAATATGTGTTGAAGACGTGTGTATAGTTTCAGATCGATCGACTGAACGGTTTCAGAGGATTTGTGTACACAAACTATGTACCCTATATAGAATTGTATAGACAAATGTAGAAAAAATGGCTAAGTTAAAAAGGTGATATTTTTATTAAAAAATAGTTTTTCGGCATAAAAACACCAAGGTGCACATCTTCAATATGACGTGTGTATAGTTTCAAATCGATCGACTGAACGGCTTCAGAGGAGTTGTGTACACAAACTCTGTACCCTATATAGATTTGTATAGAACAATGTAGAAAAATGTCTAAGTTAACTAGAGGATTGTTTTTCAGACAACAACATATGTCTCCCCCAATACCACCACTGCATGTTATCAGGACTTGGAAAAATAGAATTTAAGGCAGCAACAGCATATATTTAGCTACCTTGTATTTTCTGCGCGCGTGGAGATACGCGCGACACAAGTTGTATTTCTAAAGCAGCTGAAACTGCAGGTACAGTAAATATATATTTATTTATAATTCAAGACTTGCAATTAAATATAGAAAATGGAAGATTTGTATCGGCGTTGTATTGATTTGCCAAAGCATACAGATAGTGCTATTAATTGTGGTCAAACCGGATGTGGTAAAACGGAATTTGTCCTTGACCTACTTGAGCTTTCACAGCAACAAGGTGGATATGCTGGAGTATTTGAGAACATAGTTATATTTTGTCCAACTACAGCATGGAACAAGGCTTATACAAACAGAAGTTGGATAGGTGATGTAAACCACCCAATCGACAAAAAAAATAGATTGTTAATCCAGTTAATCGTAATGGCGAAGAGAAGCTGCAAGAACTGTTAAGATTATTTTTAAATAAATATGCTGGAATTCCAACATTATATATCATTGATGACTGTTCAGATACAAAATAATTAACTAAGAAATATGATATGCTGTCACAGCTCGCATTCTCTTGGCGAGATGCGGAGCAAAGCGTTTGGGTTATATCACAGAGATATAATTCAGTGTTAAAAGACTTAAGAGAACAGACGAAATGGCTGTGTATGTTTTATACGAAAGACAGGGATAGTTTTGAGGACTGTTTGAGAGAAAATGATGATAATCCAAACCTGGAGGAAAGAAACAAAATAAGAAAAGAGTTATCGAAAACAAAACATTCTAAGTTTGCTTATTATAACTGACCAACCCACTGGTTATAAGTTGCTTAAGTAATACAGAATTGCTTAGTATTACTTAATATTTCGTATTTTACTTATTTTACTGGATATTAACTTGATTTCACTTGATTTTAACTCGATTTAACTAAGCAATTCATAGATAACGATGCTAAGAATTGCTCAGTAAATAGGTATTGCTTAGCATTGCTAAGTAGTTCTCAGCAAATTTATCTTAAACTAGAGGATTATTGTTCAGACAAACACATATGTCTCCCCCAATACCACCACTGCATGTTATCATGACTTGGAAAAGTAGAATTTAAGGCAGCAACAGCATATATGTAGCTACCTTGTATTAGCTGTATATTGTGAGATAATAAAATAAAAAGTGAGGAAATATGGAAATTGAAACGTCAGGCATAAAAAGCCGAAAGTATATGTATAATTGAGCTGACACCTAATATAATCAACATTATCGTATGAGATTTTTGCCGAAAAATTATTTCTATAAATGGCCACAGCACTATGTGAAGTGCCATAACACCGTGAATACTGGATGAATCCGCATCTAAAAAACCCGGGGCCCGTTTCACTAAACTTCGTAAGACTAAAATGTTCGCAAGTGAAAAATTATGATAATCTGTAAATCTCACATTAACACTATTTTCTTGTAGACAATTATTGGATATACATTTATTGAGCAGATGCTGCATATGCAGCCTATGGTCAATAAATGTAAATCCATCAATTGATCTTTCCAGACGATCCTAAATTTGCGGGCGGGCGGACGGACGGACGGACGGACGGACGGAGTTGCACCCCACCACCACCATTTACGAGATCTTGGAAAATCTACAATGAATATTTCTTAACCCTTTCACCCCTACGTAACTGGAATGGAATTAATATGTTAATTTTGCAACCAATCCAATAGTCACAAAATGATTTTCAGACTAGTCCATTTATGAAAAAGAGGTGTTTTTGTTCTCAAAAATATGATCAGTATTGCATGATTCTACAAAGTGTGTAACTATATAATGTATGCTTTGCCGTCCGTCCGTCCGTCCGTCCGTCCGTCCGTCCGTCCGTCCGTCCGTCCGTCCGTCCGTGTCCGTCCGTCCGTCCGTGTCCGTCCGTGTCCGTCCGTCCGTCCGTCCGTCCGTCCGTCCGTCCCGTCCGTCCGTCCGTATCCGTCCGTCCCGTCCGTCCGTCCGTCCGTCCGTCCGTCCGTCGTCCGTCCGTCCGTCCCCGTCCGTCCGTCCGGGCACACATACAGGGTCTTAGGTGGTTAGAGGCGTGGCCTAAGACAAAAGAATACAATAGATTTATTCCGTTGACCACTTAAGCCTATTGTTCCTTAGGTGGTCATTCCTTTGATCTTTTATATAGTAAAAACCACCTAAGGGATGTCACGTAAGGACGTGCGTCCGTCCGTCCGTCCGTCCACAGTGACAAATGGAAGTTTGAGCAATCACACTAAATATTAGTGAAAAACAACGATATGAGTGACTACACTAAACAACCTTTTATTGAAATACGGCAGAAAGAAGAACATCCAGATGTGAATGACGATCACCAGCAGGATCTGGAAGATGAATTTGTGACGGACATCCTTCTTCAGGTAGAGGTAGCGGTCGAAGATGATCAATATAAACTGGATGAACAGCATGATCAGGTACGGCCCAGGCATCTGGTGGCATAGTAAATTATATGAAAATACACAGGCACCTCGTGGTATATAGTCAATTATATGGGAAAACGAGAGTGACGAAGGTCACAATATACGCCCATTGAGGCAAGGCCAGTCAACAAGGGGAGATAAAATAAAAAATTTCGAAAATTAAAAATGGCCGCCAAGGGGAGCAAGTCATTGGAAAGTTTTGAAAACCAATAGTCTTTTAACATATATTAGGTAATTAGACATTATGTTTGTAAAACATGGATATGCCCCCGTGGCATACTGGACTCTAACTGGAGAAACTCTTACAAACTAATCGACTTAATAAAATAGCTAAGAGTTTCAGCAATTTTGAGGGTGACAAAGGTCAAGGTCGTGTTAATGGTGACGCCAGTGTGTGACAAATGTGCAGCTGTCCAAGTATTGAAGCAGTCTTTCGCGCAAAATTGAAGATATTACATGTTGGAGAAACTCTTAGAAACTTTTCAACGTAACAAATGGCTAAGTGTTTCAGCGAGATTTCGAAGGTGACAAAGGTCAAGGTCATGTTAATGGTGTGTGACAACTCTTGCAAACTTTTTGACGTAAATGTACACGGACGGACGGACATACGGAACCTCAAGAGCAACGCAATATGCCACCCTTGCTATTGCATAGGGGGCATAAATATGTGGCTGTGACTGAAGAAATGGGGCTTATGGCTTTTTCGACCAGTGGCAGATAGTTTCAGATCAGCGTGTGTATCCGCAGTCTGATCAGGATCTGCACTATGTGCCGTTCCATCAATGAAACACACAACATGCTTCTAACAAACATCATTTTTTTCGGCTACAGGAGTGGGCAATTTGATCAAGGGCTACACTGGTTACAAAACCGATAACCTACATTTCTTCCGTCACAGTCACATATTAACTTAGTCATCCACTTACACTATTTTCTGAAAAATATGAGGTCACATCCCCATCACCTGCAGTTAGCTGAAATAAAAAAAGTAACACCCTTCATTTAACTGCAAGATTGTAATACAAGTCCTTAATGTGGTAAAGCTACTTTTGACATCAAGAATTTATAATATCATCCACAATTGGACGAAAAAAGATAATCTTGAGCTACTACGCTCGTAACATTTCACAATTAATTAATTAATTAATTGCACCCCACCACCACCATTTACGAGATCTTGGAAAATCTACAATGAATATTACTTAACCCTTTCACCCCTACGTAACTGGAATGGAATTAATATGTTAATTTTGCAACCAATCCAATAGTCACAAAATGATTTTCAGACTAGTCCATTTATGAAAAAGAGGTGTTTTTGTTCTCAAAAATATGATCAGTATTGCATGATTCTACAAAGTGTGTAACTATATAATGTATGCTTTGCCGTGCAATCCATATGCATTACACAATATATATAATTTGCACCATTCTAAACAATATATATCCCTGGTTGGTAACCAAATGAGAAGGTCATGCTATCTAACCTTTGATTAGTTACATATGTTATGTATTATAATTTATCAAATATATATATCTTAAAATGTAAGATCTGACAATATATAAACAATTGAAAGTTGGCATAGACGCATACAAATATAGGCTGGCTTGCAAAACTACACATTTTTCCTCACAAATAGTTAGTAATGTTCACATGAAATGTATACGTTATGCCTACTCGTATATAAATGTAATTAAGGTAAAAGGAAGATACTTCCGAAACAGTATACACAGTTTGTTACTGATCAATATATTATACAATTTAGCAGATTTTGTCAGTCATATTGGAGGCCACATTGAATTAGATGGATCTTACATACTGTATTTTGTGCAATGTGCTTTATTGGATCAAATTTATAGTTAATGTGAATTAATTCAAGAATATATACATATGCTAAAGCAATTGCTTGTCGAGCCCATCGTGGAAAGCGAGACATAGTGGTCATGACACATGTACGTCCGCCCGTCATTTATATCTCTCCAAACATAATCAGATTGTGTTATAACGTTTTTCACAATATTTCCACTTTTTGAAATACCTTATACGTAGATTTGCAACGCAAAGTCGCGTCAACATGAGACGTCAAACTTTTTTTTGTTACAATCCATACATAATTCCGTAGACCATCCATTTGGCCTTCCTACACAATGTCAATATAAAATTACATTGCGTTAACCATGTTAAGGGTTTTACACAATTTGACTTAAACATGTTAGGTACCATATACATGTATATCTAACAACATAAATACACCCTGATGTGATCACTAAATATTGTAACTATCAATACACCCTCAGACTAGCAACAGCATAGGCAGGCTCAACATGCGGGCTGCGGACTTCTGTATGCATATTGGACAACGTTTTCAAGCTTCATATTATTTCAAATATAAAATTATTGAAGCTTTAATAATAGCTGTAACTCCAAGACAATTAAAAATCAATTCATGTATGTTGTGAAGAAAATGTTACTTTTACATATTGTGTTGGCATTCTTGGCAGCCATCTTGGATATTTGAAAGGTTAAGAGACTCATTATTATTGAAAATGTTAATATATGCATTGTTCAGTGATATGCTGCCACCGTATGTGTGAATATGTTCATTAATGTCACCTTTATGTGTTTAATAAATTTATGGCCGCCATCTTGGACGCCATCTTGAATCCTGGATTAAGCTCCAGTGGGATTCATGGGGAGTTTTGATATGTTTCTCCTAATAATATTCCGGACCTATTTTGAAAAATTCAACTTTGGCTTATTTTTTTCCGATCTTTGGCGATTTTATGTCTAATACTATTCGCCTATAATGATATTGGCAAAAAGTGTAGATCCAGATGAGACGGCTCGTCGATCGATCTGAAACAATACACACATCTTCTACACATATTGAAGATGTGCACGTTTGTGTTTTTATGCAGATCGATCGACTGAACGGTTCAAGTTCAGAGGAGTTGTGTACGCAAACTCTGTACCGTATATAGAATTGTATAGACAAATGTACAACAAATGGTTAAAAAGGTGATATTTTTGTTAACAAATATATTTGTTAACAAATATTTTTTCGCCATAAAAACACCAAGGTGCACATATTCAATATATGTAGAAGACGTGTGCATAGTTTCATATCGATCGACTGAACAGTTTCAGAGGAGTTGTGTACACAAACTATGCACTTTTTTCTGTCCACGCCCGCCCGCGTAATACGTACCATTTTTAAAAAACGGTCATATAAAAAGCAAAAAAAACAAACCAGTATGAATTGAATCGATTCGATCAACGCTCTAGACAAGGGATACACATATCGATCATTTTATATAGTTACATTAATATTATGCATGGGTATAATATGTTATAATATGGTATGCATATGTCATACCAGTTCCTGCAGATATCAAAAAGTGGAATATCACACGAATTATAATGTAAATACCATATTTTGCCGCGTATAGGTCGCAAGAGTGTATAAGACGCATCCCTATTTTCAGTTCAAAATCTGGGGAAATTATCTCGATGGATTTATACACAAACCATACACGCATATTTGAAATCACGACCTGTCTGTGAATCTCCAGTTCTAAAGTTCTATTTCATTCGAGCCGCATGTCAGCACTCGGCTTCACAGTCCAACAATAGGGCACATTTAATCCAGCATGGTTACATGTGAACACACTGACATTCACTTTATAAGTTCATGTAGGTTTGTAATCCTCCGTTTCTCTGAGTGACTTGGTCAGGTAATCCTTGCATACGTGTCTATCATCGAAAATGTAACTATATGACACTTCACTTCAAAAGTTTACCTTCCTGTCGGCCATTTTTTCGCTATGATTTCTGGGAGCTAACATTACAGCAGAGTTAAGAAGTGAAACGAAGTTCTTATAACCGCTAAATATAAAGGGAACATCAAAATTGCCAATGGCTCACTTATGGCACACGGTTGTTATAGTGTTGTATTTTTTTTTACCAAATGCAATGCTCTGTGACTGTAAGACGGAAGAGCGAGCGAGCAACCTGAGCCCAATACACCCCGACATATCCACGTACGTTGTGTCATTGTGCAAGACACTTTACCCACACTGCTTCAGTCCACCAGGCTGTAAATAGTATGCGTATGGGCTATAATTACCGGGAAACTAGATGTATTTGATGTATAATTTTATATATGAATAAAATATGATTCTGCACATAATCCACGCAAGGGGGCGTTGCAGTATAGAAAGAAACTGCATGATTCGGCATTTGACCTTGTTTTATAATTATAATAGGAGAACGCGAGCAACTGACAGTCAATGATGCTGCAATCAACGCACCTTATGTCGGCTGGCTCTGATGAGAATTATGACACACACCGTATCTATTGTGTCGCGTCGGTACAAACCGTAGCTTGTTTTAGCGCAACACCATATTATTTTATACAATTTCTTACGGAAACTCTGCACCACAACACCATAGTGAGATAAATCAGAAAATGACATAAAAACATGTCATATCCTGCGTGTAGAGCGCTGACACTTTCCACGGATCATTTAGAATGTATGTACTCGATATCGCCACCGAAAATGGACAATAAGACGTGTTTGTTAGCCACAAATCGGCACTTTCATCACGCTCCCTCGATTGAAAATTCACGCACAAAAATGTGTCAAGTTTGCAAGCGAATTATTCAGAAAATACGTTGTCATTCGTATTGTGATCGTGATCGTTGAAAATCATATTCATTTCTGCAGTGTATATGACGCAGGGGCTTTGTGGGATGAAAATCTGGGTAACGAAAGTGCGTCTAATAATCGGCAAAATACGGTATTGCATGTACATGTATGTGAACATTAACTTATTGTTGATTTGGTAAATATGGTCATACTGAGTGCAGCATTGTAAATTAAATGGTTATTTCAAACATGATCGATCAATCATGTTTATCCACACGAATTGAACTACCAACTGATAATATAATATAGCTGCTGCTATCACCTTACGTATGAACGGTTTCATAAACACATCGATTTGAAAATGAATTATTTACAATTAATATATTTCTAGGTACCATCATTTTTTGGGTTAAACTACCGATATATATCAATGGTACTTATGATAGATAATTTCAATGTGGTGCTTTGTGACGATAATGCCATTGGTGATTTGTTCAAAAGTTACTGATAAGTTTGTTAATTTAGCAGGTTATTCCAATCAGTTATGCGGTTACAAACATAAGTGTTTTTAATAATGTTGCAATGACCTAAGTCAACTTGAGACATGTTTCAAGCATAAATAGCAATAAAGTTTTTGTTTTATTTTTCATTTCCCTGTGCTGATTCAAGTTTGCCGTTTATTGATGCAAGTTATTTTGCGTTATTTCTAAACATTTGGTGGCCATCTTGAATATCATTTTGCATCATATAATAAATAAAGCATGCATTAAATGTACTGCATAGTTCAAATGTCTTCAAATGCCCCATATAATAAATTTAAATATAGTAATTAGGGTAAATGTTATATATTTTATTTCAAATTTAAGTCATTTTCGACATTTCTTGCAATTTGGCCATCCTGAATATCATTTTACATAACATAATATATAAAATATGTATTGGGGAGTTTTGATATGTTATTACTAATGATATTTTGGTCATTTTCTGAAAAATTCAGCTTTGGCTTATTTTATTTCGATCTCATCCTTAATACTCTTCACCTACTATGCAGGTATGTGGTGTTGAACGGGTCAAGCTCAGTTGCCACCACAAGTCAATACATTGATACATACCGATGGTCCAAAGGCCTGGTAGTCAAACACAATGATGAGGAAGTTGATAAAGTCGCAGGCAAACATGTACACGTACACGTCGGTGGTCGCGTTGTAGACTGGGCACGTCATCTGCTTGCGGAAGTTGGTGAACGGCTGGACAAATGCCTTGAAGCTGAAATGTTACAATGGATGGATGCAGTAAACTGGGGTCCGTTTCACTAAATTGTGTACGACTAAAGCGTTAGTAAGTGCAAATTTAGAATCGTCTGGAATTTTTAATTGATGGATTTACATTTATTGAGCATAGGCTGCTTATGTCCAAAATTGTGGACACCAAGGTCAATATCACCATGGTCACGATCACCTGTATGACACTGGTTGAGTAGTCATAAAGTTTTGTAAGGATCCAACTAATAGATCATGAGATATTCAACATTCGGAAGGTGTGCACAAACAATTTTGCCGCCTTTTCATGGAGACGTACATCGAGGGTTTGTCGCATTTGTTGCTACCGCCTGTTTCCTCCAGCGAAGTTTCCTCAGCCTGAATGCTGGTGCCCGCCGTGTCTGTTACCAGACTGTCCTGGTCCCCACCTGCACGCTCATCTGCTGCATTCCGCTGCAGGGAACAACCAGCACAGATAAATAGGTGACCGAACTTAGAAAACCACGAGTAACTGCCCTTGCAACCACTGATCTGTTAGCTATTTCTAGCATGGATTGACGAACTGACACTTATGGCAAATTTGAGCTGAAAAACTCTCATTTCGCAAACGCTACTGGACCTGTCTGATAGGTATCAGTAATGTTTATTAGAAAGACCCTTAACTGAGTTAGCAGTGCAATTCACAAGCAAACTGCACGGGTGTGCAGACTGATCGGGGTCTGAACAGCAAGCAATGGTAGTAAGCCCAATTTTTCACAGGCCATATCCAGAGCTCCAGATTAGCTTTGTGTCTAAAGAGTACTGTACCCCCCCCTGATTTCAAATGAAATGCGTATTTTATTGTTACAAATGGATTGTTGATTTTACTCAGTGTTAAATAAGGAACAAATGATCAAAACAAATTTAAATATTCACTTATTTGAGTGGATTATTACTTATTTTTGCAGCTCAACTAAGTACATTTTCAACTTTATTACAGTGTTTTCACTACTCAATTTGAAAATAAATGCATATTTGCACATTGCTGTACTCCTAAGTTTGATAATCAATGCATATTCCGCTAAAATAAGTGCGTAAAACACGCCAATACACCCCTTATCTATAGCTCTGGTAATCAATGTGAGATTTGGAGAACTGCAATGATTACTTCTATGGAAGCTTGTACAGGTGTCTTGGTCTTGGTTGTTGTTGTTTCCTCGGCATCTCTCCACAGTCCTTTCCACTGCAAATAAAATCACAATTTTTTTTTTTTGTTTGTTGTTCTTTAACGGCCTATCAACAGCTAAGGTAATTTAAGGCCGGGCCAACGGGTTAGATCCCGTATTCAACCTGCTGCATTGGGAGGGGGGGGGGTGGGGGGGGAATCTCAAAATCAATATGGAATATTTACATATAAAAAAAATAAAAAACATATATTCAGCCCAGCAATTAGAATAACCTGACCAGCGCTAGGTCCATACCACACCAAAATCACTTGGCTCCTTCCCCTAAAAGTAATAGGATTACGAATAATGGGTATAACTAGATTCAACTGTCACATACAAAATGCCAAGAAGTATGTGAGGGCCAAACCAGGTCTCCGGTCGGGATTCCGGTAAGGATAACCCCGATCATTAAATTACCCATCGCATGCTCCCACCTGCCACCCACCACAATTCTGTAGCTGGCAACCAATATCACAGGGCGTCATCTTATTTTGGTCACAGAGCTTACAACAGCTGTCATCGGTACTGTTTTATAAACTAGGGCAAACTAGGCTCACGGATACTTCCGGCCGATGCATGGACAGACAATTACGGTACTTTAACTATTTCACCGCTAAATAACTGGAATGGATCTTCATATGTTAATTTTCCGACCGATCAAATTGTCACAAAATGATTTTCAGACTAGTCCATTAAATTTTATAAAAAGGAGGAGTTGTTTGCCCTCAAAAATATGAAAATTACTTGCACAAAGTGCAGATCCTGATGAGACGGCTCGTCACGAGCCGTCTCATCTAGATCTACACTATTTGCCAATACCACTCATAAGGCCTGTGGTGTGGTTAATGCAAATTTTACGGACTGATGAACGGATAGAATGACGGAAAAATGAAAACTCTTTGAAAAAATACTTTGTATGCCAGGGTATAACTATAATAAAGGTTTCATTTCAGGCCAGACACAAGCTTGTATCGTAACAAATTAATTCACATTACTACACGAACCTTGAGGCTAAAGACATGATGGAACAGGACCAGTATCAGTATTAAGTCCATGTTAGCGAAGTTGTTACGCTTCTCGATACCCCGAAGCCTCGGGAAGAAGCTGAACTGGAATAGGTACTTCACCACCACCACCACCTGTAATAGTACAGTTATTTCATGGTCATTCGGTCAAAACTATTTCCCCCGAGGCGCTGTGGACGACCGGAGGCACGATTGCCATGAAGCATAAGGCCGAGTGAAATAGTGCCTTGGATCATTCACAGCACCTCATGGCAATATTTACATATTTTATACATGTACGAGTCTTGGCAAAATCAGCAAAACTATTGCCCCCGAGAAACTGTGGATGACCGGAGGCACTATTGCCTGAGGCATATGGCCTAGTGCCTCGGGTCATCCACAGCACATTGGGACAATATGCTTTCGCATAGTTTATACATGTGTGGGTCTTGGTACAGACATCATGCATGCCCTAGGTTTGTTTGTTTGTTTGTTGGGGTTTAGTAAAAGGGTTTAGTACTAAATCCCATATATTACCTGTAGAAGTACATGTACATGTTCAAGTACATGTACAAATAGGGGGAAAATCCCAAAATCAGAACTGAATATTTACAATAAGAAAACTAACCATGTATATTCAGCCCTGAAATCAAAATAATCCTGATCTGATGCCAGGTCCTCGCCACACCAGAATCATTTGGCCCCCTCCCAAAAGCAGTAGGATCAGTAATAATGTTACCACATTTATAATGGGCAATAACCCAATTCAACTCCCAGGTAACAAAAGAGCCAAATATAGGTAGCTGAGGGCCAAACCAGGCAAATCGTGAATCCTATAAGGAGGAACCCATACCGTTAATTTATGCCATCACATTCACCCGACCACAGCCCACGCATGCATACCATAGAGGGAGACGAACATAGGCATGGGTAGGGAGTCAGATGTGTGTCTATGAGATTATATGGTTTGTACAATATATCGAGTGATCAGAGACTGACACAGTACCTCCGTGTATGTTACACAATATGAAAGTATGTTGTACAAACCACATACCGGTAATCTCATATACACGACTCAGATGTGTCTATGAGAGTATATGATACAAGCCATGTGAATTTATACCAAAGAAGATGTGCGTTTTTTTATAGAAAAATATTTTACAGAAACTGTGATATTTTTTTGTAAATGACGTCGAAAGTCGACAACATTTTCATAGCAAATTCTGCATTTGCTATGAATATTAACTTTCGACGTAATTTATGGAAATTATCATATTTTTTGTAAATGTTTTTCATTTCATGATATCGCACATTTTCTTTGGTACACAACCACAGTTCGTCTCAATTGGTTTGTATAATATACCGAGTGTTCAGAGACAGCGTACCTGCATGTATGTCATCACGGAGATCCAGAAAGTCTTGGTGGGCCTGGGCACAGACAGCATGCCCCAGAGGAAGACAAACATGGGCAGGGGAAGGGAGAGGAGGCTGGTGGACAGGATGTGGTTCAGGATCATCAGGAAGTAGCAGACCATCTCAAAGCGGGCATTCAACATGTGGTACGTGGCCACGAGGAGGCGGATGATACAGGACTGGCTCTTCTCAAACTCGGCCTCTTCCTCGTCGAACTGGTCCATTTCCGACACTGTCAGGCTGAAATATATATGTGACCGGGACTGGAGAAATGGGGCTAAAGAGATGTATGACCAGCGTAGCTGCTGGACAAATAGCACACTCCTGGTGGTTGGTCCTGATCCTGATGAGACTGTGCAGAAGCACAGGCTGATTTGGATCTACACTGGCCGCAAAGCCCATAATCCCTATTTTTCCAGTCACAGCCACATATGTGGTTGTGACCAAAGCTGCCATTGCTTAATAATTTCAACACTACAGACCATGGGGTGAACGATGCAAACACTGTCGATGTGGCTGAGATGGCTCGTAATGTGCCGTCTCATCAGGATTTACAATGTGAGCAATTATGTATCAGATTTTGAAGAAAATAACACTATCAAGTTTATCAGGCAATGCTAGTAAACGAGTAGCAATTCCTCCCGTTTTTAAGAGGTGCCTTGTAAACTTGGTATCAAAAGGCACTAGCATGGTATTCTATGTATCAAGTAACGTTTTATGATACATAACAAGCAATTATGATGTGGTTTTTTTTGAAAAGAAAACGGACAAGCTTATGTTTCGTCATTATACTATTTCAAAGGAAATGTCAGTAAAATTAATTTTTAATCGATTCTGTAATTTATCTGATTGTGGAACACCACTAGTCGGCTGTACCGAGACCTCCACCAGATCATCACCTTCAGCTGCAGCTTTCCTGAATACAATCAAGCATATATATGAATCAAGGGCGGATTCAGAGGGGGAACAGACCTGGCGCACCCCCCCCCACCCTAAGATTTGGTGAGTAAAGATTTGTTTGCTCCAAAATGCGCCAGAAAGCAGGAAATGGGATGTCGATATCAACAATTTGCCAGAGGTGCATTTCCGCTCGGTCACCACTCATTCGAAAAAATAATAAACTAATTCAATTAAGAAGTTTCGCCCCTAACCGAAATCCTGGATCCGCGCATGTTAATGGAATGTATAGAATAAAATGCAAGTAAACATATGAATGGGATTTACTGAAGAAAATGCAAGTATACATATGAATGGGATTTATTGAATAAATGCAAGTATAAATTGAATGGAATGTACTGAAGAAAATGCATGTATACATGGGATTTACTGAAGAAAATGCAAGCATACATATGAATGGGATTTACTGAAGAAAATGCAAGCATATATTACTGACTTACAGTCTGGGAAAAAGGATGTTGATGGTCAAGTTATAAGGCTTGTTCAAAAGGTTTGTAGTCTCTTGTTGGTGCATTTATCATTTGTGGCTGTGACTCGAGAAATGGGGCTTATGGGTTTTGCGACCAGTGTAGATCCAGATAAACATGTGCATCCGCACAGTCTGATCAGGATCTGCACTATTCGCCATTCCATCGGTCATGCTTCTAACAAGCAATATAGATCGTTATCAGGATAAACGAGTGTGCTATCGGATGAGAATCTACACCGATCACAAATCCCATATGCCCCATTTCTCCAGTCGCAATGACGTGTTTCATTCGACCTATCAAATCATGTTCTCGGACACATCTTCTGAGTCGCCGTCACTACGGCGCGCATTCAGAAATTAATTTGCATATTTCTTGGCCATATTTTGCACTTGATTCGCTGTGTTTTTTATGAAGAATCATGTGTGAAATGTAATAAAATGTTTATTTAACTAGGTGAGCTGATTATCTTGAAATAAAGCCCTCGTGGTTGGGTCCAACAAACTCGGTTCGCTACTCTCACTCATTTGTTTTGCATAAAAACCCAATAACTCATGTATTGTTTCACAATAATCAGTTCACCTGGTTAAATAAACTATATGTCTTTAAAATGTACACACTATTTACATATGTATCATACCTGCTGTATAAATCATGATCCCGTGAATCTTAAATAAAACATTAATAAATACACAGAAATGATGGGACATGTAAATTTGAAAACAAATGTGAGTTATGTATATGTGCAGTCTGATAAGGGTATACACTGTTCGCTTTTCAGTCTCACAAACAAAAATCATGCTTCTAATGAACTGTATATATGCAGGAGTGCACTAGCAGATGCTGAACTAGACTGGCTGCTTAAAGCCTCATTTCTCCAGTCATGGCCACATATGCAAAGATGCCAACATTGGACAAAGCCAAAGAGTAATGATTGCGCGTGGCCGGCATCGACACACGACCTAACGATGCGGGCCGTTGTCAGATAGGGAGTTCCGAGGCATATCTCTCGCATCCACTGTCACTTCCAAACAAGAAAACTTTAAATTCAATTAATAAATTACTTAAATATACTCTATTTCAAGAGCATGCGGTGATTAAAGCTATGAATATAAAGCATATAGCCCACTAAAAGAGTTAAGCTCAAATTCAAAGGCATACAACGTTAGGGTGTGCTGTTATACTTTATGTATACATAGCAAACTGCATTTCTGTGCCCACTACCCGACTCTGTGCAGCCGAAACGTCGGGCCGAAAAAAATGCAACCAACGAAATCCCATTACATTGCAAACAAGAGTGCCATAAGTCACAAAATACGCCCTTCGAAGATGGGCCAGATAGCGAAGATGCAGAAATGTGAAGCTGTCGCCAAGGCATTGCAATACACATTAATGATAATTTGAAACTCTGTAGCGTTATTTCTTCCTCTCGTTGTGCTAAAGATGTATACTAATTTAGGCAGAGGTGTGTAAAGTAGAAATGGTATAGAATTGGATACAACCATGTAGAATTAAAAAGGTGATATTTTTGTTGAAAAATATTCTTTCGGCATAAAAACACCAAAGTGCATATCTTTAATATGTGTAGAAGACGTGTGTATATAGTTTCAGATCGAATGGCTGAACGGTTTCAGAGGAGTTGTTAACACAAACTCTCTACCATATATAGAAGTGTATACAAACATGTAGAAAAAATGTATAGACAAATGTATAAAAAATGGCTTAGTTAAAAAGGTGATATTTTTGTTAAAAAATATTTTTTCGGCATAAAAACAACAAGGTGCACATCTTCAATATCTGTAGAAGACTTGTGTATAGTTTCAGATCGATTGTCTGAACGGTTTCAGAGGAGTTGTGTACATAAACTGTGTACCCTAGCTATTTATAATTGAATACAAAAATGTAGAAAAAATGGCTAAGTTAAAAAGGTGATATTTTTGTTAAAAAATATTTTTCGGCATAAAAACATGAAGGTGCACATCTTCAATATGTGTAGAATACGTGTATATAGTTTCAGATCAATCGACTGAACGGTTTCAGAGGAGAGTTGTGTACACAAACTCTGTACCATATATAGAATTGAATACAAAAATGTAGATAAAATGGCTAAGTTAAAAAATATTTCTTGGGCATAAAAACACGAAGGTGCACATCTTCAATATGAGTAGAAGACTTGTGCATAGTTTCCGATCGGTTGACTGAATGGCTACAGAGGAGTTGTGTACACAAACTATGTACCCTATATTGAATTGTATACACAAATGTAGAACAAATGACTAAGTTAAAAAGGTGATATTTTTGTTAAAAATATTTTCGGCATAAAAACACCAAGGTACATCTTCAATATGTGTAGAAGACGTGTGTATAGTTTCAGATCAATCGACTGAACGGTTTCAGAGGAGTTGTGTACACAAACAATGCAGTTATTCTGTCCGCCGCCCGCGGTAAAACATTGTATAACAAGAGTGCTGTAAGTCACAAAATGCGCCCGTCGAATATGGGCCAGACGGCGAAGATGCAGAAATGTGAAGCTGTCACTAAGGCAAGAAACATTAATTAGAATTTGAAACTATATAGCATTATGTCTTCATCTCGTTGTGCTAAACATGTATACTAATTTATACAGAGATGTGTAAAGTAGAAATGATATAGAATTGGATACAAACATGTAGACAAAATGGCTAAGTTAAAAAGGTGATATTTTTGTTAAACAATATTTTTCCGGCATAAAAACACCAAGGTGCACATCTTCAATATGTGTAGAAGACGTGTGTATAGTTTCAGATCTATCGACTGAACGATTTCAGAGGAGTTGCGTACACAAACTGTGTACCCTATATAGAATTGTATAGACAAATGAATAACAAAAATGGCTTAGTTAAAAAGGTGATATTTTTGTTAAAAATATTTTCGGCATAAAAACGCCAAGGTGCACATCTTCAATATATGTAGATGATATGACACAAGCCATGCGATGTTGTACTTAATGTACATGTGCGATATTTTTAGCAAATGAGGACAGGTTTATATTGCGGCCCGTCCGCGAGCGCTGAATATGGCGGCCCTAGGTTGGAAATCACTGCTAAGCGTGGTGTGTAATGTGTGGCCGTGTAATCTGGTAATTGATACATCCGCGCTATGTGAATCCGGGGTCATATGGACTGTGTAGAGGTATACAACGGACAATAGACATGTTTCGGCATGTGCGGCAGCGCATGAGTACAGTGTCCGCACCGTTTGTCGTGACTACTGTTTTGCCATGATGCATGACATACTAGCGTGCAATTATAACTTGGAATTGAGTTATATACAGGAAATTAGTATAATAGTTCTTGACTGAGAAACTCTTAATCTGGATCATATATAATAATGCGTATTCTGCCAACATAAGTGTGTAAAATATGCAAATACGCACCTTATCTGGAGCTCTGTATAGATATATATATATATATATATATAGATACATGTATTCTGCTCATGGTTAGCTGCATCACATATGGCTGTCAGCTGGCGAAGGGGATCATACAGCATTTGTGACATACACTGATCATCATGTGTACAAAGTATATTCTTTTCATGAATACAACATTATTATTCAACTGACTTCTGACCCAGCTGGCTAAAACGGGATTGAACCTGTTTGCCCGGCCTTACATGACCATAGCTGTTGATGGGCTGTTAAACACCAATACACAAACTGACCAGCTGAATTGTGCAATCTAATCTGAGCATACCATGGTCACAAATGTTGTAAGGTCCCTAAGGCAAGATTGATTGATTATATTAGGCCGGGTCAACGGGTTGGACAATCCCGTATTTAACCTGTCCACAATGAGGGAAATTCCCAAAATCAGAACTGAATATTTACAGAATGTATATATATTCAGCCCTGAAATTAGAATATCCTGAACTGGTGCCAGGTACATTCCATACCGGAGTCACTTAGCTCGAACCCCAAAAGTAATATAATATGATCAGCACTAATCTTAATAAGTTGTAATGGGATATAACAGGATTTAGTTCTGAAGTATCAGAAGGCCGAAAATGTACATGAGGGCCAAACCGTGTAGGTCGGCATTCCAGTAAGGATGAACCCCGTTGAAACTACCCTTCGCGTTCTTCCGACCAACCACACTACATGGCAAGATGACATGCTGCTTATACTGTGAAAACCTAACGTAGCTATGGGAACAGTAAATATGTAACCCGTTTCAGTTTAGAAATACGTGTACCATATTTCTTGAAAATAAATTGCTTATTTCTTAATTAAGATATGTGTTGTTACCACTCATTGGAACCGTCTCGTTGAGATGGTTCAAATGAGTGGTAATAACATATACTTTTGAGATGAAATAAAGAAAATAGGGATTCTTTTCTCAAATGTTTCATAGATGGAAATGTAAATAATGTAATAAGACAGAAATCTACATCAGTCAACAGGTGTACTATTTAATGACGTAACAAACGTCAGTGATTACATGTATAATGAATAATTAATTAATTTGTTAATATCATGAGTAATAGACTAGTCTTGATCGATATTTTGAAATTCACCCAATATGTGGTCTAGTGCCACTTGCTGGAGATATTTGACTTGCCACGACTGCGCATGCCGATCTGGGGGCTATGCTGGTAGCAAACTCAATAAGCCTATTTTTGTAGGCCACACAGCCGCCGTTTAAGAAATGGCGGCCCTATATACCATGATATAGTGAGTCACTGCAAATAGATATGAACGGCTATTGATATTGATTTCACCCCCACCTGTATATCATAATCGGTAGGCAGTTGGCAATGAGCAGTAGGTAGCATGCAGTGGGGTAATGTGTAAACTACACGTGTATGTACATGTACCACTGTAAACTAGGTGTATGTGCGGATGTCTCGAAACCGGACAGCACTGTAAACTGGGTATGTGTGCGGAACCTCTTTAGACCGAACACCAATGCAAGCTAGGTATATGTGCGCAACCTGGGGAACCTATCTAGACCGGACACCACTGTAAACAACGTGTATGCGGGAACCTCTCTAAACGGGATAGCAACGTAAACTAGGTATGTTTGCGGATCCCCTGTAGACCCGACTCCATTGTAAGCTAGGTACATGTGCGTAACCTATCTAAACCGGACACCACTGTAAACTAAGTGTATGTGCGGAACCTCTCTAAACGGGACAGCACTGCAAACCGGACACCAGTAGCCGTAAGCAGTAGTGGGCAGTGAACAATACGGATGCAGCAATATGATCAAGCTTATAAATATAACCGTATAATGCCGGATATGGGTATTGACTGTTTCAAATTAACGGTTCAAATATAACTTTAGTCACAGGTTCTTCGAAAGAATCGTATATTATAAGAAAATGTTTCATTCGTATTATCTCAAGCGAATGTACATGTAATCGTTCTCGACTGGTACTTGCAGTCCCTCTTACAGTGTACACACTTTTAGACGATTTCACTGGCGTGGTAGCAGCCATTTTCTACTTTGAATGCTGATGAACGGAGCAAACATATCTAGTTTACAGTGCTGTCCGGTCTAGAGAGGTTCCACACACATACCGATATTGCAATGCTGTCCAATTTAGAGAGACGTTCCGCACACATACCTAGTTTATAGTGGTGTACGGTCTATAGAGGTTCCGCACGCATACATAGCTTACAATGGTGCCCGGTTCGTAGAGGTTCCTCACACATACCTAGTGTGCAGTGGTGTGCGCTCTAGATAGGTTTCGCCCATATACCTAGCTTGCAGTGGTGTCCATTCTAGAGAGGTTTCGCACACATACCTAGTTTAAAGTGATGTCCTGTTTAGAGAGGTTACGCACATATACCTAGCTTGCAGTGGTGCCCGGTCTAGAGATGTAACGCACATATACCTGTGATGTCCGCTTTAGTGAGGTTCCCACATACACCTAGTTTACAGTGGTGTCCGGTTTAGAGGCGTTACCCAAATATACATTGTCCGGTCTAGGTTAGACACCACCAAATAGTTTTACTATATAATTTAACCGAATGCCATCCAATAAGGCCAGTCTCTCCTACTTTCACTATTCGTATTGATGCTGTGGGACCCACTTGTACATGACCTGCAGCCAGTCTGTACTGGATCTGCATGAACTAAAGAATAGGTTCACTTACTCCTAAGAAAGAAAAATCCAACCTTGTCATATCCTCCAATATTGTGTACATTTTTTGGCCACGGAAACTCCGTTTACATCAAGCGACCAACAGGTTCTGTGTTTTCTTTTAAATGCTACAAATATGCTGAAAACTGGTGTTAAAGGCACCCCAAAATATTCCTCAAGTGAAATTGGGTAGTAATGGATCAATATTTGCAAGCAAACGGTGTCTGTTACCTCAAAACACCCGCACTATTGTTTTTATACCGGACTACTTTTGTATACACCCTGTGCGATTTCGCACCATAATAAAGCATTTGGTGTCTTCTAACCTCTAAAGAGTTGACGCACGTACATTGTACTTAGTTTACATTATTGCCAGACGCATATAACTGATCACTGCCGCTTACCTGCTTACTGCTAGCAGTGCTAGTAGTGACACTCATCTCACTGCCCACTGCTGCTTACTGCTCATGCTGCTAGCAGTGAAACAAACCTCACTGCTCACTGCCGCTTACTGCCAGCAGCGAGATATATCTCACTGCGCACTGCTAACTTCTTACCGATTATATCCTATCTACAACAATTTTATAGCATATCCTAATTATGTGTGTTGGGATGAAATCGAGAATCTCAGGCGCTGAGCCGGCTCTTGTAGACGCTGATCTAACCACGAGACGGGACATAACAAGCAAAGTGCATATAGTTAAAATATGGAATGGTTATTTGAGACACCCCATGTAATATTGTACCTTCTGACATCTGCGATATTTCATGAAATATATTTACAGAAAAGTTTACATTTCCCGTAAATGACGTCAGAAGTTGAAAAAAATCAGAGTCAACTTTTGACTTTATTTATGAAATTACACTGTCCGAAAGTACAAAATCACATGGCGTGTCTCATTTTAGTATATCATACTATTATATATGTATATCGTAACTGATTGATCCGGGACAGGCAGTTTAGGCTGTATTTTTTCATGTATGGGTACGACGGCCGTTCATGAAATAGCGGCCCCGCTGAGTCACTGCAACGAACTTGATACTTATTTAACCCCACCTATGGACTGTAATACATGGAAGACCTACAGAAATGACGTCAATATGATGTGGTTGTTTACTTACGGAGTAGTACGGGATCACTTCGAATAACTCCTCTTCGTTAATAAAGTCGCGTATCCTATATCCGGGGCGCGAGATGGTAGTGATGCCGCAACTGATATAGTCTCTAATGTACTTAACTTGGCTATGTCCTAAAAAAAGAGCCATAATTGACTTCGCAGACGAAATTAATACAAAGACACAGATTTATAAAATGGTCGTTGAACTTATTTGTTTCACCAATAACCGTGACTGGAAAACCCCACAAAATTACTATGTAAATAATAACTAATATGCGTATATATAAGGCACGGGTCAATCATAATCAACAGCCCCTGCAGGCCGGGAAATAGCAAATGACTGCATTGTCTTTTGGAAAACAGAGACATTGCAGAAGCTATTTCTATATCGCCCTCTATGTCCGGTAGTAGGTTGAATAACCAGAGGGGACTATTTTAATTAGAGCCAAGAACGCCCTGGGGCCGGTTTCCTCTGTTTCAATTTGTCCATAGACACTGACTAGACTATATAGTAGACTCTGATCTAACCACGAGACGGGATATTACAAGCAATTGTGAATTGATACTGATTTCACTCCCACCTGTATCCTATCTACAGCAATTTAATAGCATATCCTAATTATGTGTTCGGGTGAAATCGAGAATCTCAGGCGCTGAGCCGGCTCTTGTAGACGCTGATCTAACAACGAGACGGGACATGGACCCGGGACATTACAAGCAAAGTGCATGTAGTTATAATATGGAATGGTTATTTGAGATTCCCCATGTAATTTTGTACATTCGGACATCTACGATATTTCATGAAATATATTTACAGAAAATTTGATATTTCCCGTAAATGACGTCAAAAGTTGAAAATTATATTCAGCATGTACTCTGTTATTTTTTGTCAACTTTTGACTTTATTTATGACAAATATTGTAACTTTTGCGAACGTATTTCATGAAATTACGCTGATGATGTTTCTCATTTAAGTATATCATACTTGTGTTTGTTGGTGTAAAATCGAGAATCTCAGGCGCTGGCACGGCTACTGTAGACTATGGCACGCCGTTCTTATATTTATTCCCGAAACAAGATATCTACTAAAAGATATAAGATATCTACTAAAATATATAAGATATCTACTAAACATATAAGATATCTTAATTAATTTGCATTTATATAAGATATCTTATAAACTATATAAGATATCTACTAAAGTATATGAGATATCTACTAAACTATATAAGATATCTCATAAAGTATATAAGATATCTACTAAAGTTTAGTAGATATCTTATATAAAAAAGTAGTATAAGATATCTTATAAACTATATAAGTATAACTACTAAACTTTAGTAGATATCTTATATACTTTATGAGATATCTCATATAGTTTATAAGATATCTACTAAACTTTAGTAGATATCTTATATAAAAAAGTAGTATAAGATCTTATAAACTATATAAGATATCTACTAAACTTTAGTAGATATCTCATATAATATATAAGATATCTAGTAAAGTTTAGTAGATATCTTGTTTCGGGAATAAATATAAGAACGGCGTGCCATGGCACGCCGTTCTTATATTTATTCCCGAAACAAGATATCTACAAAAGATATAAGATATCTACAAAAGATATAGATATCTACTAAATATATAAGATATCTACTAAACATATAAGATATCTTAATTAATTTGCATTTATATAAGATATCTTATAAACTATATAAGATATCTACTAAACTTTAGTAGATATCTTATATACTTTATGAGATATCTCATATAGTTTATAAGATATCTACTAAACTTTAGTAGATATCTTATATAAAAAAGTATATAAGATATCTTATAAACTATATAAGATATCTACTAAACTTTAGTAGATATCTCATATAATATATAAGATATCTACTAAAGTTTAGTAGATATCTTGTTTCGGGAATAAATATAAGAACGGCGTGCCATAGTAGACGCTGATCTAACCACGAGACGGGTATAACATACCACATTGTTACTTATTGATCCAGGATAGACAGTGAAAACTAACTGAACATGCTGAATATTCTCATACATGTGTAAGACGGCCGCGATTCGAAAAGGCGGTCCTACTGAGTCTCTGCAATTTGACATGAGCGACGCAGGCGGACAATCCCCCTTAACGCTATGCTAATCAAACTAAGAGTTAGATTAGGATATGGTTATTTAACAGTTTAAGCACATCGTAACTTGTCAGTAATTCGGTAAATATTATGTTACGTATGGCATTAGTCGTCTGTCTGTAATATATAATTAAGCTATGGTGTGTGTACTTTATTTGTCTTCTACTGTAATATTGTCATGTCACAAACTCGAATATAACCACTGTGACATGCTCCCGGACATATATTTATAATGTTACCCTTAATCCCAGCGTACACTAAGTTTGTTCAGTGCAGATAATAATTGACACATACTTAGTAAGCGTAAGGTATGTTACTATATAGTTTTGAAAACAAAATTCATTACTTAGGCTAACGAAATGTATGTGTTCTGATGGCCTATTTTCATGGAAATATAATAAAAAACGTTAAGTTATATCTCACTTGACCAATAACGCGGCATAGGTAACACGGTTAATGAGCTATTCGCTCCGGCTGGACCGCCTGGTGATATCAGTTACACACACTATGCCTGCATACACGACCACCAGCTGGGACCAGATTTAACACGGACACGCTTCCATAACCAAGTAGGGCCGCCAGCTAAGGCAGGGCCGCGCGGCCGGGCCGCGATATAAACCTGTCCAGTAAATGACGTCGAAAGATGACAACATTTCATAGCAAATGTGGAATAGTATGCTACATTTACCATGACAATTTTGTCACCTTTCGACGTCATTTACGGAAAAATTGTAAATGTTATAAATATTTTTCATGATATAGGTACAAAATCGCATGTCGTGTCTCACATGAGACATACACACCTAGCATCGCTATTGGTCTCGTCATCCTCGGGTTCCACGATCGACTTCTGCCTGTCCTTGAACTGACAAACAACGTTTAACATGATTATGGTCATGCCCATTAGGAGTCTAAACTGGTCACAAAATAGGCTGTGTGAAGTTAGCACTGCAATCGCAGATCGACAATCAACATTCAAATCGAATGTCGAGCTGAATGTAGAGCTGTAAAGTTAGGATATGTAGAAAACTTGAATGAACAGCTGGCTAGTTCCAATGCGCTGCTGGCTCTGCAATCGACATTTGTACTTTACAAAGTGAATGTACAGCTGGCTAGTGCCAATGTACAGCTGGCTCTGCAATCGACATTCAAACTTGTATTGTCAGTTCAATCTGAATGTAGAGATGTGTACTACCAATGTACAGCTGGCTCTGCAATCGACATTCAAACTCATATTGTCACTTCAATCTGAATGTACAGCTGGGTACTTCCAATGTACAGCTGGCTCTACATCGACATTCAAACATGTATTTTCGGTTGAATCTGAATGTAGAGCTGGGTACTTCCAATGTACAGCTGGCTCTGCAAACGACATTGAAACATGTATTTTCCGTTCAATTTGAATGTAGATCTGGGTATTCCCAATGTACAGCTGGCTCTGCAATCGACATTCAAACATGTATATCTTCGGTTGAATCTGAATGTAGAGCTGGGTATTCCCAATGTACAGCTGGCTCTGCAATCGACATTCAAACTCGCATTTTCTGTTCAATCTGAATGTAGAGCTGGGTACTTCCAATGTACAGCTGGCTCTGCAATCGACATTCAAAATCGTATTGTCAGTTCAATCTGAATGTACAGCTGGGTACTTCCAATGTACAGCTGGCTCTACAATCGACATTCAAACATTAATTTTCCGTTGAATGTGAATGTAGAGCTGGGTACTTCCAATGTACAGCTGGCTCTGCAATCGACATTCAAACATGTATTTTTCGTTGATTCTGAATGTAGAGCTGGGTACTTCCAATGTACAGCTGGCTCTGCAATCGACATGGAAACATGTATTGTCCGTTCAATTTGAATGCAGAGCTGGGTATTCCCAATGTACAGCTGGCTCTGCAATCAACATTCAAACATGTATCTTCGGTTGAATCTGAATGTAGAGCTGGGTATTCCCAATGTACAGCTGGCTCTGCAATCGACATTCAAACTCGCATTTTCTTTTCAATCTGAATGTAGAGCTGGGTACTTCCAATGTACAGTGGCTCTGCAATCGACATTCAAACATATATAGTCAGTTCAATCTGAATGCAGAGCTGGGTACTTCCAATGTACAGCTGGCTCTGCAATCGACATTCAAACTCGTATTTGTCAGTTCAACGTGAATGTAGAGCTGGGTACTTCCAATGTACAGCTGGCTCTACAATCGACAATCAAAACATTTATTTTCGGTTGAATGTGAATGTAGAGCTGGATACTTCCAATGTACAGCTGGCTCTGCAATCGACATTCAAACTCGCATTTTCTGTTCAATCTGAATGTAGAGCTGGGCACTTCCAATGTACAGCTGGCTCTGCAATCGACATTCAAACTTGTGTTGTCAGTTTAATATGAATTTAGAGCTGGGTACTTCAAATGTACAGCTGGCTCTGCAATCGACATTCAAACTCGTATTGTCAGTTCAATCTGAATTACAGCTGGGTACTTCCAATGTGCAGCTGGCTCTTCAATCGACATTCAAACATGTATTTTCCGTTGATTCTGAATGTAGAGCTGGGTGCTTCCAATGTACAGCTGGCTATGCAATCGACATTCAAACTCGCATCTTCTGTTCAATATGAATGTAGAGCTGGGTACTTCCAATGTACAGCTGGCTCTGCAATCGACATTCAAACTCGTATTGTCAGTTCAATCTGAATGTACAGCTGGGTACTTCTAATGTACAGCTGGCTCTACAATCGACATTCAAACATTAATTTTGCGTTGAATGTGAATGTAGAGCTGGGTACTTCCAATGTACAGCTGGCTCTGCAATCGACATTCAAACATGTATTTTCCGTTGATTCTGAATGTAGAGCTGGGTACTTCCAATGTACAGCTGGCTCTGCAATCGACATTCACACATATATTGTCGGTTCAATCTGAATGTAGAGCTGGGCATTCCCAATGTAGAGCTGGCTCTGCAATCGACATTCAAACATGAATTTCTGTTGAATCTGAATGTAGAGCTGGGTATTTCCAATGTACAGGCTAATGCTAAACTCCTTGCAATCGACATTTAAATATATAAACTCCGTTGTTTCTGAATGTTGAGCTGGGTATTTCCAATGTACAGCTGGCTCTGCAATCGACCATTCAAACTCTTCCGCATTTTCTGGTTCAATATGAATGTATTGAGCTGGGTACTTCCGATGTACAGCTGCTCTGCAATCGACATTAAAACGTTTTGTATGTCCGGGTTCATCTGAAGTGTAGAGCTGGGTACTTCCATTGTACAGCTCTGGCTCTGCAATCGACATTCAAACTCGTATTGTCAGTTCAATCTGAATGTACAGCTGGGTACTTCCAATGTACAGCTGGCTCTACAATCGACATTCAAACATTAATTTTCCGTTGAATGTGAATGTAGAGCTGGGTACTTCCAATGTACAGCTGGCTCTGCAATCGACTTCAAACTGATTATGTTAAATATGAATGTAGAGCTGGGTACTTCCAATGTACAGCTGGCTCTGCAATCGACATTAAAACTTGTATTGTCCGTTCAATCTGAATGTAGAGCTGGGTACTTCCAATGTACAGCTCTGGCTCTGCAATCGACATTCAAACTCGTATTGTCAGTTCAATCTGAATGTAGCTGGGTACTCAATGTACAGTGGCTCTAATCGACATTCACATTAATTTTCCGTGGAATGTGAATGTAGAGCTGGGTATTCCAATGTACAGCGGCTCGCATCGACATCAAACTGCATTTTAGTTAAATATAAGTGAGCTGGGTTCTTCCAATGTACAGTTGGCTCTGCAATCGAATTCAAATGTATTGTCAGTTCAATCTGAAAGTAGAGTGGGTCTTCAAGTACAGCTGGCTGTGCATCGACATTCAAACTCGCATGTTCAATCTGAATGTAGAGTGGGTACTTCGAATGTACAAGTGGTGTGCAAACGCAATCAAACTGTATTTTCTGTTGAATCTGAATGTAGAGCTGGGCACTTCGAATGTACAGCTGGCTGTGTAATCGACATTTGAACTAGTATTTTCTGTTCAATATGAATGTAGAGCTGGGTACTTTGAATGTATAGTTGGCTCTGCAATCGACATTCAAAATCACATTTTATGCTGAATATGAATGTAGTGCTGGATAGTTCCTATGTACAGCTGGCTCTGCAATCGACATTCACACATGAGTGATCGAATGTACAGCTGGCACTTCGAATGTACAGTGCTGTGCAACGACTAAACTCGTATTTTCTTTTCATCTAATGTGAGCTGGGATCGAATGTACAGCTGGCTCTGCAATCGACATCCAAACTCGTATTTTCTGTTCAATCTGAATGTAGAGCTGGTACTTCGAATGTACAGCTGGCTCAATCGCATCCAAACGCTTTTTGTTCACTGAATGTAGGTGGTTACTCGAATGTACAGTTGTGTGTAGTCGACATTTAAACAGGTGTGTTTGAATACAGTG